>VWZN01000252.1:68381-82919 GCA_013396955.1 Regulus satrapa | reverse complement strand
TTTTTTTTTTTTTTTTCCAATTATATTCTTTTTGAGTTTCAGTATTGGTGTATGTTTATGTTTTTAGTTTCACTGCAGTAAGCTTTAAAAAAAAAAAACAAAAAAAAAAAAAAAAAAAAAAAAAAGGAAAACCAAACCTGAGAAGGCAATTCAAATAAAAAAGAAATCCCAGACAGAGAAAGTGGATGGTTTTCCGACCATCTTGCTGGTATAGCATATATAGATCTTCAAAGAATCAATATCTTGGCTACATTTGCACAGCTGCATTGAGTGCTAACTTTTTGATAGTGGCAGAGGCTATGAGCAGAGGTCAGGGTCTGACTCATACACAGCTGGTTCCAGCCCATTCCAGCTGGATCCAATGGACCACCACTGGTCAAAGACCATTATCCAGGCTGGTGTGGCTTCTGGGGAAACTGGTTGATAAAAAGCTACAAAAATTTTGCACAACAGCTGTGAGAGAAAACATTAGAGAAACAGCCCTGCAGACACCAGGGAAGAGAAGAAAGGGGGAAGATTACCACAAAATTCCTGTGGACCTAAGAAGTATTCTAAATATTCAAGCACGTGGTCCTCATTTCACATCCACTAACATTGTTTTGGCATCTAGAGGATTTTGGAGCAAAAAAGTTACATCAACAATTTCTTATCAGTACAGAGTCTAAGATTCAAAAGGGCAGCTTAGTCAAGCTGATTTTAAAGGTTGGTTGTGGTACCTATCTCTTGGAAATCTTTCCAGCTGTACCAAGATAACTATTTGAAATGAATGGCAATGTCTGTGTGCAATCTACAATTCAAGAGTTATCTCTTCCTTAGGTGGATTGATCTCCTTGCATTGCACTTGTGTAGCAAAAATGTGAATATTAATATGTATATAATCACATGCAGCTTATTAAATCTACTTGATTACTTTTTTTCTAAATATTGACACAATTGCAGACATTTACACACACACAGACACACACACACACGAAAATCACCTTTTTAGTCCAGTGTAAAAAGAAACTGTAAATCTCTGGTGTTGGAACATGTTTGATATACCAGCTTGATTTCTGTATTCCCATCACATACTATCAGATGATAGTTTGAAAACAAGCTAAACTGTAAGAATGCAATAAAGGATACGAAGTGCCTTTAATTTTGAACTCATTTGCAATATGTTTTGCATTACTCTGGAATTTTTAATATAGTATTTCATTAAAACACCCATAACAATACCATCATTCTTTGACAAGCTGAAATGCATAAGTAAAATATGATAGTGCAATAACAACTGCTAAAATGTTCAAATGATTTATTTAATTTAAATTTTCCAATGGGAGGTGAAGGCAGATTAAAATGTTAGTGCCATTAAAATGCTTTAGTTGGTAACATAGGGAAGCAAGAGTAATAAAATGATGATTATTATTGAAATCCCAAAATGAATGTTTTTCCACATAAAGCCATTAAGTACAGGTATTCAAAAAACAGTTTGATCATGATGCCCACAACATTTTTCAGTTCCATTTGAACCCAGAACTCTTTTCAATATAGACATAACCAATAGCTCCTACTTAGCATTTTTATGCTAGCTTATTCTTTGTAATGATAGCTGATTTTTTTTATTTCCTGTTCATTTCTGGAAGTTACTCTTCCACAGGTTCTTCACAAGAGCTTACCTTCCTTGTGTTTCCAACTACACATCAGTCATACCCATCTATTCTGCAAGTTAATTTCTCTGGTATAAACCTACATAACAATACTAAAGCTTTTTAGAATATATTTATTCTTACAGCTTTCCACAAACACTTTTCAATAATTAATCCTGTAGACAGGAGCTGCAGAATAGCAACTATATTAGTAGTGTATGACCATATATCCCATAATGGTAAAAATAAGATACTTGTAATTGCATAAAAAAAAAATAAATAGCATTGCACAAGGGGTCTTCATTAATAAAAATTTCCATTTTGTAACATATTCACATGTATCAGTGAAAGTTTGATCAGTGATTTGGAAGAAAAGTAATATAAGACCACAGCATTTCCATTGCTGTAAATAGTTAATGGCTCTTTGCCCATTCTATTTGGGATACATTATCTATCCCCCATTCAGTCCACTTTACTATATGCTGTTTTATTGCATACAATTTCAGATTTTTAATAAAAACATTGTAAAATAACCTAATTTCATTAGTTATATTTAGTTACCAATATGTTAATAAAATGTGACCAAATTTAATACTTAGCATTTGTAATACATAACATATTAGAAAATTACATAAAACTAGTTTAGTGAAATCAAATTGCCATGAACTCATTCTGAATCTGGTATCATTATTTGTGTGTACTCTTTACTTTGTATGAAAATAACTGCAATTATGATCATTAAATTCACTTGTATCTAGGATCATTTTTCATGCAGGGCACTGTAAATAAACAGTGATATTTAACCAGCCTAGTATCTGCTGGAAGCACAACAAAATGGGGCACAAAAACCTAGGAGAATTATGACCGCTTTTGTTAGCAGCTTTGTGATGTGGTAATCAGAGGTAATGTCTGTGATGTAGGTGACAGAGGAGTCAACACAGGTGATGGAGGAAAGAAGGCGCTCTGCTGGGTCTGACAGGAAAAATGAAGGGTTGTTTGTGAGTGTGAAAGTCTAGGCCAACTTTGATACAGTGATCAGTGCAGTGGTAGATTTCAAGATCCTAAGAAGAGGGAGCAAGATCAAATGAAGGACCACAGCCATGGATTTTAGGAGAGCAGACCTTAACTAAATCAGTCAGCATGATATTTCAGAGCTTTTTTAAAATTTTTTTCCTTTTTTTTTTATATGTATATAATTACAGTCAGTTTTACCACTTTCACCATATCTATATATAGATAATAATCCATATATAGATAATATGAAAACATACATTTTCATTCTCTAGCTAAACAACATACATATAATATTGAAAGTCAAAATTTAAATTCAGAACCTCCAGCTGTCAATAAAACTATCTGGATGTCAAACACAGAATGTATTCCTGTCATAAATGCCTATCTAAGACTCAAATATTTCTATCCTACAAAACTTTATAGGAAGAGGAAAACCTGAATCTTCTCAAAATATCTGTAGAGGATTGAAGACTGATCCTTGTTTTGGTCAGTAATTTATGGTTTGTTTCAGAAATAAATATTTTCTCTTTCTCCTGCTTCCTGCTTCTCTTCCTTGAACTCTAATACTTTATCTTAGAGGTGTGCAGTCTTGGTTTCTCCTCTTTTCATCTCTAAAAGTTACCTGTTGCCAGTCTGACACCCACTGAAGTTCCTCAGTTCACATTATAAAAATGTTTCTAACATTGTGCAAATACAGCCTGAAATGCATGAAAGGACTGTGAAATACAAACCTGAATACCACTTCCTTAAGGCTCCATGCTGTAAGGAGTCCAAATTTATCACAGCTTCAGCCTGCATCTCTTATTCTGCTTCTAATGTGTTTCTCTTCTTAACAAATCATCATAGGAAAGTTGCAGTCAGTCTTGGCAATGTGACTACAGGGGTGATGAGAGAGCTGGTGATGGAAAATAATTCTTGGACAATGGTGGACCATATCTGGAAATATTAAGAAAGTAAATTAAAACAATACCAACCATAACTCTCTGCAGTTCTTAAAACACTTGGAATCTGAATCTATAAATCTATAAAGAACCAGGTGTAAACAATTCTTCATTGGGTAGCACAATCAAACTCACATCTCTCCAATTTAGCAACAAGAATGTTACAGGGAGAACCATATCAAAATTCTTTTGGAAGTACCGGTAGATCAGTAGCACTTATATTGCCCAGTGATGCAGTCATTCCATTATAGAAGGCAATTAGATTAATCAAGCAAAATTTTCCATCAGTGAGTCCAAGTAGGGTGCTTCTAATACCTTTATTTAAAGTTTGAACAGAACAGAATTTCAAAAATATTAACTCAGACACACTGAACATTAAAAAAAAACCCCAACAAACAACAACAACAACAAAAAAACCAACAAAAAACTGCAAAAAAAAATCCCCAACAAAACAGTAAGCAAACTTGCAATGCATTGAGTTGCAATTCATTGTTCTGTTGACTTCCATATGTTATTTAGTTGAATTTTTACATAGGTGGAACTTAGAAATAAAGTCCAGAACTTTCATATGGTGATGTATGTCACAGAAGTTTTAGTAATTTAGGGAGAAAATTTTTATTTTTCTACACCTTTACATCCAGAAGCTGGAAAAAGACATTCGCACAGTCTCATTTTTTCATCTCAGTGTCACAGGTCTTCATAGAACTGGTGTCATGAATAACAGCAGATCAGGCTCAACTCTCTCCTAGATTATTACAAATAGAAAATGTAGATTATTACCTATTACTCATCTGCCTTAATTGTGCACTTACATTTGGCATATTTACATGTACATTGGGCATACACATTTGGCATTTGATTCAAAGAAAAAAGGATCAGATGCTATCTACAGACTCAGTGGACTTTTGATCAGTGGTTTTAATCATATGTAAAAATATGAAGTTATATGAGAAATATATATTCTCTCTTGACTACTGCAATATCTACAGTTTGATGGGCATATAACAAATAACATATACTTGATTACTCATCCGACACATGATTTCTATCTCATACATCAAGAGCAACTGGTGGTGAATTTCTGATTTAGAAATTGACCCATTCTAATAGCAGAAAAAAGGTTGTGAAAGAAGGGAGGATTCTGCAATCTTGAGACTTTTGTAGTGCATTTATTCTCAATTTGTTCCCCATTTAATAGGCTTTTATGATTATTTTAGTAATTATTACAATCAAATATTTCCAAAGTTCAGAAAATATAAGAACCATTAAAACTAGAAGCAAACACTCTAGAGTGGATAATCAAAGCCAATGCAGGCTTCAAGAAACCTGCATTACACTCATAATAATAACCAGTGATGAATATACATGTTAAAGAATAATTATTTGTCAATTTTGCATTAATAGGGCTAGGAGCTAGGAGCTTTTGCTGATCTCTTAATTGCTATCAGCACAATGCCTGAAACTATATGCATATTATTTTTCAAATATATATTTTTATAAGTTACATTAAAAAGTTACAAAATGCATCTACATCTTTGAAGTGCTCACAGTTCTAAGGGCTGCGTTACAAATCTATACATTATTCCTTTTGCTTCTAAACATACATTTTTTAATAAAAGTCTGCACACTGCACATGAAGTAATTCGCCTTGTTCCCCCCCAAACTGTCCGGCTAGCTATGGAGGGAAGAAGGGGAATCCTTCACGAACCTAGATAAAAGACCAAAGGGTTCGCTTTCCCTCCGGGATAAGTAGATGTTTATTCCAGGCTGGAATCCGGGAGGGAAAGGACACCAGGAAAGGGTTCCCCGGGAATTTCAAACCTCGGGAGAGGGGCGGGGGGACACAGAACAACAACCAATAAGATTCCAGGGCCAAGGAGGGGCGGGGAAGGGAAAGGCACGTCACATTTTCAGGGAGGGGGTTACAGAAAATTCCAGGATCATTACATGTGTGCACCACTACATGCACCGTCATTAATCTGTAATTTTCTGCTCTATTTTATGCTCTGGTAATAGAGAATCTGATAAAAATACGTACTTTGTGATTCAATTATAAAGGAAATTACTACTGAAGGAAGCAAATCTCACAAAAACTCCCACACAGAAGTTGCATAGCAGCTGTACAAAGATTGTCCTGTAATAATAAACCCCAAAGATTGAAGATACTGCTGTCTGGTGTGCTCTTGGTCACTCTCATGATAAATTTACATCATCAGAAGAGATAGCTCCTGGGATAAAGTCATAAAACAAAAGGCTTGGAAAGTATGTATTCTTAACTTTAAACATTTTCCTGCTGATCCACAAAACAAAATACAATCTCTCCAAGAGAAGAAAAAAGTCAAGTGCAACGGAACAAAAACATTAATTGAGAAAAAAATTGGCATTCAGTTTTTCCCTTGTCTAGAATGCAATCTTTTTTTTTCTTTTTTTCAAAAGTAGAGGTCCATCCAGAATTTTGAATAATTATGCTAAGTTCCAGCCTGCTACTCATTAGCGTCATTTAACATAAACACATAAAATATTCTATCCCAAACAAATACTGAGTTTAGGCAGAGAAAAATAATGGACATACACTCCTTAGAAATTACACTATGGGGATTACCCTGTACTTTGATTTCTTACCAGGACATTTGTTAAGTCATAAGACAATCCTCACTAACCATGAAAGGAAACAAAACTCCTCTTGATGTATCCCTGAACTTGCCTGATTTATTGCAATCTCTCCACCTATTCAATGCAGGACATTTTGCCTTCAAAAAAAATCAGAGTTTATTGATCAGTCCTGTAACATGTAAACTGACTTATTTGCTCAGCAATCTGTTCTCATGGAAACAAATTCCCCTAAATGCACAGTCCAAGGAAAATCAAAAGTAATGCAATTAAACATTGGGGTTTTTTTTGTTTTTTTTTTCCAATATCTATGCAGACAGCAAGCAAAAATTTGAGAAAGATCTTGTTGCAAGTTCTTGTTGAGAAAAAACAAGAATTGTTTATGTCATGTTTTTGGTTTTTTGGGTTTTTTAAAATTTTAACCAAATACATTTATTCATTATATTTATTCATTCACAATTCATATTACTTCTCATTGTTTAAATATGTTATTTTTTAAATTAAAAATAGAACAGAAAAAACTGTACAATTACTTGCTTAAGTGATCAAAGTGATAACCTTATCAGAATTAACACACTTTTATGGAAAAGAAAAATAAAAAAATCCAACTTTAGATACAATTCTACAAGTACACTACATAAAAACTGTCCAAAAGCTGGTTGTCAACCTGGCCTGGATATACTACAAATCACACAAAAGCTCAAGGGTTTTCTTTGCTTATTTTGGGATTTGGGGGAGGGTTTTTTAGTGAAAGAGAGGAGAAATTTAAATGATGCTACAAGTAGAAGAACATCAAACCATTACTGTTGTAATTAAGTAAAAAAGTTCACTAATTCTGGAAAAATTTCATTTAAACATGGAATTTTATAAGCAGAACCAAGACCACATGCCATTTATATCATGGAACCTGTGGAAAAGTAAAGGAATACCAGAAAAGCCACCTCCATATCCTTGAGGTTTGTACAGTTTTGATTCTTTTACTTTTTGGTTGAGACTGTAGAGTATGGCAAGGACTCTGAAACAGCCCTTGACCAAAGACCCATGGAACTATGTAGAGTAAATGCCCAGCACCAAAATTCTGTTCTTCTGTACTCTGTTTTCTTTCATTAACAATAGGATATACCATCGTGGTGTTGCCAGGCTTTTCTTCTCACTCCTCACTCTGGATTTTAGTTTTTGTCCTATCCATTCAATGTTCCCATATTAGCTACTGAGAAAGGATAAAGGGGGAAAATATTAAGGCATAAGAAAAAAAAAAAGAAAATATTGTCTTTTTCTAGATTTGGTAGAATAAAAGTTATTTTTCCCAAAAAAAAATTAAAATTTACAAATATTGCAATACCTCCATAAGCTCAGCCTAGAATATTCTGACACCTGCTGAACCTGGCCTCTGCAGTACCAGCAGTAGTAAATGTATCACAGAGAATAGGCATGGAGAGGACAGCTGCAAGAATTATACATACATGCTGGAGAGAATTCTTGATACTTGCCAAAAGACATTTTAGTCACATGCCCATTAATTAATTGGACTTGCAGAATGCTGGAGGCCTTGTCTGGGACAGATGGGTGTTATGAAAAGTAAAAGAAAAATAATGTATATAATTTCTCTTACTTCTTTTCCCCTTTTTCTCAAAGTCATAATAAAGCCTTCTTCTATAAAGGACAAACAGGAGAGTGACTCCTATCTGTACCAGATGCTCAATGCCAGTGTTTAACCCACTAGTGATGGGTTTAAAGATAAAGAAGATGCTCAGCATCTGGCAGTGAAACAGAAGCAGAATTGTCTCAGACTGCAGTTACTGACATAAAGATAAGAATTACATGGGAATATGATCCAAAAGAGAGAACAGTTCCACTACAAAGACATTTCTTTCCTCTTTCTACAGATTAGTAAACCAAACTATTACTCAGGTAGGTAGGATCAGCAGCATAGAAAACAATGCATGGATTCTACATTTATTAAAATATACTTCCAACATTGGTATTTCTTAAGCATGGTTTCACTTCAAGTGATTCCTCAGACAAACTTAGAAATTATTGGCATCTTTCCATAAAAAAAAAAATAATACATTAACCTTATGAACTGTTGAGCCGGTGAACAAGACTGATTGAATTGAAAACAGACAATTCACTTAGGATGTAGAGGAAATGGATGCATTGATGCGAGGTTTATGTTCAGAAGTTAACTGAATATGCAACTGGCATTTGATAAGTATTAATTTACCTATAGTTTGGTGAGCTATGTAAGAATTCCAGCTTTGACAAAGTCACTATCTTTATTCTGCATTTAACTTTCCACATTGCTAACTGTAAAGAACGAAGCAACAGAACTAAGTTAGAAATAATGTTTAAAATACTGAATCAATTTGTTCTGGAAAACCAGAAATATTCATACTATACTAAGAACTTTACCACCCTTAGTCAAGTTCTTCTTTCTTCATGGATCAAAATAAGGTGACTAGTCAGGAAGTAGTAGGCTTAAATAATGATAAGTATCATCTTACAAGTCCTTCAACCACCACAGATTTGACATCCCCCCTTCATATCTTGGATGTTTCAGTGAATTTTTTGAACCTGGCTCCCCATCAATACAATTTGGATCCTCCAAACAGAATGTATTTAAATAACCCTTCTGTTTGGTATTGCTAGTATGTCCTTAATTAAGCAGGATGAGCCATGTGTTTAATCAGGAAAATAATTACTTGATTCCCAGGACAAATTAAACAGGGCAAATATTCTTCAGGGGAATAATTTTTACCTGTACTGATTCTGGCATTGCAGAGTATGAAACCCTTGAAAAATACCCAAGTCCTTGTAATATTTCTTTCTCTTGTTTGCAAAGAAATTATGAAATACTCTGAAAAAATAAATCATGCCCTCTTTCTATATACAGAAATTATTTTTGAAAGTAGATATTGAAGTCATCTTCATGGAAAAAAAAACCAAAAAAACCAAAAAACAAAACAAGCCCTACAATCTCCTTAGGATATCTCCTTCGCCTTTAGATAGATCTAAACCACAAAGCCTTTACCCTACAGATTCACTGGACCTTTTGACACCACAATGCCAAAAATAGGTATACCATCAGCACTTCATTAATATTAGTCTCCTCAAAAGCTGGCAAAATGAAGTTCTGGAAATTCAGCAGTAAAAATGTGACAGAACTCTTGTCTTGATCCAGGACAATTAGTTTGAGTTAGAAGCAGAAATACAGCCCTTTGGCACAGACAGTCTGCTTTAAGCCAAATATCAAAACCAGTATAATCATAAGGAGGTTGAAAGCCTCTCCATGGAAAAGCAAAAACTTCTATTTACTTTTGCAGAACCATATTTTGATTTGTAATACTGAAATTTCAGAATCCTTACAAGACTGAATACACAATTTATAACACGTTTATAACATAAATGTTTTATATATTTTTCATTAACATATATATTTATTATAATACACAATATATTATATATACAATGTATAGTATATTTATTATATTATATTATATTATATTATATTATATTATATTATATTATATTATATTATATTCACATATATTATAAACATTTTCATAAACCAAGATAGTTAAGATTTTTTTTCAAAAGTAAAGGGAGGATCCTTTCCTAACAGCTTTCTAATGCAATTTATGCTAAAATAAAACTAAATGTTCAAGAAATGAAACAGGATATCTACAGGATACAAGAAAATCCAAAACAACTGAGGTTGTTCAATGAACAGTTAATTTATAATTATTGAAATTATTCAAAGACAGTCATAAAATCTGTTTACTTTACCGTTACTATTTTTGTTACGTATTAGTTCTGTATTTATTAACGAAGCATTTTTCCTACAAAAGCATGCTTATCTGCTTTCTAATTTTCTGAAACAAATGGGATTAATCACGAATTAAAAAATGAAAATGAACACATCCTCCAATATCAATGATTTGAAGCTGATAATTCCATGTTAATAGAAACCAATATCTGTAATGAAAGTTTTACCATCAGCCACAAATCTTTTAGACAGTGTTACCTTGATTTTACCTTGGAGGATGCTTTCCTGATGCTCCCCATTCAGAGAAAGTTGCCTTACCACATCCTGGATGGTAACTGGTGAAAATAATATAGGTCATGGCATTACACCACTTCTCCATCCAACAGCCAGTAAGTGTAGAACACAAGATATGATTTAAAGGACCTCTAATGATGCTGAGTAGAGACAAAATAGGAAAAGACGATTACCTATCATTTTTGCGTGTCTCCACAAGTAAAAGATATTTTACCCCACACAGGTGTATTTTATCAACAGAATAGTAATTTTATTTCAGTATCAAGATATGACAAATGTTTAGGATGTCAAATAGTCTCCAACTTGATGCATGTCTATTTTGCTTAACTTTCATCATGATTTTGCTTAGAACAAGAAATTTAAGAACTTTTCCTGTTTCAAGACTGTAATAATTTTTCATGTCATAGAAATGGTCAATAATATTCATTAGCATTAAGTGCATTTGTCAGTCTGACACAACCAGCAACTTAAAATGAAAATAATCAAAACCATAAAACAACATCTTTCCACATTTAATGTGGACACAAATAATGGCACCAGCTAATGCTGAGAGATAGAAAGTCAACAGCATCATTAATTTAAAGATTATCTGCACTGACGGAATAAAATAGCATATATATTTGTAAAGGAATATCAATTTAAAACTATTCTAATTACATTGACAATAAAGCAAGGTAATGGTGGGGAAAAATAAATATTTCTGAAGTTGTACATCATTATGGCAGGAATGTTTTGCACTGGTACAAACTGTTCTCCATATAGTAAAATATAGCTTTATCTTCTTCGGTGAGAAATACTTGAAGTAATTGCAAATAGTTGAGATGAGGTTGCATAAATCTCCTTGACTGAAATAAGGGAGTCAGGGATTGCTTATTTACTATTAAAATGACCCAACAGAGCCTTGCCTCAGTATCAGCAGAAACAGGAGTTGTCCAGGGTCCACTGCAGTAGAGGCCTCCAAAAAGTAACATTATTGTTCATTGGGCCTAATACTAAACAATTTCTCCAGAATGTAAAGTTACTGTGCATTAAGCCAAATACTTAATTTCTCATTTTAATTACTGACATTGAAAACATGCAAGTTGAAATTTAATTAACATTAATTCTGCATCAAATACCAATAGGGTTTATCAGTAATAAACAGCAATCAGCAATAAATGAGATTACTTTAGCTGCATATTCTGCCAGCAATGAGAATTTTAGGTTCTCAACAAATTACTTAAATATAAATACTGTCCAAGACTGCAATTAAACAAATTCTACTGTTGTTCTTTCAAATTACTTGCTACAATCTTGTATGTATTATGTTGTAGAGGTACTATAAAGGAAAGAGCACAATTTGAACCATGAGATACCATCTCATTTAATTACACAAAATTATGCTGATTTCCTTTTTTTCTTTTTTTTTTTTTTTCTAAACTGCATACAATGTAGCACTTTTTCTTTTGTCTGGCCTAATTTTTCTTGTTGCTATAATCATACACATACATGCCCTTTTGTCTTTAAAAGACCAAGAAAACAAATTTTGTCAGCAATGTTACTTCAGGGTAGACAGAGTTCACACAGAATAAGTAATGTTAAATCTCAGAAATAGATAACATCTATATTGCATTTTATAAAGAGAGCTATCATCTAAACATCTACTAGTCCTGAATTCTCAAAGTAAATCTGAGAGTCCTCTGCTAACATTTTAAGGGTGTCTCTTCTGCACTGCTGTAACTCATCGATTTTAAGAAACAGTAAAAATATCCTCCACTTTTCTCCTAGCTTGCTTTTCTGCAATTTCTTTTCTCTTGTAATGATTTTGCTGCTTATAAAGTTTATATTAAAACTTCTGGATGTCCTTCTTTGAATTTATCTGTCAGATGAGACCCTCAAGTTAAGTAGTAGCAGACTACATTTTTTCCAGAGTCATGTAAGATAAGACTGTATTGTTAAACCATTTAATGTTTTATAGCTATTTTATAACTATCCAATCAATTGAAAATTCAAAAATTTTTTTTCAGTAATTTCATTAATAAATATCTCTTTAATGATATTGTTTAATAGATGTTCTTCCTTAGTATTATGCTCACTCTGGATCCTGGGGTGGGTAGTTTTGTTCTACTTCAAGAATAGTGAAGCATTAAAAGCAGTTATCCATGTCCTAAGGTCTGAACTGGGAAGGGTCTGGTCATGGTGATAATGATGGAGTCCTTTTCAGTCTCAGTGACCACTTAGATCATTTTTGCATGCATGCTTATCCCAGCTTGCTTCCTCCTATTTGATTCTCAGCTGCAGCTTGCATGACACATTCCCTCAGTTCCAGTTAGCCAGTGTTGGATGCACAGGGCCAAACCTCGGTTTGTTAGGCTGTTTAAAACACGTAAGACTAGTGAAACTCACACTAAACCATGGGAGGCTGTGGTCACTCTACCACTATGATATCAATAAAAAAGGCCAAAATCAGCTCTGGTGTAGAGATGCACATATGTAATGATCCTGGAATTTTCTGCAACCCCTCCCTGAAAATGTGACGTGCCTTTCCCTTCCCCTCCCCTCCTTGGCCCTGGAATCTTATTGGTTGTTGTTCTGTGTCTCCCCGCCCCTCTCCTGAGGTTTGAAATTCCCGGGAAACCCCTTGCCCGGGGTCCTTTTCCTCCTGGATTCCAGCCTGGAATAAACATCTACTTATCCCGGAGGGAAAGCGACCCCTTTGGTCTTTTATCTCAGGTCGTGAAGGACTCCCCTTTTCCCTTCCACCCACCATAGCTAGCCGGACAGTTTGGGGGGGAACAAGGCGAGTTACTTCACTCTGGCTAAGGTAAACCTACACAAGTTCTGAGATCCTGTGCTCCCACATCCATACAAAGTAGATGGCTTTATTTTAGTAATGGCAGACCTATATCAGTCAGGCTACAGTTTCGAACACCCTCCTGCCCAGCATAGCCTGGTGGAAAACAAAACATTTATATACTACCTGTGGATGCCTCAGAAGTGCTCCAAGACTGATGCTGCTTGAGGAAGAGCAGTGTTCTTCCCTTACGTATAATTCAAAGTTAAATCAGTTTAGCAATCTTAAAATTTACCTTGCAAACGATATTTCACACAACACACAGTTCAAGACTTCATTACTAAAAACGTCAGGAAAAGTCATGAATTCTCTAATGCCCAAAAGATAAAAACTGAACCTGGTGACATTATGAGAACCTCCCTTGTGAAATTTCAAAAATTAAGGGATTTAACCTTTCATTCTTCTCAGACCACTTGACACCATAAGGATGAGGAAAGGATAAAATAAAAAGAAAAATGTGTTTCTGTAAATAAATGCTAATCCCCAAAGTGGCTTCACTATAATAGAAAAATACAAACAGGGCAGGTAACAGATGGTTTATTATGCCCTTGAAGAAAAAGTCAGTAAATAAATTTATGCTTTGTTTATTTTTTGTAATTTTTAGAGGTAAAGGTCACTATTACTGTAAATGCAAATAGTTAATACAGAATTTTACACTGAGTAGTTATTATTGTCAAAAACTTATCCTTATAAATATTTTTCATTAATTTGAAGGTTGTATTTGTTCTTCTAACATTGCAGGGAATAATACAATAAATGATTTTTTTTCTTTTTTAAATGCACAAAGGATTTATATAATACAAAACTGTTTCAAAGTCACATTCCCTTTTGTTTCTCCTGCTATTTGCAAAGATAAGCATTAATGGTCCCCTATTTTTAAAAATAGACTATAGGATAAATGAGATAAAAGTGGGATAAAATGTCACTCCATTGTTGGTTTGGGATCAGTGCAAAGCCCTTGGAGAAGAGACTCAGCTTTTTTGAAGTGGGATCCAAGATGCAAGAACAAAAATAAATAGGGAATCAACAATTTTGGAAACTGATGCAAGTATTACAGTGCCATTAATAGAGTTGGTCCTCCTGTCTCTTAATTCTTAGGTGATTTAGTTTAAGGCATTTGCTATATGAGGAAAAAGGTTCAGATGAACAAAGGTATTTAAAGACTTTTTAAAAATTATGACCAATATATTCACACACCCCAAAAATAATGCTAATTGGACAATTAAGTTGCAATATTCCAGAAATATTAGCACTGCAAATAGTGTGTTTCCTTTCTACTTGATTGCTCTGAGTAGGGACTACTATTGTTTTTCTGACTTAATTTCTACAGTTACTATCTTTTGCATTGATCAAAGTCAGGCAATGAGGCTAATTTCCTCTTCATTGTTTCCTCATGTTCCCCACATTTACCAATGAAATTCTGAAATTGTAAATCATAAATAAATGCATTCA
>VWZN01000252.1:44944-61483 GCA_013396955.1 Regulus satrapa | reverse complement strand
TTTTCTTTTTTTTTTTTCCTATTTATATTTTTGTGGAGGTCTGAATACTTACTGACAGTGATATTGGCTGGGAAACAATAGCTGACAGGGTAAAGATAATATTTTTTCTTTATTTACAGCACTTTGCTGAAAAAGGATGCAAATTATATTGTTTCAATAAAAATGAGAAATAGCATTTCAAAAGCTTAACTACTCCAGTCACCTATAGGAAATCTGTGGCCTTGAGACTGGCATAAGAGGAAGGCAACTAGCAAATTCTGAAAGCAGTGGAACAAAAGGAGTTTTAGATTGAAAAGTGTGATTTCTGTTTGAGCAATGAAAGGACAGTAAGAGTCAGTGAGAAATCTTTCTCTTGCCATCTGCCGTGGGGCTAATTCCTTAGAGTAGTACTTCACACTAGTCTTTTGACATTTGGCTCTTTTCCACGGTTATGCTGCTATTCTTTTCTGAATCTGTGTGTCTGCCAAGAGATCTGCTTTTATAAATATGCAGTTTAAAGTAAGCACAGGCCTGAGATGCAGTTTATGCTTAAGTGCAAGTTAAGAGCTTAAAAAACCTGTCTATATAAGTGCTTTGCAGGGACTATCATGAACTTGGCAAAGAGCAAAGATGATGCTCATAGTGGTACTGTTACATGTTCTTAGGGCTCCTAGGCATCAGGAAATTGCATCCTTGCACAGGGAAAAGTATTCTATAATTTGGTGAGGAAAAACTTTGTGTGCCTTTTGATGAAGTTGTAGCTAATGGAAAGAATTGGAAATAAAACAGCAAACAGGACAGTTGGAGTGGTAAGGGAGATTGGCCAGGCCTCAGTCACACAAGACAGATATAGATAAAAAAGGCTGTAGGAAGAACAATCCATTACAAAGAATATGAGCTGTAAGAAAAAAAGAAGAACGTATTAAACAGTGGAACAAATTCCTGTTGGTTGGGGGGGAAAAAAAAAAAAAGCATGATAGCTTCACATTTTCTGATTTCTGGTTAACTTTGAACTGCTTTTATTCTGCTAACATAGGAATTTAAAAGATTATTTATAGAGTATTGGTACACATGAAGTACTGTAAAAATTGATCCTCTCACAAGTAGCTTGCAGCTTGTCTAAGTATGCTACTCCAGGATTCCTTCTACACTGCAGAAATTATTTTGGCCATCCTATCTCCAATTTCTGTCCCACCTAAACTTTGTTCAAAACAATGTATTTTCTATTGAAGTTGACTTGCTTACCTTTTTATAGTTGTTACAGTAAAAAATAGTCATGAGGCAATCATATATGAATATTATACTGAAACCAGCTTCTTAACAATATAATAATTCAACCAGCTTCAGCATTGGTTCAAGTGCATTAATTGTCAAAAACCATAAACAGATGCTTATTAAAGCCTTCTAGTCATTATCAGGCATTAATTGCATTAATTCAAAAGCATTTTTCTCTTACATAACATTACTTACACCATCAGTGTAGGTGTGCTGAAACATCAGTTTTGAGCATTACCAGTGCTTCATGTTGTTGCTCTAAAAAAAAGGCCAAAAAAGTAAGTCTTCAATAACTAAATGATAGACAGACTTTAAGATTTTTCATGTTCCCAAGTGGCAGAGGTTGAAGTTTCAGGCTATAAATGAAATATACATGATACATTCCTCAGCTAATTATTTGTCAGTATATTAATAAATCAAACCAGTCCCTGCAAGGCTGTCTAAATTTAGAAGGTTCATGAGATGTAATACATAATTAATACCCTTAGATTGGATGGCTTAAAGGCAAGTGATTTCCTGATCTCATATGAAGTAGAGAACATTTGTCATTGTCCAAGTCACGAATTGCCAGCATATCTGCTTTTTGGGACTGTATACAAGTGTTTCTGTCATTTATTCTGGTTCTTGAGGAGGAAACAGAAAGAAAAAAAAACAAGCAGAGCAAGATTTTTTTTAAACTCATGAAGTTTTTTTTTATGAATGATAAAGGAATAAAATCCAATATGTGCACATAAGGGTAAAGAATTGACATTGGATCATAATCTTCAATGGGAGATTTACTACCCATATCCCAAGATTGTTGTCACAAATACATTTGTGAAAATACCTGAAGAAAATTTCTCCAATCATTCAGGCACGTATCTTCATGTTCTCCAATGTCTTTTCAAAATGTTCATCCATAGCCTTTTGGGAAGATGGTCCTCACAGCTTCCTACACTGCCCCACTGCACCTTTCTTGCCCTTCGCTCTGTGCCTATCTATAGGACTCTTTCCCTGATTTCATTCTCTCTTCTTGTATGTTTTATTTCTGCACGTCATTACTCAAGTGGGGGGAACCACAATGTACAGAATTTGTTTTATCCCCAAAACACAGACACAATGAATCTCAGTTCTTGCACGGTTCACTACACCTTGCTAGGGTGATATGCTCTACAATGGTTTTTAAATATCTGACAGGCAGGACTGCAGACAAACATACAGGTTGACAGGATATAGTGTCTCTGTACATCTCTCCTCCAGCTTCCTATCATCCACACAGGCAAGCTTTATTTCTGGGAAAAATTCCCCAAGAGTACAAATTAAGTTACACAATTACATCGAATCACAGATCGAGTTGTACAGAAATGCTTCTGCTTTTCTCTATATACATGAATTCTCCCATCTGAATAGAATATTACCTGACTAGGGAAGGATTCCCTTCAATATCAGGCTACCAAAACAGAGCTCCCTCCTCTCCTTCAGATCTTCTTCAGTATATTTCTGACCACTGCGGATAACATGACCATACAGTCTTTCCCACTGTGGAAAAAATAAGCAAACCCTTCACTGATGAGGTTACTTCTCCCCAGGTCTGTGACAAAATTTATAACATTATTTATGGAGTATTATTTACACAATTAACTTCTCAAAGTTCCATCAAGCAGATGGCTTAAAATCTTCTGAAATTCAGTAGTTAGAATAGAGTCTGAAATTCCAACTGCAACAAGGCTGACCATTTTTATCCTGTCTCCTATGTCACATGTGATCCACACCACTCAGGAAAGGTAGAATGCAAGCAGAAGAGGTAGAGGACATCAAGAATCAGAGGTAGAAAATGAAATTTATAAATTTTTCATCATATAATAAAAGAGGAGAAAAAGTAACCATCTTCAGGTCAAGGAAAAGGGAAAATAAAGAGGCAGCTAATGGCTCCATAGTGACAAAGTGATGAAATGCCAGCTTTTCAAGTGAAACTTCCTTTCAAGTTACCTAATTCCTTTAAATATTTCCCAAAATATTTCTTCTTTAATTGAACATATCTTTGCAATTGCAACTTAGGCCACTTCTTGCCTGTGTGGACAGATATGCAGGCAATACTGAACATAGACTCAGTAGCATTAGAGAGGAAGGCCACCTGGATAAAATCCTGTTTCAACCAAGTGGGTAGCTTTAGTAGGAATCTCATCTCTGACTTGACCTGATGTCCTGGTAGCACCTGGGGTGGAATTAGTTTTCTTCTCAGTAGCTGGTGCAATGCTGTGTTTCAGATTTAGTATGAGAATGATGTTTACAACACACGGATGTGTTTGGTGGTGCTCAGTAGTGCTTACCCAAAGTTAAGTACTTTTCAATGTTATGATCTGGCAGTGAAGAGGTTCACAAGTAGCTGGGAGGGAGAAAAGATGGGATAACTCATCCAAACAGGCCAAAGGGGCACTCCATGCTTTGGAATGTCATGCTCAGCATATGAACTGAGGGGAATCGGCCATGTGCCAAGGACAACTGCTCAGGAATAATCTGGGAAATGGTAATTACGTAGTGAACAATGGCATTCTGCATCATTTTTTTTCTTGGGTTTTATTCCTCTCTGTCCCTTCTTTCCATTGTTATCATTATTATAATTAATATTATCATATTTACTTTGTTTTGATTATTAAAATATTACTATTTAACCCAACAGGGTGGGAATGGGAGCAGATGCGTGGCACTTATTTGCGAGCTGGAGATAAGGCATGAAACCTGCTTTCAACAACTATTTTCCTGACTTTCACATACATAAATTTATCCTAAAAACATGCAATAGATATGTGATCAGAAGAAAACTTGTTCCTATGTTTTTTGGGTTTTTTTTGGTTTTTTTTTCCTTCACTGGATCTTTACTTTTTACCTCAGAAAACCCAATTTATAAATACAAATAAAACCTGGATCTCAATTAGGAAAAGACCTGTTTCCCTGCTACCTCCTGGCTGTCCTTACTTTTGAAAAATCTGTTGCCATATATGTACAAAATGGAATTATTCTTTCTATCACCTCCCTTCTGATATCTTCAATACCTGTCTGTTTCAGCTCTTCAGGACTATAGTAAAACTGCTGATGGCTTCATGGTTGTGAAGTGTTCACAGAGTCCTAGGGTGAGTTTATCATTCTTGTATCTCATATTGCCTGTTCTGCTTATGCTGGATCTTGAATTCTGTGCTTTTAAAATTGTATCTAAGAGAGAAGGGGGGGGGGAGAAGAAGCAGTGGAATGTCTGAGGTGCTGTATTCAAAAACATACAAATAAGAACTTCAGCTCTCTCTTTCATGGACTGTGTTGCCTGCAGCACAGACACTGTGAGAGTGTGTCTTTGCTTTTTAGTTTAGCTAGCTGGGGTAGAGAAGATCCCCAGACTATGGTTTTTCTTTTTCTTGGAACTTATCAGCCCTGATCTGGACCAAATAACCCAGAAAAGCACTGGGAGCTCTCACCTGTGGCCCACCAGGGCCTGGACATGGCATTTTCCAGCACTGGAGATACTGACAAGAGACTGAGTGAGTTGAGCTGCAACCCATGAAAACTATTCTCTCTCTGATTTTGCCATCTCTTCAGAACGAGAGGTTCCATTGTTTAATATTATCATTTTTCCATATTTGTGAGGACTTTCCTTGTTAAGTAGCTTTTTCTACTTCTCTTGAAGGGGGTTTATGTCTCCCAATAACCTCCCTCCATGATGGGAGGGGCCACTTGAATCTGCTTTCTAGAGGACCCCATTCGGAGGTTTCCTCACAAATTTGCCCTACACCAGGACACTCAGAAAGTGCTGCTTGCTGAATGTAGAATAAAAGACTATAGAGGGAAACACTGTCATGCTCTGTCAAAGATGTCATCTTCAGTATCTCTGTCTACTAACTTATCATACCTGTATTGTGGGAGAAAAACTTATCATTCTCTTCTCATATATTTCATGAAGATCCTTCTTTAGCTTTTATGCAACTGATGCTGGAACTGCAAGAGGGTTTTCTGTAATTCACCTCTGGTTTTCATCAATATTTTCAGAAGAATTCTATAATCTATAAGTCTAGATATTTTTAAAATAATGTTTTTATACGTTACCCTTATTTGGTACTGTTATCCAAAATAGAATTATTAGTTGTTGCAATATTTATTGTATTTGATTAATGTAAAGAGTTGAATGTGCAAATCTAAGATAAACATATTTGAATGGATTAGTTGCTGATTCTGCAGTCATCTGCTGCTAAATGATTACATGATTTGTAAATCCACCACACACTAATGAACATTGAATACCTTGTTATTTTAAATAAACGCCTGTAAATCTGGTCAGTATAGAAACAAAGGATAACTTATTAAAATCATAGAATTCCTTTTTTTCTTCTGAAAATGGCCATAAGTGTGAAGAAGTCTATAA
Source organism: Regulus satrapa (assembly GCA_013396955.1). Taxonomy (NCBI): domain Eukaryota; kingdom Metazoa; phylum Chordata; class Aves; order Passeriformes; family Regulidae; genus Regulus; species Regulus satrapa. The sequence goes on along the minus strand of VWZN01000252.1, from coordinate 55,842 downwards.
TGCCATTGCTTTTTTCAGTGCAGAATTTCCTGTTGTAATAATTGCAATAATCAGACAGAAATAATTGCAGTAATCAGACTTGAACTTTACATATGTCATTATAGCAAAGGGAAAATTTTTCTTATAGAGCGTGCATGCAGCTTCAAACATATGCTTTATAAAGTTATTTCATTTTTATAATTTAAAAAGTTATAAAAAATTCTCTATTCAAACACCAGAAATATTTTTCTTACCATAGGAATATTTTGTATGAATGACATATCTCTTATTTAAAATTGTTCTTGGACATAAAAGTGTTTTTACACTGATAAAATATTTAAAATATTTCTTAAGGAGTCCTTGCATTTTCTAACATATTGAATTTAAATTTTATCTCTCTCCTATGGTTTAACTGTGAAGATGTTACTAAAGAATTACAGATATGTTACAAAACTAGATATTCAGTAATACTTTCAGAAACATATCTTTAGACTTATTATTACCTACCTATAGAATGTCTTAAAATTAAAAAAGTACTGTACCTGAAGGTGATGGACTAAGTTCTTTGATCTTTCCTCTTTTTGGTTGAAGGGTAAGATTAGACACTTCAAATGTTCCAGTTGAGACCCAGGGGAAAAATATAATGCTTGTTCTCTTATGTACTTGAAAATTGGAAGATTTATTTTAAGAGAGATTGATGATTAATACAGTAAGGAAAGGGCAAGAATCATACCTAAAAATAATGTGAAATAAACTGTAATAGATTAAGATATTTTGTTTAAGATTTTTGTATGGAGGAAGAGCATGCCAATCTTTTAAAACTGTTTGCCTGTCCTTGTGTTTTTAGATTGTCTTCCTGTAATGCTTGGGATCATTCAGATCAGCACTAAAATTCATGTATTGTTTAACAACACTCATAGACTCATAGTTTCCTATCGAGAACATATCTCCAAAACAAGCAAAGTACTCAATCAATGCAGAGACAATGCATCACAGAAATGGAATCTAGACAGTGAAAAAGTTCATAGGAAAAAATAAGATCATATTTCATTCCAGCTTTATTATCTCTGAATAACAATTGCTAGCTCAAATTTGTTTTACTGCAGTTCCACCAAGGTAAAACATCTTCAGTTAAAAAAAACAAAAAAACCAAAAAAACAAACAAACAAAAAAACCAAACCCCTCTGAAATTAAATACTTACATCATTTTTCTCAGCATCAAATTTGAAGGCAACTGTTCTATAAAAAAATGTACTACTTTGTGAATACCTGTCCGTTTTGCTGAAAAACAAATCTGACAGAAAATAATTAAGAAGTCATAGAGGTATTTTTTTAAATCAAAATACACAATTTTTTGTATTGGCGTTGTGATAATAGTCACAGTCACATCATGAGGGAGAGTTTCTCCTAAGACAGATCACATCCTACTTATGTGCTAGCACTCCAGTCCTGTGGTAGCTATACTGATCCAAGGTAGGTCCATACCAGTATAAGTTTGCATATTCTGAAATGTTGATTTTTGCATATGCTAAATGGATATAATTTTGTTTTTAATGAAATAAAAATATTACACAGAAAAAATAATAGTACCATATTTTTGCTGGAAAACACTTGCTTCCATTCTTCATAGGTAGAAAGAGACAAAGGTTAGTAACAAAAAATGATAATTAATTGAATTTATTTAGGCATGTAGCTTAAATAGGAAAGGAACTATGTAGCTAAAGAACACTGCAACTTTGTGAATGGCAAAGGGAATTCTATGTACTACCCCATAAAGTCAAGGTCAGATGACAAAAAATGCTTCCTGCAAAAACTGGTTACAGACAACATAAAATATTTTTTTAATATTTTTAAGTAGATTTTAAAAAATAAACCAATGTGGAAGGATGTAGCAAGTTCATTTTGTATTATTTTAATCCCTCCTTTCATAGTATGATTATTTTGTGATCCTGAGCTATCTATTTACTGAATGTTCAGTCTTGAATAGGGATTAAAGTATAATAAACTACTCAACACAAGCACCCTGTCTGAGGACCAGATTTGGATTTCATATTCAGCACTGTGCAGCATAATGAGAGACAGAGTTTCCTTCTCTGACCTGTTCCAGTTCTACCATCCTGCATCATATTGCTCAATTTCATCCATGGCTGAAAAAATATTAAAGTTATGAGTGATTCACAATGACAATCCTATGGTATATTCTAAGTCACACTTATGATAAAAAATTATTATTTGCATTTCTTTTGAACACTCCATAACTTTCTGACAGTGAAATTATATGAGTTTTACATAGGACAACTTAACTGCTGAGGGAAATACAATATGACATATGTGAATTTATATTTTTTAATTTAATGCATAAAAAGTACTTTTTTTAAAATTCCATCTATTATTGAATTGTGTGTGTTTTCTTTTCCTTATTATTTTTATAGGTTTGATTTATAGTTTTAGACCCATAATCAATAACAAGTGCCTGCCTGGAAAAATGTCCTGCCATTGTAAGAAATTTTGGAGGAAGAAAAGACTCCCTCAGACAAATATTTTATTTAGATTTGTCTTGCTTTTGCTAATCTGGAATCAATAACTTATTTGAACCTGGTCCAAAATTAGGATGCACTAACCAAGAGGGAGACTGGTGGTTCTCACACCACAACAACTTGTGTGTTTCCAGAGAAAACAGGAAGGAGGGACAGGACCCCCTTGCAGTTCTTACCCCCACAAGCAGGTAGCAGGCAATCTGTGAGGAAGTACAGGTACATTTTAACACAGTCTACAGGCTGCTGGGAAGGCTCCACACATGGACACTCTACACTCAGCCCTTTGAGACTGTGGGGACGGCTGCACCCCTGCCTGCTCCACACCATGTCAGTGGGAAAATCAAAGCTCACACTTTCAAAAAAACTCCTCCAACTTTGTCAGACAATTGAGAACTTGTTAGCAGAAACAACTCAAAACACATGAGCTGATTCCAGGTGGCCTCATGCCATTTCTAGGCACATGGAACTTTTCCAGATATTTTGACTAATATAGCTAATAATGATAACCATAATGACAGTATTACTGTAACTAGGCTTTTCTGTATCCACATTTTTATTGTATCTGCTGGTTCAAATAAACTGAGGAATTGATTTCTAAATGCCCTCAAGTGATACAGGGCAAATTTCCTCATTTTTCTGGGAAAAGGAGAGGCAAAACAGGGCAAATTTCCTCATTTTTCTAGGTAAAGGAGAGGTACAACAGGGCATTTGTTTAATTTATGCAGTAGCATGGCCAGATATATAAGCCAGAAACCTCACTGCTTCTCAGCCAGTCTGAAATGAGCACTTGAAGAATTTATATCATGTTAATGACAACTAAAATATCAATTTTTCATCCTTATCAGAGTGATTCCAGATGAAACTATTCCATATAAGAAACAGTGCTTGCTTAGTAAACAAGAAAATGCTGTGCTTGCCTACAGTTTCTCTTTCTTTATATTCCTAAAACCTTGTCAGAAGCCACACTAATTTTTCTGAAATAAATACATCAGAGCTAGGCAATGAAGTCCCAACAATGAAATCAAGAGATAAAATAGTAGGGAAATCCTTTACAAAATAATTCATTGATAACAGTTTAGGAATTTGAAATAATCAAGCTTTTCATTATTGCTGGCTCTAAGCAAAGCTGTTGTTCATTCATAGTTTGCTATCCAAAAAACCTGCAAATAAAACTGGTGCCTTAGGACATATCAGAGCTAGCGCCAGTTGGGAAACAACATAGTAAGTTTAATCCAGTACTGAAGCTGAGTTTTCATCTGATTTGGCATACAACAGATAAACCTTGCACCTGATTAGGATATGAGTCATATCTATATGAAGTGCGATGTAAGTTTGTCATCCTAGAACATGTGATATAGACATATTCTTCCTGAGGTGATGTAAGTCCATCCTCTTACATTTTCTCTGACTTCTATTTTTTCCTAAGCTCTCAAATCTTCCTCCTTGTTCCTTTCTAAATTCCTCCAAGTAAATGCTACATATGGTACATTATATCTTATCACATCACAGAGTTTATTTTATCCACACTTCCTCATCTAGTATTCTTTGCTTCAGCCTGAAAACCCTGTGCCCTTCCTGCCAACTGCAGCCTTGAAACACATGGCTGCTTACACATGCCTGCAATGAGGCAGGAGGAAGCTATAAACAAAGAGGTTCATATTCAGACACCTTCAGCAAATAAACCAGATATACAGAGACCAAAATTACACAGAGAAGTATTTCATGGGGCATAAATCTGCACCCACACAATAAAAGATAAGATTGAGGGCTCTTTAAAAATGCATTTGGAATAAATCTGAAATCCTGAAAACAGTAGGTGAATCCTTAGTGCGTCATTAGAAATAAAGACTTTAAAACTGACAAACATATATACTGTTATCAGGAGCACTAAACATAGCCAACTTGATCCATTTAGAGCTATACCTTCATACTGTCTTCCTTTCTGCCCATCTGTGCTTGCACAAATCTTTCCTGTAGGATTGCAAAAAGCACCAACATTCTGGGAAATGATAAGTGTCATTAATATTAAGCCCACTCAGGTAGTATGTGTGCATAAATCCTAGAAACAGGCTTTCCCCTCTCATGGATTTAAGAAGCATCATGCCCATTCTGCATACAGAATTAGAGACACCTAACAGTGTTTAAAATGGAGTCTTTAAAAGCATAGCAAACTGCTATAAAATAAATATCATTAAAATAAATAATATTGCCCACATTAAAAAATTCTCATATTGTTGTCAATGTCTGTTTGAGTTTGTATTTGGGTATTTTTTTGTTGTCGTTGTTGTTGTTGTTTTGTTGTTGTCGTTGTTGTTGTTGTTTGTTTTTCAGGGGGTTGTTTGGTGTTTTTGGTTGGTTGGTTGGGGTTTTTTTGGTTTGTTTCGGTTTGGTTTTGGTTTTGGTTTTGTTTTGGTTTAGTTTGTTTGGTTTGGGTTTTTTTTTTTTTTGTTTTGTTTGGTTGGTTTTGTTTCTTCTTTTGTAATTTTTTTAATTGTAATTATAGACACTCATTTTGAATATACTTTTAAAATTAGCTGTTAGGAGAACTTGACCATATATGCATACAGTTCTACTACTAGAGCATGCATGAATTCTATCTATATTCATATTAAATAGGTGTGTACTTCTAGATTGCAAAACCATGACTGGAATAACAAATTTCAATTACAGCCATATTTTGAACAAGATATAATCTGTGTTCTCAAATAGCTGTTATTTCTCATAGTTCAATTTCCTGTAATGATACTTAATCTAGCCTAAGTACTTTAAAAGTAGCTTTTTTGATATATACCCACTAGTAATTGAAATAGCAACAATTTAGTTAAAAAATGAGAATTTTAAGTTCATTATCTGTCCCCTACAGAATATGCATGGGAAATTTAGTCCTATCCGTAATTAATTCCTTGAACAACTCTCATTTGTACTATGATACACTATGAAAACCATATGCCCTGCTTTTATTTAGACTTTGATAAAAAACACCTAATTTCTGGCGCAGTTATAGTCTCTCTAGAATTTAGATACTCCTTCATTTTCTTTCAATATAACTTCATTTGTACTTGGGAAAAATTATGTTCAGATCAAAATTTGCTGAATGGCATTTCTGTCTTTTTAAGTTCTCATTTTGAAGCTAAGCCTCTTACAGAGTTTTTGTTGCTAAAAAGCACATTTAATGATCCTAACGATGCTAATCTGTGTGTACAAGAATAGATATAAAAGTATCTGCCTACAGAATTTAATAGCTTTCAATAAGATTAGTTTTCCTGACTTTATGATGCCAAAGAAGATTACAAGATCCACTGAAACAAGCAGACATCTCAAGCCCATCATGTAGACAGAGAATTCCAAGCTCTCCATCTCAGAAGTCAACTCAGAGCCAAAAAACCAGAACTCTGGTGTCTGGAATTTCTTTTAAATACATTGAAGTCTTGATATAATAAAAACAAGGCCATGCTATGGAATCACTGCATGTTTGGAATTAGAAGAAACCCCTGGATATCACCTAATATGACAGCCCTGCTAAAGCAGGGTCATCCAGAAGAAGCTGCATAGGATCACACCCAGGCAGGTTTTGAATCTCTTCAGAGGGGACTCCAAAACTTCCTGGGGCAGCCTGTTCCAGGGTCCTCACAGAAGAGATCGCTATCCTCACATTCAGATAGAATTTCCTGTTTCAGTTTGCACCCCGTATCCCTTGCCTTGTTTATTGGCACGATTGAAAAAAGACTGGTCCGTCCTCTTGACATCTTAAGGTATTTGCATGCATAAGATCTTATGTCATCTCTTCTCCAGGCTAAAAAGCCCAATTCTGTCATCCTTTTCTCGTGAAAGAAATGTTCCAGTCTCCTCATCATCTTCACGGCATTTTGCTGGAATTTCTCCATTAGTTTCTCACACTTCTTGCACTGGAGAGCCCAAAACTGGACATGCAACTCAGAAACAGCCTAACCAAGGCAGAGTAAAAGGTAGGATTGCTTTCTTCAGCAATGCTCTTCCTTGTGCAGGCCAGGATAACATTTTCCTTCTTAGTCAAAAGGGCACACTCTTCTTGGACAGCTTATTATCCACCAGGACACCCCAGGTCCTTCTCTAAAGTGCTGCTTTAATGGTCAACCCTTAATTATGATAAGATTGTATTGCATAAATATAAATACATATTAAACATTCTAGGGTGGGAGAGAACAACTATATCCTTCTGCCAATCACAGGTGTTACACTACAGTGTGTATATATAGAGTTGTTATATTTAACTTTTATTTCTTGTATTATAGGTTCTCAAGACCTGACTGAACAAAGCCTCAGGCAAACAGTTCTAATCCCAGAGCTGGCTCTTTTACAAGAGCAGGCCTTGGAGATCTCCTGAGCACCCTTCAAGCTGATACTAATGGATGAGTGTATGGACTGAAAACAGAAGCTTAGAACTTGCAGAATTAGCAGAGGAAATTGCATAACCTCTTACACACTGGAGGGCAACATAAAAATCCTTCCTGAACCTGACCTTTTTAAATCTATGAATCTCAAGGGCTGTGTCTAAATTAGCACTTTTGTTCACAGTATTTCAGTTTTGAACTCCATTTCCTGAACATATCCCCTCTTACATTGCCTTAGCTTGATTTGAAGGGTGGTTTTAATTTATGCAAACTGGATTCCTTTAGGAGGAAACTGGAGAGAAAACTCCATAACTGGCATGCACAAAATACAATTCAAGTAAAGCAATGGGATCATTAGTTTTCCAATCAGAGGTCAGTGCTTCAAATGAATTAAAACTTTATGTGGGGTGAAGATGTTTGAATCAGGGAATCAGACTAAATCTGCTTGAAAATAATGTCCCAGAGCAGTGGACAAGACAGCAGCAGCTAATTTGATCTGATGATGTGTTTCTCCTTTGTACTTGCTGATGTAGACATAGCCAGAACTAGAAAAGTTAAGCTGCCTGGCAAATGTACGGCTGGAAATCTGTGCATCAAAAGAAAGGGAAATTAAAGGAATACTAATCACCTATGTGAAGACCATAGCAAAACTCCAAATTATTTGCTGAAGTTTAAAACTTCAGTTTTACAGTGTTTTAGGATATTCATTAATCCTCAGGTTGGGAATAGGAATTAGTTCTCTATTTTTCCAGAACTGCAGGACCAGCTAATGAAAGCTTTGGGTTAAATTTTTCTGTCCTTTCTCTTTTGTATTTTCAGAAACTTCTCTAATACAACAAACACTAAAAGCAAACCAGTATAAAAATTCTCAGTTCTACAGGGAGAAAAATATGAAGATAAATGAAGTCTTAGCCATGACTTCAATAATACACTGTTTAGGAGTATAATAAAACAGAATGTGGGCCAAGATTTGCCCTTATGTCCTAATTATTTCATTTGTGTTTATGTAGAGTAGTTTGAATTAATATCAAAGCATATAAGCACAGTGTCACCTATAAATGCAATAGAGCATGCTAACAAATGAAAAAATGTAGAAAAGGAGGTGGATTGGAGGGATAGAAGGAGGTACATCCAGGTTGTTTCTTAGGAACAACAAGTAATCTTTATAAATTTTTAAAAATTTAAATAACACATGTTATTTCAGTAGTTTAAAAGGTGTCACAATCAAATGTAAGTCACTTTATATATCATATAATCATACAATATATGGCATATGCTTCTCTACCCTTATTCTGTCCAGAAACAAATAAAAACACCATTAGTGACTCTGCAGTAGGTTTTTTTGAAAATAATTGCTTGCATCTCCCTGTTGAATATGAATCCACAGCAGAAAATATATTTGCAGTAACTTTAGTATCAATTCACATTCAGTGATGTCTTGAAGGAACAAAAATGATAAAAAAATTCTCGACCCTAATTTTTTCAGGTGTCTAAGGTTCAACTCAGTGACAAAAAGTGAATGGAATTTTCCATCCATCCAATGTCTCAAACTAACATAGCCCGCAGTTCATGAACAATTAAGCAATTTCTGTCAGTAGCCATTCCAACAGTTTTTACAGCAGCTTTTACAAAAACTGATTTTTTTTTTTTTTTTTACTCACCTTAAAGTTAAGGAGAGACTGGCACACAACTCAGAAACTTTGACCAGCATTACAGTTCTCAGAAATTTTTTTTATTTTCACTTAGTGCATCATTTTGATTCTAACATTTTCTATGAAATTTTAAAAATCCCTAAACCAATTCCTTTAAAACTGTTTTTAAATAGGAATAAAGTTGAGGGGGGTTTTGTTAGGTTTTTTGGGGTTTTTGTGGTTTTTTCCCAGTTTTCTGCATAGATTAGAGCTGCATATAATCAGTATAAGTAAGTTCCATTTCAGTAGATGTTTTAAGTTTCTACATAAGCAAATCCTCACTAGTCACTGAATTACTTTGCAGGCTTAAAGTAAAGTATGCTGATGGCATTTTGCTGAATCAAGACTGCTTTTTTAAAACATTAGTAAGGTTACAGCAGAGGAATTAGAGGTACATCTTATTTCTTGATATAAACATCAGAAGAGGGAAGATGTGCAACCAAGCATGCAGAAACACATTAAACCATCAAAAAATCAATATTTATAATACTGATTTGTCATCATCATAATAATAGGAACCATCTTTACAGACCTATTAGAATTTTTTTTTTATTTGTCTCTGATGACTTAAACTTGTTTTTTATTCCTTCCATTTCCCCCTTCCTTCTACTGATCCTTCCACAACACTGTGGAAGTGTGATGTGAGTCATCATAGTACTGTTGATTACTGCTGTTGCATATTTTTGGTTAAGAGACAAATCAGTGTGAGCCATCTCCATTTTCAGCAATTAAATTTGATCCAGTTTGTGGAAAAAAAAAAAAAAAAAAAAAAAAAAAAAAAAAAAAAAGCAGCTTAATATGCAAAAATTTTCTGAATATGCTAACATTTTTAAGCCACTGCTTTACCATCCATGTGTCTTTCCAAGATAGCCTGTTTAGCCATCAAAAGATACAATGGGCTGGCTGAAGCACAGTGAACTGAGTGTGGGAGCACTGAGGATAGAGTGAACTTCACAGTCTTGAAGCTTAGGATAGTCATAATTATCTGCAATGTAAAATTTGTCCATCAAAAATCCTTCCTTTTTCAGTTTACTCAGTTTACACTGACTGAAGCATTTTTCAAATCTAGAACAGATTGGACAGTAATTTCCACTATGCAACTAAGAAGGCTTTGGTGTTATTAAAGAAAAATATATTTATTTGTTTTATTATTTGCCAAAACTCATTTTGATATTATTTGCATTAGGAAAAATTAAAATAATTCTTACCCAGTCAAATAAAATAATTTAATATGACTTAAACATTTTTACTTATCCTGCTTGAAATCAATTTTAAAAATTTCTTTAGCCTAAACTATTTTCCTTAATTTTTTAGTTTTATAAAAAAATCTGACAACATCATTTGTTCACACAACTGCAAAGTCCTTTATACATTGTTATGAAAATTATATTCCATAATAGATATCTTTCAAATGTATGTGATAAGTATAAAATTGATAGCTCTGAGAAGTTACTCAGGACAGAATTTTTAAACTAATGAAGATGGTAAGAATCATATTTATGTGGAGTTTCAAAAATGTAATTTAATAGAGACCCAAAGTCAGCAGTAAATGTATCTTGACTAATTAATTCCTCCATATTTTTATATTCTGCACTCCTATAATACTCTACAGTTTTTTTGAGCATGCACAGATATGCTCAAAAATCCTCAAAATGCAGGTTGTGGTCTTACTAAACCAGAAGAACTCACTCAGTAAATAAGAAACAAAAAGAGAGCTTGTGTAAAATACTGCAGGATTATAGGCTCATCCAATTCTAAAATCAAAAAGCCAGTGACCTAATAGGTTACTATTCATTTCCCCATGCTTTTTAAAATGGATTTTTAATATCTGACATTGGAGAAAAACCTGTCCCAGCCATCTTTTTGTCACCTGCAGTCCAGTGTTGGTATTGATATGAGAGTATTGTCTAGTGTTTATCATGAGTGGCTAATATTGTTTCCTTGCCCAGATCATGGCTAGGGTTCAAACCACCGTAATATCTTTTCCCATTCAGCCCTTTGCTTAGTGGCAATATAAAACTGCAATTGTTTCTCCCCAGAAAATCAAACTAGACTGTCCTATACATGTAATTCAACACAAGCCAAGGAAAATTAAAACCACCGGAATGTGGGTCCCATCGAGCTTCCTTCTTCCAATTACAGGGGTTCGGAGTCCCTGGATCACTGTTTGATGGGGTGCCTGACACACCCAGTAAAATGGACACTGCCAGGGAAGCTCCCAGACACACATAATCACCATCTGAAACCTAATAATTCCCAACAAATTCCACTACATATGAAAATAACTTATGTCGTTAGTCTAGGCACATTCTTTTTTTTTT
>VWZN01000252.1:17480-35218 GCA_013396955.1 Regulus satrapa | reverse complement strand
AAAAAAAAAAAAAAAAAAAAAAAAAAAAAACAAAAAAAAAACAACCCAAACAAAACAAAACATAAAAAACACACCCGTAAAATCCTTGCTTTCAGCTTCTAAGATGTAGTAAGTCCTTATAGTGACTCTATATTGCAGTAAGCAAATGCAGGATGCGTAACTCAGTTTTAATTAAAATATTTATCATATTTCAAAATAATTTGGTTTGCAGACCTTAGGCATATGCCCTGAATTTTGTTCTCATGGCTGATCTTTCTTTTAACAGCTTTTCTCTGGAATCATCTCAAAATACTGTGCCGATGATTACCTGTTAATTAGTTGTCCTATCACTTCCTTTCTCTATTCTGTCCTTTAGCAGTTTCAAAACTCCCCAAGGATGCACATAAACAACTTGTAGCATGAGGAAGATTCATAGAACTTCAATAGTGCCTTTCAAATATCTAAACACACTTTTACTTTAAGGTGCATCCTGAAAAATCAGTTCAATTTTCCTCATGTGTACTGGCTCAAGTTCCTTAATGCTGCTGCTGAGACAGAGACAGCTTTATTTGAACTGTAAACAGGAAACACAGTGGCATAGAAAATAAAATTATGTTGACTGCACATGCTGAGCTAGAAATCTTATAAGAACTCAGTAACATTTCTTATATTTGCTTATATTAAAGAAAGATGATAGCAGGTAAGAGTGGCACAAAATATTCAGTAGGTGACTTTTTAAGGAAATATGATTATGTTCTTAAAATATATTGTAGCAGCAGATATAATGATGGGTATCTATAACAACTGTCTTATGGTGAAACTCATAATCATATCTAATTATATAATATTTTAAATCCCTCAATTTAGCTGCCTTTTCCCTTTAATTAAATTTATTTTATTGAAGATGGTACTGACAAAACATAACTAAGAGCACATAGATAGAATAACCATAAGCTATTCTGATGTTCCTATAATGTGGAATCTAGAAGATATATTGAAGGAAATGCTAAGCTGCAGCTTATTTTCCCAGCACTATTTATAAACAGCAGTGCCTTTTTATGTTTTTCACTCCTAAGTGTCAGTAGACACAATTAACCTATTCAGAATGGTTTTGTGCAGGTTTGGTTTGGGTTTTTTTCAGCATATATGATTGTGTATTTTTCTGCATACACCATATACTTAATACACCTACCGATAAATACTTTAAAAATTAAAAAAAGTTTTAAAAGCAAATGATATTAGGAAACAATCAAAGAGCATGTAAGCATGAAAAATTCATAACTCAAACAAAATAGAAGGTATTTTTAAGTCAGATAGGGTTTGTTTGTTTTGGAAATGTGAAAAAATAGATTCCTCCCTTAATCTTATCTTCTGACATAGATGAAGAATTTTACAGCAGTAAAAATAATAGGGAATATAATAACCACAGACAGATGAAAAAACTTGTTTTGGAAAATTCTTATTCAATTGTCAAAGATGGCAAAGTCACTATTAAAATGGAATTTCATAATTCTCACCATATAGCTAACTAGATTTTGTACTACAACTGGCAGTCTCTGTAATAAAGAAGTGGAACTATTTCTTCTCTCTCTTCATCCACAACTTTTCAGGCTGCCCATAGAAGTTGTGAATGCACCATCACTAGAATTGTTCAAGGGCAGGCGGGGCAGGGATTTGAGCAACATGATCTAGTGGAAGACAACCCAGTCCATGACCCAGGGGAGGATTGGCAGAGAGTGGGGTGAAGAGTGGGGGCCAATTTTGACTAGATGATCTGTGAAAGTCCCTTTCAACCCAAATTATTCTGTAAGTCTATTTACATTTATCTGTGTCTCCTTTTAGTGGAAAAGATGTAATGTACTCATAGATTTCCTAGCCAACAGAAGTTATAAACTTCCCATTTGATATCCTATTGGCATCTCATAACAGTGCCATAATTCATAACAAGGGATTCTTAGCTATTACTACAATCTCTGCAAATAATCATGATGTTTGTAAAAGGTAAGAGCTATAATTGATGTACAATGAAATATCAAATAAGGCCCAACAGCAGCACAAAGCTCACCTCTTCTCTTTTTGTATAAGAGAACAAAATTTGGTTCTGGTTTTATAAATTTGAATATTTCATCCTGACCCATGGCCCCAAAAATAGTTCACAATGTTACTCCTCCTCTGTGTCCAATTCTAAATGTAATGTTGAGCAAAGTTTATCACTCAGAAATCTATTTATTCCTTGATGTGGCCAGTAATTTCAAATCCATAGAAAGCCTGATTTTGTGTGCTGTTTTGCTAGCCTTGCTACCACCTACAAATAATTTTATAATAATAGTGCTCTCTCAACAAACCCTCATCACTTCTTGTTTCTGCTTACACAGACACTGTGTATGTCTATTTTTATAGTCACTCTTACTTGAGATTTGCCTACAATTAACCACTTTGGGTCTCTGTTAGCAACTGAAGGTACTTTTCATGTCGAACTCCACATTTCTGAGCTAGTGCCAGTTTGAGAAGGTTTTTAATTGTGAACTTTAATGGTGAAATTTAACACTGTAGAATAAATTTATTTTGCAGTAGATATGTGAGGGACCAAAGTGAAACTCCATCCAGCTTACATAGAGAAAAGTTTCCAGAGGATGCAACTTACTTTTGAAAAAACTTGAAACACCAAGTGTCAGATAATCAATTGTACACTGGAAAGAGATTCATCAGGGAGATAGCATGGCCTAACAAACTGAAGGCATTATAAATCAATGCAAGAAACCTGCAGTAGACCCTGTAGTGCAAAGGGAATTAACAGTTCACCAAACAATGATGTAAAAGACTCTGCACGCAACACACTAAGCCAGCATTCAGGTACATTGGCTGAACAAGATCAGCCCAACAGTATTTCCCTGAAGGGCAGGGAAATGTCAAGTTCAAAGATGAAATGCTCTGCCAAGAGCTCAATGGCTTCACACAAAATCAGCAAGCATAGAGACAAGCTTTTGTCCCTCTCAGCAAATGAGAAGATGAGGATGTATATCACCATCTGGAATGGTGAAAAGAAGAAACCTCGCTGTGGAGGGCTGACTTTGGCTGAGTGCCAGGTGCTCACGAAGCCGCTTTATCACTCCCATCAACTGAACAGGGGAAAATCTGGCAAAAGCATAATGGATGCTGCTGTCAGTTCATGATACATTCTCTCTGCCACTCCTTTCCCCTCACTGTCTCCCACTTTTCCTATGTGGGGTTCCTCCCATGGAAGAGAGCACACCACAAACTTCTCCAACATGAGTCCTTCCTCAGGGCTACAGGTCTTCATTAACTGCTCCAGCTGTACTTTCCACAAGGTCCAGTCCTCCAGGACCAGGCTGCTCTAGTTTGGATCCCTCACAGAGGGTCACAAGCCCTGCCAGCAAACCTGCTCTACTGTGAGCTCCTCTCTCCACAGGGCCATAGGTCCTGCAAGGAGCCTGTTCCTGTCCAGGCTTCCCTAGGCTCACAACCTCCTTTCAGGCATCCACAAGCTCTAGTGTGGGGTCCTCTGTGGGCTGCAGGTGAATCCCTGTTCCCCCATAGATCTCCATGGGCTGCAGGAACACAGCTGCCACACTATGGTCTGCACAACAGCCTGTCGTGGCTGTTTTCCTGTGGGGAAAATCTCTGCTTGGGTGCTTGCAGACCTCCTCCCCCTCTTTCTACTCTGACCCTGGTATCTGCATTTGGCAAGGGCCATTTCTTGCACCTGTCCTCACTCTTCTCTCCTGGTTGCTGTTCCACTGCATTTTTTTTTCTCTCTCTCTTCTTAAATATCCCTATCGCAGAAGTTCTGCCACCATCTCAGAGGAGCTCAGGCTTGGCCAGCAGCAGGTTCATCTTGGAACCAGCTGGCTTTGGCTTTGTTGGAGAAGAGGGAACCTTCTGGCATCTTCTCACAAAAGTTACCTCTGTAGCACCCCACTACCAAAAAAACCATGAAGTGCAAACTCAATACCCTCATCTAGCTTGAAACAACATTAAAATACAAAACACCTAGGAAATTTATAGGAAAAGGAAGAACTTTGATATTGTTGCTACAACCACGCAGTAAGATATACACTCAAGATAGCATCCAAACCTAGCTACTTTGAATCAGATTTTCCTTTCTTTTATAATTTTTCTTTAATAATAATTTTATAATGAAAATAAGTAGATAGTTTCTTTAAAAGTATTCATTATTTTCACACAGCTCTGCTAATCATAGTAAGAACAATTGCTTGACATAGGATAAAGCTCTATGTCTCCCTCGTGTGTAGATAACAAATAGTGAACTACTCCACTAAGACTTTACACTCCATCTCAGCTACTTGTCCAACTGCTGCTCAGTTTAAAAAGTATCACAAAACAACCATTCCACATCTATATTATTATCATAAAATAATTTCTAGTTACCTGATAACAAATTTAAGATGGGTCTTGTGCAAACTGTTGTCTCCTGAACTTGACTTCTTCAAGAGAAACCTTTAGAAGAACTTATATGTACNGAGAGAAGGCCAAGGACAAAGAAAACAAACCTGAGAAAACAGATTCTACAATCTCCTCCGTCATATTATTTCTGTGTAATTTTGGGCAAGTTCAATATCTTGCCAATACATCAAATTCTTAAGTGAACTAGCATAACAATTCTTGCAGAATGTCATTCAGAAACTGAGGAAAAACTAGGAAATAAGATGGACAAGCAGATTTGCAACTATGGACAGAGATTTAACCTGAATGAGTTTAATGAGGTGTTACATTTATAAGTGTTTGTAAATCATATTAATTATTTGCCTAAAACTAAATCTGATCCTGTAGAAATTAGTGATGATGTCTCATTAATGCTTTTAATATATGAAAGAAAACCTGAATCCTCAGAGATTATAATCTGGAGACCCTTTATGAAGTATCTGGATCCATCTCCAAGCAACTTCATGTGAGATCTAAGGAGGAAAAGGAAAAAAAAATCCATCATATTTTAAATCACAGTCACAGCTTTATTACAAGGGTAATATTTAATAAGGACTTAAAATACCATTGAGAATATGGAAACATCTACTTTGTATGCATTCAGAAGAGAGAATTTGGTTTAACAACCATAATTACCCATGATGAATCCTTCTCCTGTTACTGTAATTTCTTCAGAGGATTAGAATGCACCTGTTGGCCTTTTCCTATGCAATAAACCTTTTCAGAGGAAACTTGTAGCTACAGTGGACTCATAATACTAACATAAGCCTTTTTATCCAGCCCCTTTGGTCCCATTAAACTATCTAAAGAATCTGGATTGATCCCTCAGTAAAATAGGGACTGTGGCATTCTCTGGAATCTGTTCCCTGCAGCAGTGTCTTGGCTGTATCTCAAAGTCACTTCTCGTCTCACCCTTCCTTGACTTGTAGATCACTTTTTCATCAGATTCAGTTCAGAAACTACTATGAGACATTTGTTTATTCAACAATCTGTATTGACACATAGATCCCAGGTGTAATTCAATCCTTGTGCAAAAGAAGATTCAAAACTTAAGACTTCAGAGCTTGCAGCTTTGTCACTATGAAATAGATGGTATTAAATATTTCTAGAAGAGTAAATGTCTTATGAGAAGAGAAAAGGAAAGGTAAAGAGTGGGTAGATCTAAACTGTTCCTCAACCTAAAGGCTATCCTCTAATACCAAGGACATTTTTAAAATATGGAAAAATTATTTCTTCTCATATTTAAAAATATTAGAAGCAGCTAATTTTAAATATAAGACAAAACTGACCTCAATACTTTAAAAATTCAGTGCAAATTGAGCTACTACTCTCATTTTGCAAATTAAGATATCCTAAGAACACTTCATAATAAGAAGCCTTAATATGCATGAACTTTTGAACAACTATTTTTATTACTGATTATATTTTTTAATCCCATTCCTGAATTATTTGAGAACTTAGTTTAAATGAAATGAAAAAACCCTATGCAAGGAACATGTTCCATCAAAGAAATATATAGCTAATCTCTCAGAAAAAGTATTCTTTCATATTATTGGTATTAAAAGCATGCCTTTATTTTTATGTAAACGAAGTTTGGTTTTAGTACATCATAGAATTAACTGATACATATTTTTAGAGTAGTGATTAAATGCATGGATTTATTTTATTGAGTCTAAATCTGTAGAGAAATTATATAACACATTCAAAAATAATCAACAATATTATAATTATAAATTAAGTTCTGCAGGGATAGCAGCTGGGTTATTTAGTGCATACACTGTGCAAAGACCACCTGGCAGGAACTGAAGCACATATTTTTAAATATCTAACACACTTCAGAATTAGCGGCACTCTTTTCCCCTGGGCCTTTTCTCTGTAATTTCCACATTTAGACATAAATTGGCAGGGTAGGAGCCTTTGTGTTCACTCAGATGAAGTTTATTGTGCTGAAAAATTAGGGGGTTCGCTACTTCTATGTTAAAACTTTATTTAAGTAGACAATACGAGGAAATGTCCTTAGATTAAAGACATTCTTCCTACCTTAGGGATATCATGCAGGCAACTACAGCCTAATGGTTAAAAACCAGTGACTCTAAAGGGTAACTTCTCAAGTTCAAACTCATAAACAATTATTCTTCTCAGGGTTATCTTCATCACAACTGATTTTCAGATCCTCCGCTCTGTTCCCTATACATCCCCATACAAGTCAACACTTAGAAAATGAGAGAGGTCTTCCTCAAAGCTTTTTAGTCATCTCAATTTCTTTCTTAAATTTACCATAACTAGTCCCTTCTTTACTGGGCTGCACCTGGGCTTTCTTTTTCACTCAATTTAAAATAAAACTCAGGCATTTTAGCACACACTGCTCACCTTCTGAATCTCTGAAGTCTTGTGCAGTTGTTATGTTGCTCTGTTTCTCTTGCACAGTGCTTTGAAAAGATCTTTTAAAAGAGTGTAGTGGAGAGCCTGATGGAAAAGGCTGAAACATAATTAGCTTTTTCTCTAATACATTTTGATGTAAAGAGTCTATATAAAACATCCAACTCATGAGTAGCTATGTGGGATCAAGTGTTCCCAAGGTGTCAAGCTGAGGATTAGAAAAAAATTTCAGCTCTCCAGCTGTTGTCACAAAACAGCCGCATGGACAGATTTTACAGTTTCTAATATTGTCCCAAGGCAGAGAGCAATTTGAAAGCCTACTTTTGCATTTAAATGTGTGAAAATATCAATAACAACCTTGGCATTGTCACAAGTCCATCTAATCCCTTTAAGGCGATTCCCTGCTTCAAGTTGCCCAGACAGGTGGTGCAGCCACCATCTCTGGAAGTGTTCAAGGGGTGTCTGGATGTGGCACTTGGGGATACGGTTTAGAGGTGTTATGGTGGTTCTGGGTTGATGTTTGGACTAGATGATCTTGAAGGTCTCTTTCAGCCTTGATGATTCTGTAATTCAGTGATTTGATGTTAAGAATCTGAACAGAACAGAAAGAAATCCAAGAAAACACATTATAGAAATACACCCCCTAGGGTTTTCACTAGAGTAATATGTTCCACTGCAAAGGAAATTACAGAAATTTGTAGTTTTTAGGATATAAAAATAAAGAATAGTTTTCCCTTAGGGACAATGGGGAAAATAACAATTCATTTAAAAAGAAAAATAAGGTGACAACAACAAAAATAAACAAAACCACTTTTACAGCTAGATTAAAAAAAAAAAAAAAAAAGGAAAAAAAAAAAAGCTTAGTAACCTACATTTTTAGGCTTAGACATCTGCATTAGTATTTTAATTCTGTAATAAAAAATGTACTCACAATGGGATCTTAATTACATGCATCTCTTGCTCCTAATTCCTTTTCATTTTATCCTGCACTTTAAAGATGGTTGAAGGGTATAAGAGAATTCCAGGGAATTGGATATATTTCAATGAATGGAAGTAAATCAGATTTTTTACCTCTAAAAAGCTGTTGCCTACAACATGAGCCAAACACTTGGCTCTGAGATTGTTTTGAGAATACTGGAAGAATTCTCCATAACAAACTGATGTATACAGAGGTTAGCCAATCTATGCTTAGTGCAGGATTCTGCTTTATCAATGTACTCTGGGTGTTTTGGGCAGACAGACATTACTGCTTGCCTGCTTGCCTGCATATATGCTGCTTGCTGCTTTCTCTGTTCTTGCATATAGATCTTAATAAATAATCATATTTATCCTTCTGAGCACGGAGCCCATGTAGCTCTATTGTCCCAAATCTCAGGGCCAGAATTCTCCTCCAAGAAGCTGAGCTTAATCCAGCTTCATAACAATTACTGTAAGATACTCAATGTGACATAGGAAAATTTATCTGTCCAGTTCCTCAGGGAAATAATTTTTAGAAGCTAGCAGCCTAGATGGCAAGCACAACAGGAAAATCTCTGACTTCACTGACTTGTCAACTGAACAATAGCTTCAGTATTGTGGTTTACATACACAGCAATTTAGAAAGAAGCTTTTACTATACTCATCTGTGCAGTTTACACTCTACAGAATCACAGAAGATTTGGCCTCAATCACTATCTATTTTCATTTCTACAAATCCTAAGCTAGTGAAAAGGTAGACATTAACAATAGGAAAGAAAAAAAAAATTACTCCTCTTTTTAGTTTTTATTAATTTGTGCCAGAGTGAAGGTCAGCATACTGCAAAGAGAGATTTTGTTTGAGGAATACAAACACACTATAGACTGACAATGAAAAAAATCCAATTGCTAGGGTGACAAAGTGCATGGGGTAAAAGCACAGCATTATTCCAAACAGTACATTCAATTTACTTTTAAAAAAGGTACAGCAAAGAATGATATTCCATTTCCACAGGAAAGAATACAAATACCAAACTATACAACTGTCAAGAAAGTAAAGGAAAAATTAAAGTGGTGACAAAATCAACACAGAATTTTTTTTGTCATGAAAAATGCTGAATCACTCATAGGCTTTTGGGGAGCCTGAACACTGAAATTAAAAACACTGCTTGAGATACATCAGTGGTGGTTTTACAGGGAATGAGCCACACTTATTCAACAGGTGAAATATCTGGTTACCATAACAGTCTTAGACAATACCATTATTTAACTCTTCTGTTCCATTTGGAAGTATAGGAGTACCTGGCTTCCTTACTACTTGGATAAAAATCTACTACATGGGTGGGTTCAGTAAAAGTAAGGAAGAACTAGAAACCTATTGCCTTTCTTTCTCCATTGTGTCTTTCTCCTCTTATGAATACCATAAAACCTAGATGAGTTAGAAAAATGGGCCTCTTACTGTTTTTAAAACAAAACATTTGACATTAGAAAAGTTTGAAGTGGTAGCCCCAGTGGTTTGGGGTTTTTTTTAAAATTACATTTCAAGTAATTATATTATTATTCAAGTGCTTAACTAAGTTCAGTAAGCTACTCCTTGTTTTCTATTCTAAGGCAGAGGTCATAGCAACAACCACAGATGAAGTCATTCATACATAGATAAACCATTTTTTCCCTGACCTGTAAGGAAAATAGGCATATTGATCTTCTTTGGATAATTATATTAAAAATTTGAAATTCACAGGAGCTGTTTTACCTTTGGGAGCAGGGGCCTGCAGGAGTGTCTGGGTGAGAAGAGGATAGATGTCTGCCAGACATTACCAGTTCCACAATAAAACCACAGCGGGACACAGTCAAGGCCATTGCTAAAGCTGGTGGCACCTCTCGGAAAAACATTTAAGATAAAAAAAAAGTTCCAGAGAGAAGAGGGAAGAGTCAGTGGGAAAAAAAGTGTGAGAAATCACCCTGAAAATACCAGTGGTGGGAAAGAAGGGAACAAGGTGCCCCAGGCATCAGAGAAGATATTTATGTGCAGCCCATTGAGGAGACCAGAGTGGGGAAAGCACCAGTGGGCAGGAAGGACCTGTGCTGGTGCAGATATCCACACTGGAGCCCATGAAGTACCCCATACCACAACATGTGAATATCCCCTCAAAGAGCTGGGGCATGACAAGCCCTGGAGCAGGATCATCCTAAAAATCATCCTGCAGCTTTTGTGAAGTATCCAAACGCTTCAGGTTAATCTTCAAGAATTGTGATGCGTGAAAGCCCAAAACAGACCAGGGAAATAGTGTTAGGAGGAAAGAGCAGCAGAAAGAAACTTCTAGAAACTGAACACGTTGCCCACATTCTGCATCTTCCCCTGCATGGTTCATAAGGGGGAAGGGCAGAAGAGACAGAAATGAGATAGGAGTTTGAGCCTGAGATGAAATGGGATTGGGGTGAAAGAGTTTTAGTATTTTCTCCTCACAATTTAAATCTATTTTAACTGGAAATACATTAAACACATTTTCCCCAAGCTCTCTCTGTTTTGCTGATGGTGGCAAGGTCGTCCCCTTGTCTTCCTCCATACCCATAGTTAATTCACCTAAATTTCTACCCGGTCTCATTGAAGAGAGGGAGGGATTGATTTGGCAGCTGACCAAAGTCAACCCTTCACAGCCTTAAAACTTTTGCTTCAAATTCAATCATCTTCATATTAAATTAAACTTTTATTAGAGCAACACTTGCATTCATGCATTCAGGAATTTACACTGTGAATGCCAGTCTTGTTCATTGAATAAATCTGTCACACTAAGTTTATTTATAAGAACTGTTCTATCTGAAGTTCAAATCATTAGCAATGCCTTGTATTTTTTTTCCTCTTCCATGTTTTTTTCAAACCATCGTCATGCTTTTGGTGCAACAAGCGTTTCTCATAGATGTTTTTCATTTTAGGCTCTAAATATGTTTTAGTGAGGTAAATAGATGCATACTTGGACCAGAAGTATAAAATTTAAAAAAAAAAAAAAAAGAACTTTGAAAATTAAGGTATCTACTGATTTATATGGGAACAAAACAACGCATTTTTTGCAAGTAAATTTATAAAAATTGTGTGTGCAGAAAGTCTTTGTAATTTGGGAAAAAATACTATGTGTACATTGACAATTTGGCCCAGAATTCAGAAAGCATAACTTAAATTTTCCTGAAATTCAAGGGGCAAAGCATTATTTACCTCCTCTGCTTGGTCAAGAAGCAAATAAAGCTTCCATATGGCTTAATGTACAGGCTACCTACTTAGTTCTCATGAAGCCATCATAAGCATGCACAAATTGTGACCTTGGAAAGAAGCATTTCAAAGAGTAGGGGAAGAAAAGAAAGCAACATTACCAAAACAATAACAAAAAAATATTACAGCATGAAGAAATGGAAGTGTATTCTTGTGACACGAGAGAAGTGACTGTTAGTACTGGATATAGCTTGAGTACTTGGATCCTGTTATTTGACTGCAAGAGCTGATGTTGGGTATGGAGATGCAGTCAGTCAAGGAACTAATGGCTACCTCTGGAACACTTCTCACTGAACACAGAAAATTGTGTTAAATTTTTGATTTAGTGAAAACTCTTCACTTATAGAAGTCTGTGTTTTTCCAAGTTTCCAGTCACAATCCTTTCCCCAAATATATTTTTCATTCCTATACAGTTGATGAAAGGAAAATTTAAAGGAGCAACATTTTGGATTTCCCAGTTTATGGAGAGCTAAGCTCATGTTTTTCAAGAAGCAACATGACAACATAATTCTTGACTCTTGTTTTGA
Organism: Regulus satrapa; assembly: GCA_013396955.1. Lineage (NCBI taxonomy): Eukaryota > Metazoa > Chordata > Aves > Passeriformes > Regulidae > Regulus > Regulus satrapa. The sequence goes on along the minus strand of VWZN01000252.1, from coordinate 23,650 downwards.
AACAGCTACCTTAAAGTTCATCGATAATAAATACTTTGTATAGTGAGTCCTAGACAGGGTCTCTTTCAATGTGTATTAAAAACATCTTGGAAATCTGGTGCTTTTGTAGGCACGGTATTTATAGAAGCAACAACTTTTTGGTGACCCTGGGATATAATTTCATCAAGAATGCTGAAGAACACACTGAGGAAAATTCAGTCAAAAGCTAGAAAATCTACTGCATTCTGTGGAATAATTATTCAAGAAACTCTTGCAGACCATTGCCTGCATGTTAATTCTTCACATTTCCAAATTGCTCAGGGAAGCTGACAATTGGGATTTAAAAAAATACCAAAAAGACCTATGTCTCTCAGAACTTTTCTCCCTACAGTTCTTTGCCTTTAATTAAAATGAGGAATATCCACAAACTCTCAGAATCAAGCTTCTTCGCCCACTTTATTTATTTTATTTTCTTTCTTCCCAAAGAGACCAATAGACCTTTAGTTATGCTATTTACACTTTTTCATAATTAAACAAAAAAAAAAAAGGCAAAGGAAAAAAAAGCTAAAAGAAACTTACATAAAGCAGATTCATGTCAAATCATAGAGTGTGAAAATAAATTGCTTCATTGCAATGATAAGCTTCTCTTGTGTGTAATTTATGAAAAGCCAACTGTCATCAAAATTCTTAATTTATAGTGTTCAACAAAATGCTAGGAACTGAAAAGCATTAATCAACATCACTGACTTAATGTGCTTTGTCAAACTTCTCAGTCTCTTCTGCCAAAGAAGAACATTTTTGACAAGTAGATTGATCGGTGAGCTAACAGTGTTTGACTGAGGGGAGAGTGTACAACAAGAACCTTAAAAAAAGATGTTAGCAATAATTTTAATTGTTCATACAGAACCTGTGTACAATACTATTATTTTGCAAAATATATGTCAATAAGATTGATAAATTATTATGTGGTTATAAGAAATTCTGTTTCAAATTTAATTTCATTCTTCTTGTGAAATAATTCATAAAGAGTGAAAATGTGCAACTGATATGAAAGATGTCCATTAAACCTGGATAATAATCAACTACAGAGTACTTTGCTAGCTCAAGTGGTTAAAAAAATTCATTGATATTCTGGCTTTCCAGCTTAAGTAAGCAAAACAAAAAGTAATATACTTGCTTCTACTTTGTTAAGTGTGATTCTGCAGATTTAAGATAGAGAGCAGCTCATTTTAGAAAGGTTAAACTGAGAATCCCATATTTTCTCAGAAAAAAAAACCTAACATTTTGTCTTCTTTTTCCTAATTTTCAGATGTTCCAGCTATTGCAACACAACTTTTTCATAAAGTGGGGGGAGAAGGAACTGAAATATTAACACAAAATGATTCTAAACAAGATCATACACCTTGTCCCTTCATGTAATGCTCGTGCTCTTTGAAGCAAAGACTTGTCCACAAACATCTTCCAAGACCAAGTGGAAATAAGTGACATAGATTTGACACAGGAAATTTTGTGGCAAACACATATATCTGTGAAAGTAAGTATGAGAGAGTGTGGCACTGAAGTGTGTTTTATTCTGTTGATCCTGAGGACAAAGGGCAGCACACAAGGTAAAGCATTACTCCACTGAAGTGTTTCAAGCATCTTCCAAGTCAAAAAAACAACCTTTCTGGAGCAGACACAGGGATTTATCTACCTTGTTTTTTTGCTTTCAATAGCAGCCATAAAAAGGTATTGGTGGGGGGAGGGGGGGAAGAAAGAGTGAAGCAAAACTTTGCAATGCTTTAGCCTATTTCTTCCTGTTCTACAAACTGGTTTTGGTTCAAATTTCCTGAGCATGTTGCAGTTTGTCTACTTAGTAACTTCCAACAGTGTCTCATTCCAAGTCTTTTTACACTCACACCTTCGAGTCTCACACATCTCTCTTACATCTCTTGGGAAGGTGTTGAACAGGTAAAGAGTCACTGTGGGAAGTCCTACAACATTCTTCAGGTATCATCCTCCAGTGGCAGTGAACAGCAGTCCTTCCTCTAGCCACACTACTTGTATCATATGATGGGGTTTTTTTTCATGTAGCTATATGAAGTAAAAGTTTGTAGGCATTTATTTATCTGTCCCTCTACCAAAATGCCATAATAGATATGTTTGATTAATATTAACTTTTTTGTTGTTAGCCTTTTTTGGCTTTTTTCTCTTTGACTCATTATAAAAACTCAACTATCAATGAACTTACTGAAAATTTATTTTTGGTATTTAAAAATCCTCCAAAAGTTGATTGCATTGGTTTTTAGCTTTCATACTCAATATCTTCAAATGGAAAAAACAGCATCTTCCCACATTTTAATTGCAACACATAGCACATGTTCCTGTAGGGTCTGAGCACTAATAATTTTGGTATAATTTTCAATATCAAAACACAAGAGACAAATGATCTCAGCAGCAGCAGAAGTCTCTTAGTGAAGTGCGAGAGGTACTGGGAGACAAGATTCTCAGGAGGGAGGCTGGTGTAGCCAGACCTCTTCATCTACAGTACTTCATCAACAGAGCTATTCTTCAGCAAAGTATATATCAAATATTCCTAGCACTGCAAATACTTTTGCAATTAAAGTCACAGTGAAGAGATTTTCTACATTTAGTCCTTCTAGTAGAAGAACATAAGACTGAAAATCAAACACAAATAAATTATTTTACACAGTTAAACAAGCCAACCATGTGCAATAACCCATAATCTATACCCGTGTGAATGGTTTATCAAGTTAGCCTTTCATAATAACACTGGTATTATTTTATGTTCACCCTGGGATAATAGTTTTGATATTCCAAATTACAGTGAGTAAACAGACTTGTGTAACTTTAGTAACCTCTAATGAGTTCTTTATATGCCCCAGTCCCATGATAAGGCCAACAAAACTTCCCAGGAAGAGATCACAATCCACCTCCAACCTCAGCCTCTCACTCCACCAAATGACAGAGGCCTGCTGCTGATAATGGATACCTCCAAGTCACCCAAGAGGAACAGAAACATCTCTTATAGAAGATAAAGTTAGCCGACTACACAGATTAGAATACTGGGGGAAAAAAGTATAGGAGATCATTATGGCAAGTGAGAAATGTGAGTGTTCTGTATCTTTTAAAGTTCTTCTGTCACCAATTATTACAAGCCTTATACAATTATGAATAATTTGAAATCTCTCATTCCTAAAACCAACACCTAAGGACATTCTCAGAAGAGAAATTTAAAAAAAAATGTTCAAGTTAACAAGAAGTAGAAAACATCTTCTCCCAAGTGTTTGAAATCAAATATTTTTAAGTTGATCTTGGAAAGGAAGAATAGTCTGAATTATTATTTATGAAAGCTAGAGGTTTGTTATTTTTATTAGGTTTATGTGTGGTTTTAATCAGAAGTCTTTCACATAAATAAATTGAACCCTTCTTCTTTAGACTCTAGTGGTATTTAAACATATTTGCTCTTTCAAAGGGAGAAAAAGATCAAATATATGCATTTTGGCTTTCTGTGGAAATTGCTTCTAAAACGATCCCTTTTTATTGTCTTTCAATAGAAAGTATATCCCATAATTTTTCTGAGTAAAAAGTAATGGCAGGACAATACCTCAAATATTTGGATGTGCCAATAAGTCATATTACTTTTTTAAGAAAATTATTTTCTTAGCTTCAATATGATTATTGTAAACATATTGGTAGTCTAGGAGAAATAGCTACAAGTCATAAGGAACACGTGCTTCACATGCACTCAACATTTTAGTTGTGTTTTCAGGGCTGCATCAAAAGAAGCATGACCAGCAGCTCTAGGGAGGTGATTCTCCTCTCTGCTCAACTCTTATGAGACCCCTCCTGAGTGTTTCATCCAGCTCTGGGGTCCCCAAAATAAGAAGGCCATGGACCTGTTGGAGCGAGTCCAGAGGACAGCTGTGATGTCCAGATGTTCAGGGGGTTGGAACATCTCTCCTGTGAAGACAAGCTGAGAAAGTTGAGGTTGTTCAGCCTGGAGAAACAAAGGCTCCAAGGTTATCTTAGAACACCTTTCTGTATCTAAAGGGTAACTACAGCAAACCTAGGGAGGGACATTTTACATGGGACTGGAGTGATGGAGCAAGAAGGAATGGCTTTAAACTGAAAGAGGGTAGGTTTAGATTAGATAGTGGAAAAAAAAAAAAAATCTTTTCTGGGAGGATGCTGAGGTNTTTTTCTTTTCTCTCTCTTTTTTTAAGATCTCCATGTCATTATGTGATGTACACTGAACTAGGGGCAGTGATACTCTGGAATAGACATTAGACAAGACATTTCTCAAAAATCTCAGTAGGTTTTTGCATAGATTTTTCCCAAANTGGAATAGGCTGTCCAGAGAAGTTGTGGCACTTCCCTTGAAGTGCTTAAGGCCAGGTTGGATGAGGCTTTGAGGAACCTGGTCTAGTAATAGGCGTCTCTGTCCATAGCAGGTATGTTGGACTTTAAAGTTCCTTCAAACCCTAAATGTTTGAACTTTAAAGTCCTTTCTAGCTAAAATCATTCTAAAATTCTGGGACGTAAAAACATACTGGAAAAAAATGTTAATGATGGGAAATACAGGAATTATCATTTTACATCACATTAGTCTACTTCATTTTCTGTAAAATGAAATTTATTGAACTATTTCACCCATAGCACTACATACATCTTATTACTCTACATATTTTATGTTTCATATAATACTTTAGGGGACTTACTAATTACAAAAAACAAATTATCCTTAAAAAAAAAGTTATGAAGTACTGAACATGTACAACTAAATATGGAGCTAACAGTAGCAGCAAAGACTTCCTTCTTCAATCTTATATTTAAATAAGAACACCAAGTGGGCAGCAAGGAAGGATCCTGCAATATCTTTAAAAGGGTACAGCTACAAAATTTTCGTGACTCACAACTCACAAAATTACAGTATAGGAAAAAAAAGTAACCTTATGATTCAGACTGTAATTAGCAGCTTAGAAAATGCAGAAGAGAAAATGAGTCAAATATCACAGCCATTCAGGGCCTTAAAAATAAGGACAAGAACTTTAAAATCACTGCACTAAATTTACAGTAAGCCTGCAGTGAAGAGTATTTTTTAAAAGGTGATATTTATAGGAAAGAAATCATATAGAAGTTAGAGATGTGAGACATTGAACAAGAAAATCCTTTTCTGACAAATAATACAATCAGGAAATTCAGAAAATAAAGCAATCCTTTCACTGATCAACAATTTCAATTTGCTTACATTAAGACAGCAAAATCAGGTATCAGGTTTTTTTTCCAGAATTGGCATTTCTTATGGCAAACAAATACCATTAGGCTGCGCAGAAATTATGTCACACAAGAGTTTTAGATTTGTACAAGAAGAAAAACTTGTTTTTTTTAAGGAGCTTACCTGTCATTAAAAGTCTGCCCCAGTAGCAAAATAAGGACTGAAAGCTAAAGCAGATCATTGAATTGTGCAACTGAAGACATGCAATTGCTCAGCTCTGCATCTGAGTCTGAGAAGGTACGCAAAAAATTCACTTGAATACTGTTTCCAAATCTTCAACACTGAGAGGATATAGGAAACCAAGGCCTCATGCTTACCTAATTTAAGAGTAGCAGTCTTTTTTCATTGCAAGAGAGTGGTTCCCCCAAGGCCTTTCACAGCCAAGACACAGAAAAGCCACAGGGACAGAAAGAGATTGTCAGCAAACAAGCTAATAAAAAAGTGTCCGGCAAGCTATTCCCCACTGCTTTCTAGGGCAAACTTAGACTTTTCTTTATAGGTAATCCAGACAGCACACTTCTGTGCCCACAAAATTTTACACAGTCTTTCTATACAGTTAGTTTATCTGTCCTTGGGGTCATCTCTCAAAGCTTTACTCTTCAACTTGTTTTTAGAGGGCATGAAAATCATTAATCACATCAAATAAACAAGGGGTGGTGCTAACAGTGTAGTCACTTAACACACATAAATTCATACTGGTATTTTCAAGAACATATAGGTGCCTATAGAATAGGAAAAAAAAACATATTCCATTAAGTCCTGACTTCTCTAAACTTACTTATTCTTTAACCTATTTCATGCATCATCTTGGGTACTAGAATATGCACATGTACAGAAGAAATACTTCCCTAGTTGACTATGAGTTACTTCCCTCTGCAACCAAAATCAACCATCAGTGACTATAAAAAAACCC
>VWZN01000252.1:0-10592 GCA_013396955.1 Regulus satrapa | reverse complement strand
CTTCTTTCATGTCTCCATGCTGTTCCTCTACATTGTCCTTTGTCAGTCCTTGTTCTCTTTTACTCGGGAGAAGATTGATATCTGTAGATGTCAATCTGGGTCTTAAGGAGTTGAATCTCTCGCAGACAAACAGACAGAATTAAAACACAGTAGAACACTGGAATCCAGGCTGAAGACTAGGATAAATTATCAAAAGAACACAGTGGCCAGGCTGGGCTTGGGCCATCTTTAGTTTGCAGGCTGCTGCCAGTCTTTGCCTTTGTTACCAGGCTGCTTTGCAGTCTCTGCTTATAATCCTTCATGGGAGCCAAGCTGGGGGAACAGCCAGCATGTGGCCACTATAGTCCATTCCTTCTCTCCTGCTCAGTAATGTCCAATAGCAGTAGCATTTCTAGTCCCAGGCCCTCTCAGGACTGCAACGGAAAACAGAACTCGGCTTGGCTGGCGCAGGCCCTCCTGGCCACGCAGGCCAGTCCAGGCCCGGCCCCGCCTGGGCAAGACCCGGCTCAATGTCACTTCGGCTGTCAGCAGGAAGGAAAAGAGAAGCCTCTTTACCGGGTTTTGGGTTTTAAAATGCATATCTCACAGAGGCAAAGACTTTTCTGATTGGTCTATTACTTTTGTGGGATGAGTTCCATCTGAAACCAGCACACACATGCAAGTGAGAAAGAATTGCAGGTCAGCACATTTTTCCCTACACCCCCTTTCTGTAATGTCCTTCTTTCTTCGACATGCTCATCCTCTTCATTAGTGCATCTGTGGTGGGACATGCACCAAGGAATTGTCAGTAAGCATTGTGCTAAGAGAAAATCCTGCTTGTAGCCTTGTTGTGAAAGCTGGACACAAAGTCTGTTCATAGGAAAAGTTTACCACAGTGACTAAGGAAGTAAAGGATCACATTTTTTTCTTATTTATCCGAAGATTTATGCAAATGAGAGAGGAATATTGAACAGTGGTGAAAAAACTCTCAGTAAGAGATTCAAGCCCAAATCTAAAATCTCAGTCAAATTATTTGCTGAAAGTGAATCTCCTTGAACAGACTACAAGGCAGAAGCCTTACTGTTAGTCAAGGAGCTTCTAAAACCTACATTGAAAAAATGCATTTATCTACTATATGTTTTAAAACAACTTAAACAGTTAGTTGGTAATAAAAACTGTCCCTGCTGCTGGTAAATATCACTTCAGTGTTCAACCTCTCAGCAACTTTTGATACAAGAATTTCTCTCCTACTAAAAATTAAAAATTGAAATTAATAATGGTTGTACAGATGGAAAAATAATTTATATATCTGAATTATATAGATCCTTAATCACTTAATTTTATATTTTTGTGAATTGCTCATTCATAAAACAAAGACTGTAGAATTACAAAATAGCTTGTCATGCTGCATTATCTACTAGTAATTCTGACTATGTCCAAGTTGTACCCATTAGCATAAACTCTTTTTAATAAATCTGCCAGTTCCATATGGCTTCTGTAGAGAAATAACAGTCTCCCCTTAAACACTACCAAAAAGTTTTAAACAATTTCAGAAAGTTATCACACATTTATTCCTCTTATTCTTCTTATTAGAAGTAAGATTTCTCCCATCATCATTTTTTGTTTGTTTTGTTTTTTGTTTTGTTTTGTTTTTTGCTTTTTCTGGGCAGGAAAATTCTTCACAGAAAATATCTTTGCTGCTTTTTGCTATTGATCTTTGTTGTGTTTCACCAATATAATTTAGTTGTTATGTATATTCATATCCAAGCAAAAGTTGCTCTGGACTTCTCAGTCACTCTCTCCCCTCCTCTACTCCCTCTTTAGGTATATTTTTACTTTAAAGGCAAAGTAATAATAGCTCATTAAATTAAAATTATAATGATGAAACAAGAAGTTCCTCTAAAAGAATTGAAACTACTATTGTAGCTGTTAGATGGGGCCATTTTCCATGTTAAAAAAATATAAAACCAGGAGGAAAGATAAACTAAAACATGACAGCAAATGATGGACTTTTTAGAAACAGCAAAACAAGCCACTCAATTCTTCTAAGTTCTTCAGTCTCAGCTTCCATTTACATAGATTCTAGCAGAAAAACTCTTCCCATTTAGATCTGATTGCAGCCAATACAACTGTCTTCTTAATGATTTTTTTTTTTTTGGTGGCAATCTAGAACAAGAAAGTTCTGGACTAAAACCATAATTTTGGTTGAAGGGACATCAGGATGTTGGCTTCCTGCTCAAAATGAGATTGAAATTAAAAGTAAGATCAAAATTGGATCAGGTTGCTTGAGGCTTTGTCCTGTCAACTTTTGAAGATCTCCAAGCACAAAGATGCAAGAATCTTTATGGGAAATTGTCCTACTCACAAACAGTCTCATTGAAAAAAAAAAAAAGGTAGGGTTGATTGAGATAATTTTGGGCATAGTTTTAGAAGTATAATGATGATCTTCAAACGGTGTCTACTTTGGTACAGATATTTTGGTACTTACTATTTTATAAATAAGAGTGTGAAGCCTGTAGCAGCTGGAAATAAACATCTGTAACAGAAAAGGCTGAGAGANAAAAAAAAAAAAAAAAAAAAAAAAAGAAAGAAAAAAAAACCACCAAAGAGATAAAAGACATCTAGAAAAGAAAAAAGAACAAGGAAAAGAAATACCATTATTCTGATAGAATAAACACATACAGAAAAATATTTTTATAGTGTAAAAGAAAGTAACAGCTGAAATACATAGTCCTACTCTGCAGCAAAATTGTATATTTTATTTCTTGTGGAAGCTTCCTAAAACTTGATTTTATATTCAGGACATTTTAAACATATTGGAACAACCTGTAATAATTCAGTGCTTCAGTCTGTTTTCCTATGCTGGCCATTCATAGCCATATTTTTTTCTGATCCATTAGAGATCCTTCCCCAGCTCAATGATGTTAACCTCCCTACCAACCCAGTCACAAAACTCAACACTTATTTCTTAAAAGCCTAATTTTGAAATGCATTTTTTGCAATCAAACTGATTTGATTCTAGTATTTATCCTTAAGCCCCAGGAAGCCTTAGCCTGACACAGGATGACTTTAAGATTCTACCCTTAAAAGTCAATTGTAATGCATGGCAGCCAAAGTAGCCAAATTGTGACTTCTCTTTCTGAGTACATACCTTTCCAAGGTGAGTGAGTATCTCTTTTGATGGCTTTGACAGCTCTGATTTTCCCCTGCTGGCTGTTCAGAGATGCAAAAGCAAATCCATCTGATCACATTCTTCTTTGTAGTGCCATTGACTCTAATACCTTGTATCTATGTTTCTGCCATATTTTACTTCAAAGGACAATGATACTGTAAACATGAAAAGCTTCTACAAAGCTTACCTCAAGTACCTTTTTTGAAGATCAAATCAAACTCTAGGTATTAGTATCACAGATTTGATATATGCTACTTGCAAGAAATAATGGAAGAAAATCACCACTCCATCGTAATAGTTTTTTCCCTTTTAGAAAAAATAGCATCTTTTTTGTTCAAATGAACATAGTTTCCTTTAAAATTGAAATACCAAGCAAAATCTAAAATAAATGTACACAGATCATTACAAGCTTCTGCATTAGCAGAAATTCACAGATTCCATCCAATTTCACTTTTTGTACTATTTGGCTTTTATGTAGTCACTACACTGATTGTACTTCCACACCTACCTCTGCAACCTGGGGTTCTGCCTAGTTTTTCAGAACAAAAAGCAGCAGTTTATATATTATTTTTCTCCTCCTGAATTCAGCCACAGCTATAAATTACTAAGAGTAGAGTAAAAAATAGTGAAGATTTTACATATTTGGATTTCTTGAATGAAAGGATTAATTATATTTTTGGTAAAAGAAAAAGGTGCTTTTAATTTTTCTCATAGCTGTGTTTCACCTCCCATTCATCAGTCCTCCTTTCTAATCTGCAACATTACTGCTGCAACAGGGACAAGAGAATTGCAACTTATATATTTCACTTGGTAAACTACTCAAGTTGCAAGCACAAACCAGTTTGTTAGTAGTTACATTTAGTAGTGATATTTGAGGAAGACTCTCATTTCTGAAAATATAAAAGATTTGTCACAATTATAAGATACAAAGAGAAGCATAAAGGTTTCTTATATATGTATTTGTGACATCTCATCCTTAAGGGGAAAGGAGTACACAAGATTCATAAATGCTCTTGGTGAAAGGGAAGAAGGTAAGTCAAAGGGTCGGCAAAGACTTGCAGAGTTTTATAAGTTAATATCACACATGGCATGGAAATTGGGATATTAGTCCCTGAACTCCTAGTATAAGTGCACTACTGTGGGCTGTGGATAAAAGGATAGGGTGAAAGAGAAAATAAGGAAGAAAATATTAATTAAAAATGGGGAAAGAGAGAGTCACTGTATGAGGGATGGAAAACTCTGAAAAAGAGTATTGCCCATATAGCTGTAAACCTACACAAGTAGAAGGGTTATTCAAAGCAAGATTCCTGCTTCTGTTAAGACATGAGGGATACTGAAATAATAACAAGTGGAAAAGAACACTGGGTGTGCCATTTCCCTCAAAAAATGCAGAACAGCAATGACCTCAAGTAGTTCTGATCAAAAATAAATATGCAATAATTGAGATCTGTAATTGCCTTTAGTAGTTTACATTGCAACAGTATGAAAGCAGGATGATTCCCTCAAGAAGAGGTGAAGGACTAAAATATTGGTTAATCACTTTTTAAAAGCCTGACCAGCAATGAAATATTTAGAAATTAATGAAGAAAAAAGAGATCNTCCTTCTTCCTGCCATGTGATTCCATTGCTGAAAATAGAAAACTGCATTAGTCTATTCTGTTCAGTTGAAGAAAAACAAAATATTGCAGGAATCTGATACCCTGTTTCAAAAGAAGTTCAGTCAAAATAATTTTTTTTAAAAAGTGATAATGTTCTACAATCATCAACAGACTGCTTTCATTAAGAAACTAGTCACCATATTTTGATGCTTTCAAACACTACTTCTATAGCACACTTTCCTTCTACGAGCTCATCTGTGGGCCGCAAATTAATCCTACTTTCAAAAACTTCTGTTCTAATAATTTTGAGAACAAAGAAAGACAGCTCACCTGCCAGCCAACTTTCATCCTGGAAATTTCTGCCAAAGAAAACCAACAGTGACCTTTCCCTGTTATTGGTAATGACAAAGACAAGGGTCCTACTGTGAGATGACTACAGGTGCACCCATGCACCCTGCTACAGAATAACAATTCTTGCAGAGCCCTGCTGCACAATGTACATAAGTTCAGGATTTTTGCAAATTGTTCCTCCTTTGTCAGTGTTAATTTCAGCTGAAGCAGCATTAGACCAGTAGAGGAGCTTTTATAACTCATACATCAATACATCACAGTTTATCCTGCTCTTGGCTCTGATGAACCCTACAGAACCCTTGCACATTTATTTTGTTTTTTTTTTTCTTGTCCACATTTCCTTCCATACACAGTTTTGATCTCTGCCAACAATAAAAATCTGCTTTGAAGGTGGAGGTATAATTACAGACATGTCCAAGTTGACTCTATTCTTGTGACCTAATCTGTATAATAAAAGAGTAATGAAGTGTGCAATTTTTTCTTCAGACATGTTATATTCAGTAGGATACGCTGAATTGTTCCCTATACTTCCTGTTTATAGGAATTTTATGAGCAAAGTACCCAGCTTAACACTAAACTTAGATTGCCTAGCCAACTGCAGCACATACCTGTTCGTGGTGAAAAGAAAAAGTAGTTGTTTCCAGAAGCTTTTGAAACAATGGAAAAGAAACCCAGCCATCATGCCCCCTGGTAACAGTGTGAAAAAATAATTCCTACCCTGTTAAAAGAGATTCAGAGTTTCTTGGCTGTCATGTCATCCATGACAGCTTCTTATACCCTTCTAAAGATTAAAAACTTGCCCATTCCCATCATTCTCCTTTCAGTCAAAACATTTTACTAAGGCTTCATACTGCAGAAGTATCTCTCCCAGAAATATAACAACAAAATAAACGTCAGGAGAAAAAAGCAGAGCTTTGGTGTCAGCATAAATAAATGTAATGACAAAATAGACCCTTTTTGCATAAATAAATTTGAATTACCTTATGTTGAAGGGACATTGCATAATGCAATTTTCCCAGTGTTCACACTCTGAATTAGTTTATGAACACATACAATATTTCGTTATGCTTGTTGAGGCATAATCTACTTAATACTATGAATATTTTATTTTAATCAAACTCCACCCCTCCAATAATAGATTTTTTATATCTTCCATACTGTATTTTCAGTCCCTTAAAATTAAATATTTTTGAAGAAATCAGTGCTCTGATTTGTAATTATGAAGAATATAATGCTATCTCTAAAAGCCATATATCAGATTTACCTGTAGCTTTATACATTTTGTCCTTTAAATCTCAGATTATTGCTACTCATATATGACAGAAAGATTGGTCTCAGCCACAAAAATATATATATCTTTCCCCTAGTTCAACCCCTTTTTGTTCCCAGAGAGTAGAAACAAGTTCCAAATTACAGTGGTCACCAGTACCAAAACCTCTTTTACAGATCACTGGAAAATCCTCTCCAAATGCCCTCTTGATTTCAGATACAAGACCAACAGAATAACTGAACAGGACTCCTGAACATCCCAGATAAATTAAATTTGAATGATCTCCACCTCCTTCATGTACAAGCTCCTCTCTATATCATGAAACTAGCAGAGCTGAAACTGCCTGGGAAAAGGCTGAAATGCATCTCAAATTTCCTACTCTATGGAGTAAACTGCAACTCAATAGGAATCTACTGCCATCTTCCTCTCCTTCAGTTGACTGCAGTCATTCCATCTGATCCTGTGTTCACATCATGATGGTCATGTTTTGCAACCCATGAAGAAATTAGAAGAAAATCAGTTTCTGGACCACATTATTAGACTGAGGCATTAAGCCAGAAACTTAACTATGCATCACTGCTAAGATTGGAGTTGTTCTGCAAATGTTTACAGAAACAGCACTTGGAATCTGGGAAACTACTAGGGTCCAGCATTAAATGCCAGCTTAGAAATATGTTTCCAAAACTTGGCTTGAAGCATAGACATCTACATCCAGTAAAAATTGTAGCCGTTTATATGCCACGACAGAAGACTGACTTGAAAGGCATGAATTTGTGTTATACTCACGATAATGTATTTGGGAGAATATGGCAAGCTAGTGGACGAGAAGTGTACAAAGCCTGGAAGGCAGCATAGCATGGAAAAGGCTTTCTATTAACACCAAAGAATAAACTTTCTTATTCAGACTGTATTTACAAGGTAGAGTAAATAGGACCTAAGAGCTTATACACACCTCTTTCCTTAAGAACATATATGTTTGCATCATCTAATAAGTAGGTATGCATATTTTAAATGTTGAGGATGAAACATAAGAGCAAAAAAGTATATTTTAAATTAAATGGCCATGATTGTTCAAGCAATGTGTTTAGAATTATGCATATTTACATCCATTACCATCCACACCTATTTAGTGAATATTTATGGTCTAGTTAGTTGCATAAAAATACTGAGCATTTAACTGCATTTACATGATCATCGACCTGTAAAAATATTGACTCAATTTTATCAAGTAGATCCTAATGAATGGAAAGAAAATTATGTGTTACGTTTATCCTGAATATCTGCTTAGGAAACCTGATATAACACCTCCCTTCCACATTTATCTGATTTATACAACACTTCTGATACCTGGAACTATGAAGCAAAGCCAGAGCATTGTAAGAGAAAAGTTTGTGATGCATTACAAAAATTCCATTCCTACCAGTGTCTGTCATCCATAAATAAGTTGCTGGCTCAGTTGTGTTTGATTGTGAATCGCTTCATCTACCAAAGGTAGATTGCAAAACAGATATAACTAGGAGAATGGCTGCTGATACTCTTATTCATTATTCTTTTATTTTAATTTGCATACATAGTTTTCCCCCTCATTACAGATGAACATCTAAAATACAAGTAACATGAGAAAGAGAGGTAATATTATGGTCCACATATGCATTGCTAGGAATGATAAAAAAATTAAATCAAAGTGCTGGGAAAAAATGTGGAAAACTACATTTATAGAAATAGATACTTTTATTCATATATGACACCCTCATATTCAAGGAAAATTCTTCATTTATCTTGGAGGGTGGAGAAGCATATAGAAAGGAGAGGTTCACATTTATATGCTTCATTTTAAATACCATCATTCAAGGCCTCTTTAAAATATACTCATTTTCTTCACAGCATGTTATTTGGTATCCTCATTTATATCCTGCCACTGTGACTGCATTCATACTTGCTTTGCTTTAAGCATGTGACTAATGGAATTTTATAGCTACTTAAGTAACTAAAAAAAAAAAAAAATGGGGGGATAAAAGACTGAGTTTTACTAGGCTGTCATGATAAAGGTAATGCTAGTAATGGTGCTGAAAAAAAATACAAGTGAATACTTAATATTAATGTGGGCAGGGTTGAGGCTCCAAATCTCATTACAATACTATTTAGTCTTAAAGTAAAATAAATAAAATGGGTAAAAACTTCAGTCATGCAAATAACCAACAAATAAGACACTGTAAAAAAAGCATGGCTGCTGTTACTAGAACTGATCTCCCACAAACAGCCCATTCCCCTCTCCCACTCTTCATGTGGAAGATCAAAGGAAGGGCATTTGCAGGAAGCTTAGTTAGAGTTCAACAAGTGCAATATTCTAAGTATTTTTTAGCAATATGGTGGCACTTGCACAATAACTCGTATCACTTCAGTGTTTTGTGCTGCCTCAGAGCTTATTATCCAGTCTTGTCCCCTTCCTTTCTTTAGCAAGAAACAGAGTGATTTGCTCAAGCAGCAAGAGCAGCTATACTTCTTCCACATTTCAGCTAAAGGTAAGGTCTCAATTACCCAGCAATTGTATAATTCTGCTCCCAGAGTGCTGTCAGTACCTTGCTTTTCCTGGAACTGCCAGAACAAATGTGTTGCATGCCCAATATAAACCTAATTTGTAGATATAAACTCTGGAAACAACCCTCAAACAGAATGCAACTCTACATAAATCTAATGAATTTTCCTACAGAAAATAAAAATTACCTGTAATTTCCAAAAGGAAGTTTCTGAATTCAGAACACCCAATAAAATTATATGTGCAAGACTCTTATTATAAAGTCTTTGCAAATATCAAAATGCAAAGAACAGCCTATCATTGCCAATCCTATTAAAATTAATTGGTAGTTTGTCTCAAATATATTAGGTCACAAGGAAAAGCTCAGGCTATATATAAAATGTTTGAGACATTCATATAACATACCATTTTTCAATGTTTTCCACAATTCCTAAGTGGCTTAAGCAATCAATTTAGTGACACACACTGAAATGCAAGTGAAATCACGGCTGCATTACTATTAATTGTGACTAAAGTGTGATCAAAGGGTTTTTTAAACAGTATAGACAGTGAAACTGTTCCATAATCCCAGGATACAGAAAGAATCGCCATCTTTAAATGCACTTTACACAGACTATTCCGAAGGGACTGTCTAGTCACAGTCCAGACATGTTCCCTTCATATATTGTGTGCGGGAGAAAAATCAACAGAAGAGGAAACAAAGGCGGAGTTTGAACAATGAAGTGAATATATAAAGAATTTCACTATTGGACAATACAATAAACTTCATAATTCTTAAAAAAGGTGTAAGAAATTTGTTACATCTGGTAAAACTACTTTAAATATAATTTCATATCATAATTTAAATATAGTTTTAAATTATATTTTGGGTCAGTCATTTGAAAAATTGAATTGATCATCCAGTAAAGCATTCATGGGACTCTTCTATCACTACCTAAGTGTCTTTACTGATATAAAATGAATTTAGTACTGGATGCATAAACCTTAATTGAAAAGATTGGCAATGATCTCAAACAAATGGTCCAGAGTTCATCTAACATGTCTGGCATGTTTTCAATGAATCTTGTTTAGTTGTACAGAGTGATACATTTATCAAACACCACACACGTGCATTTCATCAGTTCTGTAAAAAATTATCTTGTCTCTTTGTTTTTGCTTCTGAGCATCTTCAGTTTATGCAGAATTAAATGTTGGGAGAATCTAACCATAAAGACATATTCCTTGGAATGGAAAAGTAAAAAGCTAAATTGATTCTAAGAAAAAAAAATCCAATAAAAATGTTATGTACTGTGCTTTTTAACTGCTCAAGCTGAAGTTATCAACCACGGGAAGAAAAGGATGGAGAAGTAAAAAACCAGAAACCATCATGAACACAACTTCTACACCAGACGTGCATAGCTGCTGAAATTTTTATGTTTATACCAGAGATGATTCTGAATCATATTACCTCTACAAAACCCATTTTTAAAAACATTCCTTTAAATTTTCACCAGTATCTTTAAAACGCCCACAAATTACAGGCATCTGGAGAAGTTAAGGTATCATCCCAAAATACCTTTAGTTAGTGAGTTTCAGTAATAGAGTGCTGGAATGCTCAGATACCCTCTAAATGCTCCTTAGTTCTAGGCTGCCTCTGAGCCTCTCAACTACACTATGTCAGTTCAGGGGAGGGGAGGGGAGGGGAGG
>VWZN01000251.1:155575-238974 GCA_013396955.1 Regulus satrapa | reverse complement strand
CAACAGCCAGCTGCAGTGATAATTGAGAGAAATTATGGGTTAACACATCATTCAAGAAGAAATGGCCACATGACCACTACACTCCATTTCAGAGAAGATATATAACAGCTTGATTTTTATCATAACACTTTTTTTTTGTTTTCTAAAACAATTCAATAATTTTTTTTCTCTCCTGTATACAAATTAATTGGGAGAACTGGTGTTCAATTTACTTTTTGGCCAGAATATTTGTTTTTTTGGGTCATATATCACCTTCTAAAAATCCACTGAATTGTTGGTATAGTTACAGGTTTAGCTAAAGCCCTGAGCTGAGGAATGAACCATGTGTTTTTTCACCGTTTTTCAAGAATATAATTTTGTGATATGGGACCACAGTGAGAATTCCATGCAGCCAACAGAATCAGTGGACCTTAAACATACATAAACCAGTGGCATTTACAGTGGTACTTGGCCAGCAAATACAGAGAGGGATCTAGTGGGATGCAGTAACAAATTCAGCGTAACATCACCATTCTAGGGAGGCAGTTTATTAAACATAATGTCAGTGAAACCCTTCTGCAAAGATTTACTTAGTCCTCTGGAACTCTGAATCGGGTGTCTGCTTGTACTGCATGTAATATCAACTTCTGTCATGACACTGGGGCTTACATCAGTGTCCCTCATCTCTTAGGCTGACTTATTTTCAAACTGGAAATGAGTTCAATAGTTTATTCTGTCACGTCAATCCAAGTATAATTTATTGCAGTATTGCAGCCTCTGGTTGCCTTTCTGGCACTGCTGCTTTGTTGGTGCCAGAGAGCTTGTTCTCATGTAAGTGGGGAGAAAGAAGTCTATTGCACTAGTGAGGAAGACCTATAAATCCCTGTCTATTTCTGAAGGCTAGTTCATCTTCTGGTCCCAGACAGACTATGGTCCCATGCTTTAGAGAAAGTAGAGTGTCAGTTAAATATTGGTATTCTGCAGAGCATATCCAAAGTCAGTAAACAGATTTTAATATTTAAAGGTAAAAATCTAATACTGATAATGGCTGGCTGATCAGAGCTCCTCAGTTTCTGGAGTGTTATGAAAACCATAAAATCAGTCCAGCCTATATAATTAATCTGTTTTAATTTGTTGTCTAGGAACTGAATGGGAATAACTTCAAAATTTTCTTCCAAAATTAATTGACCTTTCATAGTAGGTTCATATCCATGGTTTTGGGAGTAAGAAAGTAAAACTCTTCAAAAAAAACCAACTCCAAAAACCAAAATCCAAAACAAAACAACAAGCAAAAAACCACACCCAAAGCTACTCATGCATGGCCACATCCTCAGTCAGTAAAAATTCACATAGTAAATGTAAATTTGAGTTCAATGAAGCTTTGAAAATTAGTGGAAGTTCAGAACTGGGCTCAGTAAATTGTAGTCTCTGTAATGGCTACATCAGTAGCCCTGTTATTATTCTCACTTTGTTTATTTTCTTGATATTTCTGATATGTCTTTGTATATTAATGAAGGAGATTATTATGAGCTTCATCTTTCAGGAAGATTGTTTTGTATGTAATCAGGAAAAAAAAAGGTATGCAAATATTCCTCCTAATGAAATGGTAGGCAAGATCATACTGGAGTTAATAATCAAAAATGACACTAAAAAGATTCTATCATTCCCTTTTGGGGGGGGGGAGTGGTGGAAATTCACTGCACATTTAACCTTAAATGGGTAAATGCTATGAAATTAGTAATGACAGGTTTTGAATCATAAAAATGAACCATATCTAGTTGAACCACAAAATATCTAGTGTTGGAAGGCTGGCATTATCGAAAGAAAACCAGATTTTTTTTGTTTTTTTTTTAAAGTCGTTTAAATCACATCAGTCATGTTGCAGCAAGGAATGCAAATATTCATATACTACAGATTGAGGCTGCTCTGAAATGTTCTGACAATCTGTTAGGTTTTGAGTGATGTTTCAACCCTATCACTTGGGTTTTTTTGTTTGGTGGTTTTTAGGGTTTTTTTTGGTTTTGTTTTTTTTGTTGTTGGTTTTTTTTTTTTTTTGTATGACTATAAAAAACACTACTCATCTCTGTCACATGCTGCACAGGATAAAAAGCCTTTCAGTTTTCTTAACAAGAATCAGACGGCCAGGGTGCTGCTGGAACGCAGAGAATATGCCACTGTCTGTTCAAAGTACAGCTTAATGAGCCAGACTAAACACACTGGACAATAGAGCTGTGGGGGGAAAGGGCTTCTCGTGGATCTGTGGATCAGCTGCAGCTTTAACATCTAACTAGTTTCATTTTTCATCTTTGCAAGTTCCATTTCCCTGTTTTGTTGGTATAACCTGCATTTCAGTGAGCGGACTTTCCTGCCTAGGTGATGGTATGGTGTGCTTTGAAAAACAATGTTGTGGATTATGCTAGGAATAATTTCTGTGTTTCTTTTTTTCTTTCATAGTCACGACCTATTCCCTCACACCTTACTTCAGCAGTTGCAGAGAGTATCCTGGCTTCCGCCTGTGAGAGTGAAAGCAGAAATGCTGCAAAAAGGATGCGGTTGGATAGACAGCAGGTACTGTGTTGTTTGGGGGTCTACCACATCCATATTTATAAATGCACTGGACTCATTTACATAGGAGGATGCCATGCAGAAGGGTGGTGCAGTCCCTTATATGCTTCTTTCTGGCGAGATTAATTAAAATACAAAAGCTGTGGTTTCTTTAATGAATATACAAGCCTGCTTTTGTCTATATTTACATAAGCTGTGTGAGGGTGTCTAATGTATTTGTAATGTCCAGCTGGATAAAGCTATATATTTACTTTTTGACAGCTGTAGATTTTCAGAGCATAATGTGTAATCTCTATACAGGAACAAAAAAGAACAGAACATAGAGTGGATATAACGATGCATGTGTCCATGAATCAATGTATTTATTTGTGCACATATTCTCTTTCAAAAAGTGTCTGCATTTTAAATATAAGATGAAATAGTGTTACTGACTGGAAATACCTATTTGCCTGAAACAGAGAAGTTACTGTGCTGTATAACAAAATGCTGTCAGTTAACTTATTAGTGAGTTTTTAAAGCTCATATGTTTTTTCTTCTGCAATTATTCACTTTTTGGAGTGCATGTTACAATTTTATTACCTTTAATTTTCTGGAAATCGTATGTTTTCTTTCATTTTTTAAAAATCCAACTAGCAGTTTATTCCAAGCTTTGATTATTTACTCACTCTACAGATACAGTGAATGTCTAACATTCTTATTACAAAGACTACTATGTTTTATTTCTCTGCATGATTGTAACAAAGTAAAAATCTTAGTGATATATCATGTGTTCCAAAATGTGCTTCTGTCATGGCAGATGAACTTCTATTTTGTGGAATAGAACATTTTTTTAAAGAACATTTTCCTTTCATGCATAGTCCATCGAGTTCTTTCAGGTCATGCCCTAACTGTATAAAGGATTACTACTGCTATACTTATAAAAATGATAGTTTAGAATCTGAGAGTTTATGTTGCTATTTCTTTTTGCGGTGATTTTTTTTTTTTTGCTAGTATTTTCATTATTGTTACATTTGCCTTAAGATTTACGAATCACATGGGATGTCAGAGCACTGTAATATTAAATAAAATTAGGTTTAGAAGCAGTGCTCATTTAGATTGTGCAGGTTTTATATTCTCTCATTTGTACTCTGATTTTTCAGAGTAATAATAAAAAGAAAAGCTACGAAGTTAATGCACTCTTAGCCAAGGTGAACTAGAAATTACTTGCACACACATCAGTTACTTTCATTGCACAAAACGAATGGCTCAGTTCCTTGGTCCAGCCAAGGTGAGGCAGAGTTTTCAAATTATTTAAGTGAGAATCACATAATGCTCTTCAGGGAGCCAGAGACCTGTTGAAAGAAAAAAAAAAAAATTAAAATTAAATGGCAGTTCAGAACTCAAAGACCATATTAATAGGATTTTTGAAATTTTATTTTTAGTATTACTATCATAGAAGGATTTGGTGACATCTTTGGGGAGAGAGGCATTTCTTTACTTTTCATTACAGAATTAAAAGTCTATAGTCAGAATATCTCCCAACTGATCATCTTAATTGCAACTGTGATGTTAAAGTAGCAAAGCTGCCTATGAGCAACAGGGTTGGGTTCTGCTTCCTTCAGCTCTTCCCTCTTTTTGCCAGTGAGTTCTAGGAACACAGTGAAATTGCAAATAGCACCAGCCATTTGATTCACTGAGCAGTAAATTAGCTGAGCTGGGGTAGCTTTGGTGCTTGCAAAACTACTTGTGAATTCAGGACAGATATGCTGAGTAGATATGCTGAGCATGCTGGAAAAAAAAAAAATGCCAGTGTGTGTTAGGAAGCTTCATAAGACTTAGTGAGAAATTTACCCTTCAGGATGGAATAGATAAGTCATTAGAGAAGTAGAAAACCTTGGGTTTAGCCCCAGTTCCATTGAAATTTAATTATCTGTTATGGGCATGTGAAACTAACCAAGTAGACTGAGAACACAGCATTCCGGAATATTTCCAAATGTGGTATTTAATGGACAATAGTGTGCTCAGTTCATATGCTGAGATGGGAACTGGGTCTGTATTCTCTCATCCAGAGAGTGTGACTTACAGATAAAAGGGTTCTATTCTGCTCCTCTTCCTGTTTTTCCCTCTTGCTATAAAATTTGCTTCATTTTTCTTACATATATCTAAAATGTTATGTTTTCATTCAATTTTTTTTTCTTAAACAGAGAAGGTTTGGAAACATTCAGCTCATCATGTTGTTATACCATAGATCTTAAAAACCCCCAAAACAACAAAAAAAATCTTGTTTTCCAAAACTTGGTGTTATACCACTGGATAGACTCAGGCTTTGAGGATGCCAGTGAAAATTTGGGAGGGAGAAAGGGGAAATAAAATAAATAAGATTTTGATTATGGAAATTGCCACTTCATAAATTATAAAAAGAGATTTTCTAATTGAACACAAGCATTAGTGAGTCCTGGAAAGTAGACTGTCAAGAGGATCTGGCAAGAGCACTCATTCAACACTTCCCCTCAGAGCTGAATGGAAGCATTACATTAAGGCTGCTTTATTCTTGCATGCAGTGCAGTGAAGCTCTGCCTTTTGTGTTCCAGGCAGGTGATCTGCCTCAAAGTGAGATGTGGCACTCAGTGCCATGGTCTAATTGGTGTGGTGATGTTCTTGTGATAGGTTGGACTCATGATATCAGAGGGCTCTTCCAACCTAATTGATTCTGTTGTTCTGTGATTCTGTAATTTGTATCCACGCCACCACCTTTTTCAGAATATTACCCAAAACCATGAATTAAGTAAGAACACAGTGAGTGTTATGCCTAGTCCTGAAGTTATGATAAAACTTTGCAGCTTCCTCAACTCCTTTTCTTGTCTTGTTTATGCTCTGTCCATTTTTTCTCCAGTTTTCCTTCTCCTCCTGACACAACACTGGCCTTGAGCAGGAAGTTCTGAGTATCTTCCATCTACGTCCTCTATGGAAGTTATTTGTTAAAATGACATGAATTTCCAAATTAAATAGGTTTTTTTTTGCCTACAGTGTTGATTTTAACAATGATTTGCTGAAAAAAATAATCTCAGTTATTGCTCAGCAAAAGTTAAAACTAGGGACGCTTAACACCTCTTTTTTTTTCTTTTTTTTTTTTAATTTTTAATTTTTAAACAGAATGTTGGCCACACTCATGAGTATGCTGCTTCTTTCACAGGTATTATATGTGAATGATTGGTATTATATACCTGCAATCCCATGCACTCATTTATTTCCTCTTTGGGAGAAACCTCTTCTTATGTGCGTGTCTCTGCACACACAAATACTTCATCTTATGGATTACTTTCCAGAAGTATTTCTGATAGCTGCATTGGTTAATATAGCCCAGATCTGGGGACAGTGTTAAGAGTGATAAAGTTAAGTCTGAATAAGGAAGAAGCCATCCTTCAACCTTTGTCTTTAGTTCTACTTATATGATCTTTGTGTTTCCTAACTCAAGGCTGAAAATTTCTGCTAGCAAAAATCCAATTAAAAAAAAAAGTTAATGAAATCTGGTCTCAATGGTGTCACTGACTTGTTACCAGCTTTTTTTTTTTTTCATGCCAGGAATTTATTTCTTAATGGGAAAATAAATGTTTTATTGTCTTTCGGGAAACTAGTTATTTCTCAATACTGCAACAACAATGCCCCAACTGCAACAACGAAAGCATTGCCAGTTTGTGAGACCTCTCTTTTAAAAATATAAATGCATCTATTAGGCCATGGTAGTTCAGACTGTAATACTTTGGCTGTCTGACCATGTTAGCTTGTTACTCAAGTGCTCTCTTAAGCTCTAGTGCATTTTCATTATCTTGAGATTGAGCACTGTTTGGTTGGCCAGAAGCTTTTGTGTTGAGAAGTTATATATTTGATACCTATTACCCAAATGAAGAATCCTGTCACGTCCACTTCTAAATTCTCCCTGGTACCAAAAATAATTTATTCTGTAGTACAATTTTTATAGATTTATATGTTGAAATTGTCTAGGTTTACTAGTAGTACTGCTGAACAGTGAAATGCTTGTGACACTGGGCTAAATTTGGTTGATCTTTCACAGTCCAGATCAGGCAGTTATTACAGAGGCAATGCAGAGATTTTGTGTGTCTCTCTACAAATCACCTCTGTTGAATCTGGATACTGAAAAAGAGTAGCTCTTTTGAATGTTAAAGATGTTTTTGATCACAGTTGATGAAAATGTAGAAATAATAACTGAATCAGCCTTACATTATTTGCTTCAGTTAGAGATAGAGGAGGCATTATCTGAAACCTTAAGATTTCTGTGCTACTTTGGATGTTCTCGTGGGATAATCCTTCAAGATTCTTATTACATCCCTAATAATATTTCGTAGGAGTCTGTTGCATTAGTGAAGGTTCTGAACTACAATGAACAAGGGAGTCATGAAACAAAATAAGTAGAGCTAAGATACTGCCCTATCCACTTGTATTCATTGCATATGGTGAACAACATAAGCATTCTTCTTTTTCCATGCTCTTCCCTTTACAAACCAATTTGCATCTTGATTGGGTAAAAGAAGAATGGTTAAATAGGTAGAACATACTGGGAAAAGTTATCATGTCATTATGTCCTGGGTAGTGAGCAGAGGATGCTTGCTTTATGCACTCCAGAGACCTTGGTCATGTGGCCCAATTTTTTGGTTATCACCAAGAATAGAAATAGAAGTTTTGTTCTAAGAGCTGAACCATTTTCAGTCTCTGCTTCTTCCAAACAGATATGCGTGTGCTGTAGTTTTTGTAAAACCTAAACATGAAGCAGTGTGGAGCAGGGCTGGGCTATGAGATTCTGGAGAACGTGGAGGTGGAAGAGTGTTGCCACTGTTCTGTCTGGAATTAGAAAAAATAACAATCCCAAAAAACAAAAGTCTTCAAAAATAGTAATTTATGTACATCAGTATGCGAGTGGAACTGCCTCTGTTTTCCCTGAAGATGAACTGGTGGAATCTCTCTGTGGAAAAGCACATAAGAATGATGGTAGGAAAAAATGCCTTTGCCTTCATTTGGACACAAATGGGTTTTTTTGTAACAGATGCATTTTGTTTAGTTGGCTTTTTGTTTAGAATGTATACTTTTTGTGTGCTGTCATGTTGCAAAATTTATGAATGAGCATTTTTCTCTAATTGAAATAAGTAGTTTTTGGCAATCAAGACAAAATTTCAGCACTTAGGAATGAGGAGAGAGGATGAATATGGGAAACCAGGAAAAGAACTGAATCATAGAGTGATATGACTGTAGAAGTATATGAACCTTTTTATGGACATGTCATGTATAGTTAGCCAGATCATTTAGAAAATTGATGTCTCTTCATTCACCACATGTTGATTTGTACCAGTTAGGAATCTGGACCTTTGAGAATACATTGTTATATTTGCAGATAGAATATTGGTCACATATGACTGCAAAGCCAATGGCCTGGATGCTCTCCTGGATTCAATCCATGTCATTTTAGCCATTTGATTCCACTTCAGTGACTAATGTCATGG
The DNA here is from genome assembly GCA_013396955.1 of Regulus satrapa. Lineage (NCBI taxonomy): Eukaryota > Metazoa > Chordata > Aves > Passeriformes > Regulidae > Regulus > Regulus satrapa. The sequence continues at coordinate 230,938 of VWZN01000251.1, read as the reverse complement.
AAAGGCTGCAATACCATGCACATTTTTTTGATCAGTCAAAGGAGGGAGCTGCATACTCTTCTTTCATCCTTATGCCCTAAGTATTTGGACATTCAATGTTTGATTCTATTGTAGATATACAGCACATGACAAGTTGAGCCCAAGAAAAACTTAAGCTTAGAGGAAAATGTTATTGTTATCTTACATATTTTCCATCCTAACAAAGGCATTTCTCAGTCAGTGCTGGTGCTTTTAAAATTAGTAACATCTTCAAAGAATGCTTCTCTGTCAGTATTTTATAGAATATACATGATAAAAAAAAGTTATTCTGCATTTCATTTAAAAACGATATGAGTCTAAAAGGTACAGTTTCCTTTCATTCCAGAGATTATATGAAAATAGCAACAGTCAGACAACTTTATAGTCTGACAAAGGTGTTGTCCTCATACATTCACTGTACAGACATCAAAATACAACTCACTTGATGTGCTAACCTCAGCTAAGAAAAAAACAAACTTGATGCTATGAAGCCGTTCTTTGTGATAAACACTGAATGCATTTTTAAGGAACTCTCTCTTTGAGATGACAGCTGTAACTTTTTTCTGTGCTTTGACTTGTAAGCAGCCAAATTAAGTATCAGTAATCATTGTGGTGGAGGGAAAGATAATAACTAAGTCTCAAGAAAGAAAAAAATTAATGATCCCAAACTGTATGAGGAGCAGCTGAGGTCACTTGGTCTGTTTAGCCTGCAAAGAGGAGACTGAGGGGAGACCTCAGTGCAGTTACAGCTTCTTTACAAGAGCAAGAGGAGGGGCAAGCAGTGATTTCTTGTCTGTGGTGACCAATGACAGAACCTGAGAGAATGGCCTGAAGTTGTGTTCAGTGGAGGTTTATGTTAGATATTAGAAAAAAGTTCTTCACCCAGAGAGTGGTTGGGCACTGGAACAGGAGTTGAACTTGATGATCCTGATGGGTCCCTTGAAACTCAGCTTATTCTGTGATTCTGTGATAAGTTTGCAAATAGATACTTTAAACACATCCTTCTCAGCCATTTTTTTTGGGGGCATAAAAGCAAGGAAAATCTAAAGTTTTCAGTGAATAGGCTGTTAAGGATACAGTAACATCTAGTAATTTTAACAATATTGCTTTTATCTGTTAGAGGAGTAGGAATAGGTGGATATTAGGTTTCTGACAAATGAACTATGGCCTAGACATATGCTGGGAGCTGACCTAACATTTGACTCTGGATAGTTGTCATAGCAGCAACCTGAATAAAGCAGATTGGTACAAATGCTGGTTGCAGAACTGGATGCAGGTTCTGTGCTAATGCAATACATCTGAATATTAAGGAAAGTGCACACTTTTTCCTGCCACTAGGAAATCACTGCTATGGCTTTTTCTTCTTCTTTATATCTAATTCCTAAATTTTAAAAGAAACTGAGCTTTGTGAGGAGATGTTACTGATCGGCCTCCATACAATTTCTGGTGCTGTTTTGCTGCATGTAATAGGGGGGTTGACATAAAGAAAGACTCTACAATCACCATTTTATTAACAAAAATAATGTCTGGCTGTTGAAGACCAGGAGCAGTTTGTGTTTAGATTAAGAAGGAAGGAAATTACTGGTGGGAAAATTACAGGTAATTGTGAAACTGCTTTGGAAGAAAGAAATTAAGAATCTAAATTGCAGTGAGGGCATGGACCTCTAGTGCAATATCACTGTATCTGGCCTTCAGCAGTGACGAGTAAGAGACCTTCATATTTGGAGGACAGAGAGAATTTTGCTCTTAATCCCCAACTTCTAAATCTTGACATTGAGGAGTTTATTTTCATGTATTACCCTTCAGAGAGCAGGAAGTAAGGAAGAAAGACATACATTTGTGTCCCTATTGTATGTTGTTCTCTTACCTGATAAATACAGCTCCCAGGAGGAAGGAAAAAATTGCACAGTTTTAAAATGTTCCCTGTATTCTGTTATTTATATTCTATAGTGGCGATATAGGGCAATATGTTGTAAAGGGCAGATTTGGGCAGATTGATTATAGAAAAGGGAGTTATGCAAAAAGATCTCCCAGCTGAAGCTGGAGAATGCCCTGCTGAGGCAGTGCTGCTGTGGCAGAAAGCTGCAAATGCAGAAGGAGCACAAAGAAGAGGTTTTGTGTCAGGGTGATGGAGTCCTTGTCACAGCTATTCAGTATGCAGGAAGAGCACATCAACTGTATATCCTTGTAAGAGGTGGAGGAGAAAGCATCAGGAGTTGCCTTCCTTTTGGGTTTCATGGAGCCTAATTTGCTCTAGAGGATGGAAGAAAAAAGCCACTTCATCCAAGTGGCAGCTGTGCAGAGGGATAGGGCCATGCCATACCTCTCCTGTATATTTATGTAAGACCTGAAAAATTCCAGCTCAAAGTGATTTTTGCTTCAGAATGGGAGGCTTGTGGAGTCTTAGAAAAGAGCAAAAGGAAGCAGATGGTTCACTTAACATAAAGCAAACAAATAGAAATCAGAATCCCAAAATCCACAAGAGGCAAATGTCACTTAACTTGTAAAGAGCTCAATGCCTCTTACACTACAGAAGCTTTATTAATAATAGCTTTTTGTTCAGACATCTCTTTGTGATTTGGTATTTTATAGACATGAGAATTATTTCTGTACTTCAGTACTTTATCCCTTTTTATCTGCATTCAAAATGATCACTAAGACGACTGTAATGTCCTTGGATTTCCACACTCCAGTTTGCTTTTCTGGCCTTGTTCACTTCCATCATTTCCCCACCTAGCCATTATTTTACTTCTAGGTTGGTCTTTGGTTTGTTTTTATGATTCCAACTGATATGCCGTAACCACCGAGGCAAAAAATGTTATGCAGGCACCGTTGAGCTGCGTGTGGATTATTGTCAGGAGATCAAATTATGTACAAGTATGGGGAAGCTTAGCTTCCTACCCAGAATGCACTGGCCATATTGTCAAGGGGAAGAAAATAAGTGGTATGCATTGCAATTTTAAATCCTGCTGCCTTTCAAGTCAGTGGCAAAATTCCTGGTTTCAGCAGTGCTGGATAGGGTTCTGTCATTAGCAGATGCAGCTGGAGAGGATGCTGAGTATCACAGGGCAGTATCACTCCCCCCTCCCTCCATGCTCCAGACCAACCTACATTAAATTTTCTGCATGCAATGGGAAGGAATAATGTGCAAGGCATGCAATTGCAAATAATTTCATGCCTTGGATTTTCACTGAGGCCCCAAGGTGAACAGCTAATTTTTCACCTCAACATAGACATTGTTAAATTAGAAAAGGCTGTATTTTTCCAGTCTCTTTGAGCTGAGCATGTATAGTTGAATTTCAAGCTGCTGATTTCAGAATATACTTTAGGGCACCCTGAGCTGCAATAAGATCTTGAATGTGAAGTAAAATTGATGTCAATGTGTTCTGGTTTAGGGCACAATGTAAGTCTTCTGTTCTGATGGTTGATAAAGCTGAAGGCTCGAAAATGGAATACTGTGTGGTTTCTTGGACAGGAATTTTTGAGCAATATCAAAATCCCTCCTACCATAGGGGGAATGAAAATGAAGAGGGATGGGAACAGCCTTCTTCCGGGTGTCTTTAACATCCATTTATGTCAAGGAGACAGAAAAGGAAAGGCCAGTGGAAATGTAGATGTAAAAGCTCTCTATTCAGATCTGAAGATGGAGGTTTTAGAGTCAGGTCTTCTGTTCTTCCTGTTCCAGCCTTTAATGCCAGGAATAGACACCTTTTCACATATCACTTCCTTTCATATGGCAAGAAGATATTAAATGTGAAGCATTTTCTTGCCTGTCAGATGTTTCTATCATACATACGAGTATGTCTTTCTTTTCCTGTGTTTAGCTAATGAGTTCATTGCACACACCCTCCTGCCTAGAGCACAGAGCACAAGAAGGGAATAATGTTTGTGGTGAGTAAATCCCTATTATCATGCAGAGTTTTGGCCAGTTTAATGAAATCAATGCAAAGCCAGTGTGCATGGGCAAAACCCTATTTTTCAAGACAGGCAAATTCTAGTTTTGATTATTGTAAAATCAAGATTTAGAAGATTTTAGAGAGGCATAAATTACTCCTAAATTCCAAACATCAGTTGCACAATGGATTCAGAAGTATTTCTCAAGTAGAAAATGCAGTTCTGCCACAGAAAATACAAGTGTATGCACAGACTGTGTATGCTTGGTAGGAGGAACATGTTTGTGATTCAACAACTGGCTTGATGGCCCAAACTAAATTTAGAAACATATTTTTCTAAGAAAAAAAATTAAACCTATAATAAGCTGAGGGAGCAGGAGTTGAATGCTGTGCCTGAGAGCAGCACCAGCTGCTAAAGAGGCTAGGCACAGGACAAGGCAGCCAAGCAGGCTGTGGCCAGAAGCTCAGGCATTGTGCCAAAATAATTCTCCCCTGAAATGAGAATATTTGGGGAACAGATTTGCACTGCAGTACACATATTTCATGCTTTTTACTCATGGTATTTCATATTAAGCTTCAGTTTTACTGTCTCCATAAATAAAGCAAATCAGAAAGTGCATCCTCCAAAGGCCAGTCAAAGTTCATTTCTTTGTTTCTTCCAAAGGCATATGCTACTTTGGTTTGATGATTATGGAGTCAAAAGGCCATGCCCCAAACATCACTTCTTGTTTAGTTAATCTTTTAAAATATAGAACCCTCACAGTGCTGAAGTTAAAGGATATGTGCCAAGTTCTGTAAAAAAACTAGAGCAAGTCTTCTTCAGTAGCAAAATATTTTCTTTCTACTAAACAGCTGGAGACAGGGTGTGGTCAGGTTTATTTGGTTTTTAAGATACCATTTATTTTTAGCACTTTTTTTTTTTTACTGTAAAAGTTAAGTTTTACCTGAGACAATGCTCATAAACAGACACTCTGCACTGAATTAATAGAAAGGATTTTGTTTTCCACAAACATGCCATTTCAATTTTAATGCAGATTTGAAATAAAATAATTAACACTCAAATGTATCAAACACAGCATAAAATATCTTTAAAATATTTGAATCGACCTTTGAAAAGAAGAACCAATCATTAAGCAAATGCAAAAAAGAAACTGCTCACTCTCTAACAGACAAGAAAAACGGGGTTTGATGTTTGTTTGTTTGTTTTTAGAAGATCTATAACTTTCACTTACCTGTGGAGGTAAAAAGATGGAATATCCAGTGGGCTTATTTTTTTTTATTTTTTAAAGTGGAACACAGGCATTTTTAATTAGTTGTAACTGAGGAAGTTAATTCAGCATTGACCTCAAATGCTTCATGTCTAGGCTGTCATCTGTTTCTAAATGAAGAAGAATTTAATTTGGAATATAACATAAAGTGCTCTGGTCCATTCCTCCTGCCACACACACTTTTAATATTACACATGTGTAATATTAAAAGAAAGTCTGGAGCAGAAAAGAAATTTAAAAAAAAATCAGTGAAAATCCAAATTGTACCTCATAGTTTTCCATAGAATCTTTTTCAGCATTTGCATCTCAATATCCCAGATCTGGCAGGAGTATCGAAAACTGTTTTGTGTCAACGAAACAGGCTGGCAGTGGTGGGAGTGCTACCAGTTGTAGTGCAGTAGATGAAGAGACCTATAGTGGGAGGTTTAATTATGTTGGCCATGATGATATTGTAGTAATAAATCTGCAAAGCTGGCACAAGCATTGCTCCAGTACTCCCACACACTTTTCCTTGTGCACTTCCTAAACATTTGATTCGTAAGTTTAAAGATTTTCTCTGTTGGTGCTCTGGTGCCACAGTCCTTCTGCACTGAGTGGAGTAATGCTGATCTATCATAGCTGAAAAAGTTGTCCATCACAGTCACTGGAAAATGGCATTTTGGCAAGGGGGGAATGAAACTCCTGCAGGAGTGCCTTACTGAGACAATTTCTTTAGACCAGTACACATAGGCATGAAAAGTACTGGGAAAAAAATGCTTGATTGTGATCATAAAAGTGAAGCTGCCTGAGGCATAGCAAGGCTTGTTGTGAATGAGAGGAATACACTGAAAAGGAGGAATTTCTCTCGTTTTGCATATTTCTGGTTCAGCAGTAGATACTGCTATGCCTTTGTCATCACGCATCAGTTTCAGTAATACAGTGATTTATTCAGCATCATTACCCGCAGGCAAAACCACTCTTGGGATGGCAAAAGAGGACATTGTTTTCTTGCTGCTTATGTTGTTTCTCTTTTGAAAGAAAAGTCAGATATTCAGACTCCTCCATTAGCACAGCCTGTCAATAAAGAAGCAGGAAAAATGATCAGTAGCTATGATCTTCTGCAAGGTGCTGGCCCCTGCAAAGAAATTTGCTTTGAAAGTGTTAATGTAGCAAGATGAGAATAAACATGACAGAACCTCTATTTCATTTCCCCAGAAGTTTTACCTTTATTTTCCTTCATATTTTTAGCTGCTCAAATTCTGGCAGGAGCATCTTAGGCCCTGGAGTTTATTATGCAGCAATTCACATTTGGGATCAGGCATGTACCAAATGAAGTCTTTTAGGAAAGAACAGTTTAGCAAACCTGTACCCATGGTCCTGTATCCTGGGTGAGATTAGTTGAGAGATCTTAGTTGGAGATGAGAGCTCCTTCCCCTCTGACAGGGGGAAGGAAAGGATTCTTTCGTATTCTTGGGTTCCATCCCCTGTGTCAGAGGCTGAAGGAGTTGGTGTAGTCTTCCAAGGGAAACTTCCTTTCCTTTAAAGGAAAATGGGAGCTGGTGGGGAGGTGTAAATAGAGGAGGTGGAGATTCTCAAGATTGGCTACTAAAAAACAAAGTCTCAATCAATAATTCATCATAAGGCCCAAGGCAAGGGTCATGCTATGCTGTTCTTCAGGTCAGAGTGAAAGTCTGCCTTTGTTGTCTGCCTATCCTGAGAGGAAGAAATTCTGTATGAGGCCTAGGCCCTAACAAATCTCTTTCCCCTGCTGGTACAACTGGGAGGAAAAAAGTTCCACCTGCCCTCTCTCCCCTTCTTCCTCTGCAAGGCAGAAAATGGTGGCTGAAGACTCTTCTGCTCTTCATATGACATCTGTGTCTGGATTTGTACTGCTTTCTCCATAGACAATGTCACGTGTGTTTTGTGAAATACACTGTCAGCCATAGTTTGGCAAAAACTCAGATGCGTTGACGCAATTCCCGTATTCAGCCAGGTCCAATCCTGCCTCTTACATGCCTGAAGCTGCTTGTAACCTGGTGCCAGCCATTGCTGGACATGTGATTAAAATTTGCACTGAGGAAGTCACTGCTGTGCACACATTGCGCACATTGTGCACTGTGCAGTCTTGTGCTGTGCATATATTGAGACAACTTTCAATTAGTAGTGGTGAAATACCTACCTAAGTTATTTCATATATTAATATTCTCCAGAAAAATAAAGAGCATGACCAGTACAAATTATTAAATAGTTTATGAATGGTGATATGCAAGTTATGGTGGTGCAACCCAAGAAAGGAACAGCAGGAGCTATAGAGAAAATCAACTTGCAAGGACACTTTCTACCATTAGTTCATCTAAAATGGGATTGCTCCATTTAATTATGCTTTTTAATATTCCTTTATTCCTGATGGGGAAAAAAACAGACCAAGGAGAGCACATTCAAAAATCAACCATCCAGAATATCACTAAAGAACAGCAAGGTTATGTTAAGGGCCGCAGGAAAATAGAAAATATAAATGCTATCCCTTTCCATTTGGGCAGAGAAAACAGTCCTTTAGTAGAACACAGTTTCTCTTTCCCCAGGGACTGTGCATCACAATTAACTAAACTGTAGGAATAGCTCATCCATGTGTCCATGCTCAACCAGCAGCACTGGTGACCTCTGGAAGCTCGTGTTGCACCTCTGCTACCACAGTAGATCATGAACTGAAAAGCTGACGGATTATGAACAGTGGGCCCTCTGCTTAGGTACTGCTCCAAAAAAAGTGGTTTTCCAACAGCTCCTTGCATACAATACCTCTTCCTAAAGGATGTTTTCTGTACTGCAGGTGATATGGCAGTGGTGAAAAAATAAGACTCAAATGCTGCAATGTGAAAACACCAACCTTTTATTTAAGGTTAATATAACCATTCCAGTTTATAGATCATGTGTCATTCTATTCAAAAGGCTGAAGTTTGGGGTTCATTTACGTCGTACACAATAGCACCTTTTTTATTTTGATCTTCTTTTTCCATGTCAGTCTCATGCTTTCATTTATTGTTGAACCCTGGCTGATGTCATTTTTGATGCCTGGTGACAACGCTGATGGTGACAATTCATTTCAGTGTTAATAATCTGAAAGCAAAAGGGATTTACAGCCATTCTAATCTGAAACTGAAGCATGGCTTTCTTTTCTTGGCTCTGTACCCTGAGTCAGTTGGACAGTTTGGAGATCCTTGAAGTACTGGCAGCTAACTTAACATTTTGATAGTCACTCTTCAAGTTTCTATATCACTATTGGCATTCCAGGCAGTTTAGATGCCTAATTATACTCCGTGTTGCACTCAGTTTAACTCAATTAGACTCTATCAATATTTCACCACCACCTAAAAAATTACATTTATAGTTTTTTATCAGAAGTATGAAAAAAAAATCATACTGGACTTCAAAGCAAAATCATCATTAATACCTAGACTTCTGGCAGGGACATGTTCATTATAGTTGCCTATAACTGCAGCCTAGGAGCACTTTTTCATGTACTCTCAAGTTTTCGGGTCAGAAAATTCTGCTCTGAGACTGATGTGCTCTCCATGTAATGATGAGAAGATAGACTCACAGCTAAAGCATGAGTGTTCAGCTTGGCTGGAATACCCAGCTCCAACTGAGCTACAAACTGAGTAGTGTGTCACAGAAGAATGGGCATTCTCATTTTTTATACATATTTGATTTAAGTAAGTGAAAGTGAAGACAATAATGCAGAGAGAATGGCAGAGAAAAACCTAGTCTAGTTCTGATAACAGAGAGTGGAAAACAACTTAGCAATCTCCCAGCTGCTCCTGACAAGAGGAGAAATAGTGTGCTNATATATATATATGTCTGTACTGATGTTTTTGGACATCAGGTTGTGGGACTGTCAATAGATGCATCATTTTAAGGAATACTGTGAATAACCTGAGAGGTGCAGAAATACCCATGGAGAGATATAATGTGACAAATATAAATATGAATATATGTATAAGTCTTGAAAGGTTATCAGAGAAGCACTTGCACCTTCAATAAAATATTACTGTGTTATATTTTAAGTATTTTCTNTCAGCTTGGCTGGAATACCCAGCTCCAACTGAGCTACAAACTGAGTAGTGTGTCACAGAAGAATGGGCATTCTCATTTTTTATACATATTTGATTTAAGTAAGTGAAAGTGAAGACAATAATGCAGAGAGAATGGCAGAGAAAAACCTAGTCTAGTTCTGATAACAGAGAGTGGAAAACAACTTAGCAATCTCCCAGCTGCTCCTGACAAGAGGAGAAATAGTGTGCTAAGCCAAGAACAAAAATTATGTCCCTCTTGATTTCCCTCTAAGTCCACTCCTGAATTATCAAAACATTTCCCAGTCTAAGGAATATCTGGCATGAGTTCTGTGATATTATTTGAACTTTACTTCATGTTTTATTTCAGCCAACTTGCTCAAATTTGCATTAAGTACTTTTGGATAAAATCTCAGGGGTCTTTCTGCTGGCTGTANTATAAGTCTTGAAAGGTTATCAGAGAAGCACTTGCACCTTCAATAAAATATTACTGTGTTATATTTTAAGTATTTTCTTAAAGATACTATAAGATTTTAGATTTCATTTTTCAGGTTTCAACTATAGGTCTAGTATAGCAAGTTGAAATTTCAAGTGGATGTTAATTTTTTTATTAATAATCCATCAACAAAAGGACTGGACATCTCATAGAACTTGATTAAAAATAGTTTTGGGGTAAGAAGGCATGATGCTACATGGCAAACAGCTCACAGGATTTAGCATTTCTATGTGCAAATCCAGAGGCTGTAGCAAATGCTTTGCTTTTCTTATTGTGAATACTGAAACTCTGGTGACTTACCTGCAAATTTGGCTTTTTTTCATTCCACTGTAAGAGAACTGAGGCTTTCTGGGGAAGGTAGTATCTTTTCTTAGATCAGCTTTTGAGCACAAAAAGTTCTCATGGTCTTGCCTTACATTGCCTCCATGCTGAGTTTACAGCTGTAAGAGCACATCCTACAATATTAAAAGAAGTCCTTTTACAGGACTATAAATATTCAGTACTTTAGATATGAAGGTCAGCAAATGGAAAGGACTACTGTGTAGCTTCATTTGGATTTCAAACATAAGAAATTATGTATGTCTATGAAACTATGTAATTTAGGTATATTTTCTTTTTGTTCAAGTCTCAGCTTTATTTAGTGTAGTTTATTTAGTACTAATCACAACATAAACCTTGGCAACTAGAGAGGGGAGAATGAACGCATAATGGAAACCAAAACTGAAGTTAAAACTCACATCCATCCTTTGCAGAAATACCATTTGAACTATTGCTAAAGACACTGAGTCAACAGCCTCACTGCAGAATTAAGGGGAAAATTAACCTACTGTGATATGCCAAAGTAATGTTTAGCTGTCTGGGTTTCCAGGATATTTGCCACGAAATTAAAAGCTGGGTTTAACACTTGAGAGTTACTTTAATTTAAATAAAGCTAATAAAAGATCCAGTGCTCTGTCAGAATAATGTGTGTCATCCAAGAAGTTGGTGGAATCATTGCTTATTAAGATTACCTGACATTTCCCATTACATACTAGGTGTGCAGTTGCATGATAACTTCATGACCTTCAGCCCACAGGGATTACATTTACTGCTCTTTATGTCTTCCAACTGTTGAACCCTTCAGAGATAATTAAAGCCATTTTCAAGAATGGGGAAAATTTTATCCTGTAAGGGTAGTTTGATCCTTAAGTATATTTACCAGTCCTTAAAAAAAATAAAAGGCTTTGTGTTATTTCTTGACAATATAGCAGTGTCATTTATATCAAGGATGTGACATGGGATGCACATGCTTATGCAATCAAAGTATTTTACTTGCTAAATTCTGATCTCAGTGCAGAAAGAAGGGGAAAGTGTTGGGGCTGGAGCCTGGTGGGGGTTGACAGGAGCAGTGAAAACAAGGGATAAGGGGTAAGTGACATTATGAGATGGGGTTGGATGAGGAAGTTGAGTGAGCTGAGGCTGACAATGTGATGATAGAAATTGGCCAGGTGGGTTAAAGAACTAGTGGTGAAAGAGGATCAGATGCTACAAATAAGAAATAATGTGAGTTGAAACCAGGAGCTGCTCTGGCTAATTATGGAACCTGGCTTTGCTCCCTGTGGGACAAGTTTTTTGGGATTAGGATACTGATAGGAGTCTGAGCACAGAGAAAAAATCTCAAATGGAATCATCAGTGGATGTAACACTGATTAAATACAAACAAGAACATGAAAGGCCTTGATTTGTTGAAGCTGCTCAGGTACCTGGCATCAAGAGACTTGTTTGGAGAGATTAGGATTTGTGAGGCAAGAAGATTGAAACTGAGGCGAAGGGTAGAAGATGAGACTGGAGAAGCAAAGATGATGGGGTGAAGTCTCAGGGATTTTGCAAAGACAGAGCACAAAGTGTACACAATCTGGTCCTGGTAAGAGCAGATTGGTGTCTAAGAAGGGGCCAGATTCTGGGCCCTTCAACAGGAGCCACATTTCCTGTGGCTTATTTCCCTTTAAATACCTTGAACCATGCAGATGATGATGGCTGCTTACCCTGGCAGCTGCTTCTCTGTGCAAAAGCTGAGAAGGGCAGAGAACTCCCAGCCCCACAATCCTCTGTGGACATAGCAGGGTGTCTCAAGATAAAATTTCTGAGTTTTTTCCCAGTTAAAAACTTCAGACTTTTTAAAATTTAATTTACGCAAAGAGAAGCTCATTATGTTGTTATGGTTGCAGGACTCAAATACTTTACATATTAGGTTACTCTTGCTTAAGGTTGCCTTTGTTGCCAGAATCTCACCATCTGAAAATCACTGATAAAAGTCCTATCTATCAGGAGTATTGGAAGGTTTAATTAGGCATGCTTTGAAAAGTGTTATGTGGTTTTATCATGTTTCTATTTATTTTAGTCTTGATTCAAAAATTGTAGAATTAAATTAGTGGGATTCAAATTAGAAAAATATACGAAACATTATCTTCTTTCTTCTAAAGCCATATTACAAGCTACTGAGACCTAAAAACAAATTTAAAGACTTCATTGTTTTTTCAAGTGAATTAATTTTTTTTCCTGTGTTGAAAAAGTGGAAGACCATATGCAAATAGGCTTGCCTATTTCTTTGAAGTTTTATCTGCATTTGAGTTTTCCTAACCTCAAAGTGGTGTTCTAAAATAAGTATTTACGGACAAGAACAACAACAAGCAATCCACACCTTTCAGTTTAACTTATTAGAAAAGGCAATATCAAGAAATATGAGGCAAAAATGTGTTTCCTTTCTTGTCTCTTTTCTAATTCATGGGGAAAAAGCCCTGCTGACATAGGGGCAGTTGAAAGCTGGTAGTCTCAGAGTCATTGATTTGTCAGTCTGGGAAGTACTGCATTATTGAAAGCAGTAGCTCTGTGCATGCCACCATCTTGGCATTTTAGGAACACTATTGTTTATACTCTTTTTGCAGAAGTGTTGTTAGCTCTGTGGTGACCTAGCACTGGCCATGTGAGTTGATCTGCACACGCACCCCCTGTTGGGATTTACATGTTAGCAATGTCTGTTGCTAACAGGGAAGCCAAGGCAATAGTACTGCTCTCTCTTAATTGGAGTACACTGAATTTCTGACACTTCCATATATAAGGGATGAGAACTCAGTGTAGCACAGATTTGCCAGGGCTTTCTATTTCAACAAACTATTGCTTTTTTGTGTTATTTTGGAGGTGGTAAAGGAGATGGGGTACAGAAGTGATCAATGATACTGCTAAAAATGCTTCCATGAAGATTGTTTGAAGAGTTGTGTGAGCTGTGCCTCCACTGGCAGGGGAACAAGAGCCTGGAAACTGCCAGTGAGCCTTGCTCTTTGTACCACAGTCCTGACAATCTGCACCAACATCATGTTGCTGTGCATGGTCATTCCTCTGTAAATGATTCATTTGCTGCTCAGAGCATCAGTCAGAGCAGAGAAGGGTTTCTTCAGTATACCGGTTATGCAACAGTTCATGGAAGATTTTCTTACTGTCCTTAGAGGATTACTAAATTGCTTCCCTGATTAAAAATAAAGTCAAAGAAATTTTTTCTAACTGCTCTTTTGTGGGAAAACCAAAAAAAAAGAAAAAAAGTGCTCTCCCAAGACAGACCTTGACATAAAAGAGATATAAATATCTTTGGTATATATCAAGTTGAGGATCACAGTAAGCACCTCATGCTTCCTCTTTTTAAGCCAACAGATAAGTTTTCAGTTTAGCATGCTTTTAAATACTTAGCATGCTTTTATATACCTATATCTTAATACCTAAGAAGTATTTTTCCATATTCTAGTTTCAAGCATTTTGCAGATAATGTGCTCAAGACTTAAATTGCTTCTCCTCCAAAATAAATTCAGAAGAGAAATATTGTTAGAGAGATAATATTTTTCCTTTGGCATATACTAAATTAAGTTAGTATGAGTCAAATTCTAGATGAACAAATGCTTTATCTACACCTTGGTCATACTTCTTATTAATGGTAAATTATAAATAATTTCAAAATGTTTAGTAGTACTTCAAAAGTTTAGTATATTATTAGAGTGACAACAATATATGTTCCAGATAGTTAGGTCAAACACATCACTAAATGGTTAGTCAATTGCTAATGACTGTCTTGAAATTAAAGTATTTTTGAAATGAAATTTTAAATAAATAAGCCTTTTCAGCATGAACATTTTATAGGCAGAAACAGAAAGTGCTAGATACCTAACACAGAATATTTCAAATATCTCAGTTGTCAGTGAAACAACAATACATTTAATTTCTACATTAATTTAAATCCAAAGGCATTTCAGGTGAAAAGAATGAAGATAAGTAATCTATGAAGAGATTTAATCTATGAAGAATGAATCTCAGGTATACAAAATTAAATATGATATCCATATCCTCTGCCCCTGAGAAAGAGACTGGCTTCTTTATCCTTAGTATGGCTGCAAGGAAAAGTGGCACAACTTTGCCTTTTGAAGTACAAAACATTTCCAAAAAAAAATGCCTAAATCCCAGGGGAATCTATGAGAGGCAACACCTAACCCCTGGGACCAGGCTAAGAGTTCATCATCCTACCAGTAGGGCTGACACCTGAGCCTGCTCAGAAAAAGCTTGACAAAAATCCTGACCTATTTCTGCGTGTAGTTATCCTGAAGACTGCAGTAAATGCTTAATTAAGGATCAGATTTAATGTCTGAAATTCATGGCAACTTATTCATCATTTAGGGACGGGTGATCGATGGGGTTTTATAGTGATGTGTAATATTTAGAGGAAGCCTCCTTTTGCATAGTGGCCAAGAGAGTAGAGTTCATATGCAGAACCAGGAGTCCTGGTCTCAGCATCACCCACGACTCGTTTAGCCTGCCTGAGAATGCCTTCCCCTCTGGAGTGCCCAGACTCCACATCAAGCCCCATCCCATGGCATGTGACAGTGTTTTGTAGGGCTATGCTTAGTTCTGTAAAGATATCCTCCTTCAGCACAGCTCCAAACTTGCATTTCTGACCTCAAAGCTGCCTGTGGATTTTATGTTAGGGAGCCTCCCAGGGCAGCACTTCTGAGAGGGAACTGAGTCATGCTCCCATTCATGCGCTATCTCTGTAGCCCTGTGAATTGTGCATTCCTTCCCTCACAGTGGCACAGCTTCAGCGGCGACTCCCACCGCAGTTTTGCTTGGAGCCTGGTTGCTAGGAGATGGCAGCTCTGAGTTCAGGTCCCCTCCTCACCACAGCCAGCAGAGACCCTGCATCCCAATTTTTCCGCCTCTTCACCGTGTACTGCCGCAAGTAGCCAGAACTCTGGTCTCCCACCTCTTGGCCACATGCTCTGGAGCACAAGGGCTGGTGTGTGCCAAGGTGCACCAAGCGCCCCTGCCGCGTCCTCCAGCCAGGCTCTGCATTCTGGGCTTTGCCAGCAGCTCAGCACATCTGCTCTGCAAGAGACTTCAGTGCCCCGACTAGAGGGGCTCTGGATCTAATGTAAATTCAGGGACAGAAAATCTGTGGGTTCCAGACAGCGAGGATAAGTAGACCAATCCTGAGACACTCAGCTCGGCTATAGGAGTTAGTCCTGTTTGCACTTGTGCCCCTTGAACACAGTTTAGTCCTTGATAGTTTCGCAGAAGTTCTGCTATTGAACGCTGTGAAAAACATGAGGCTCTGAGTGAGTCTATGGTAGGAAGTATCATTTAGTGTTAAACATAAGGAGGCAGAACATCTGAGTCTTGAGAGTGTTAAAATTTTGGATGATGAGTTAAGCAATGTTTCCAAGATAGAACTTTACTCTGTAGCTTATGAATATTCTCTGAGAAAATAATATATTTTCTCTCATAAGAAACATCAATGACCTTTGGAGATAAAAGGTAAATGATATTAAAGTTGAATTCCTGGCAAAAATACATTGCAATTCTGGCCTTTGATTATTATTACTTAAGAAAATGCTTAGGAGACCACTTTGGTCAGCTCTCTCAAAAATGTAAAGTTTTGCCTTAGCTCATATTATTACCCAAGAGGCCCCATTCTTATTGTTTGCGGAATTAATTGTCTGATGTTTCAGTGTTCCATATTAAATATTAAAATTTCTGTTACTAGTATATATCCCTTCTCCTGAGTTATCTTAGTCGTGCTTCAGATAAAAGTCTCTTTCACCAATAAATATCTGCAAGACAGATCTTTTCATCTAAGAAAAGTTGATAGTGTCATTTTGAGAAGAGGAACCAACAACTGCTCTTAATGCATACAAGATTCACAACCCTTTTTATTTTGATACAGAAACTGGACACTGCTTGAACTATTTGATCCCTCTAAGTAAAAACTGTAAAAAAGGTTTCAGATATTTTACAGAATTCTTAATAAGCTTGGTATATTTATGAACCATAAAAGGGTTGTGCAGAGGAGAGATGCATAAAATAGTCAAAAATCTTACACAAAGGGGAGGTAATTTTAGCTTTTTTTTTTTTTTTCCAGTTAAGTACTCTGAAAAGCTCCTTTAAAAGCAAAATTTCTAGTTAGATCCATTTTATTTGAAAACACTGAAATTTATTTTCATCAGATGAGAATGTAAAATCAAACCCATAAAAAAAAGAAACAAAGAAAATGTTCAAATTCGCACAGACGAAATCAGATTTTGTGTCACAGAGGTCCCTGTGGCAGGATGAGCAGTCACACACTGATAATTTTCCTTATTTCCAACTACTAAAATGCATCAAATCTTCTTTTAATGCTTTTCTTTATTTCACCTGTGTCATTACTGAAGTTGCTACCATGGCGTTCTGTGATCCTGAGTGGAGGTGAGGTACTCAAAGCAGTAGATACAGCAAGCACAGATGGGGAATAATACACTTTCACCTGAAGCATCTCCTTTCAGGGAAAACTGAAGGGCTGTTGTGCTAAATTCTGTTAAATATTATGCAATCATCAAAGAGGTAAACAGGAAGTGTTGAGGAAAACTCATGGTGTACAAACAGGCTCTTACACAGATAACAACAGTATTCAAGTCACTTTTATGGAGGCATCCCCCCTTTATGGCCTTTGTGTGGAAGGACACTCAAACCTTTCCAAACATAGGAATACAGTTTTATTCCATTCATGTTTGAGAGTTATATATCAAAATATGTAGAGGGTACATTCTGTATTGGTTTATCTTATCAATAAATGCATGATTCTCTGACTTGTAAGAGTCACTCCAGTACTCAGGAAATGTCTATTTCCTATCCTTTCCTATTATTTCTGAACAGAATTGGGTTTTGAAGAAGACTACGAGCTGTTCAGGGTGAGAGGGTACATGTTCTCCTTTGAGAAACAGTATGGTTGGTTCGTGAAGCACAAATAAATTAATATTCTCTGAACTTTAGGAAACCTGTATTCTTGCTTATTTCCATTGTTTCTTTTATGCTGATATTTAGTCAATCAGAAACATATCCGTGCTTGTTTAACATGCATTATATTTTTGTGAAAGTAATAGCTGTAGAATCTTAAAAATGGAAAAGACCTTCACATGCAAGGTGAAATGTAACCGTAATTACAAACCCTTTCTTGTTTTTTGCAGGATGAGGCTGCTCCAGCTGACAAGCAGTGCAAACAGGAGCCAGCCCAGGTCACTTACTCAACATCAGCTGTTTCCAGCACGCAGGAGGTGTTATACATCAACGGCAACGGGACCTACAGTTACCATAGTTACAGAGGGCTCGGAGGTGGGCTGCTAAATCTCAATGATGCTTCTAGCAGTGGTGAGTTTCCTTACAAATTGTGCCTGTGTGTATATGTGCTGATGTGTATTTCCCCCTGCTGTGCAGAAAGCTTGTCCTTGGGGTTCAATATCCATAGGCTATTATCACATAACGAGCAGGAGCACAATCCTGCAAACAGTTACTGCTGAGCAAAATACTTGCTCCCTGCATGCTAGTCTCTTTCCAGCTTCAAGGGACTAATACCCAATAGGGCAAGACCGAACCATAAGCCTCTAACAAAGCTGAGTAAAAAAATGCCAGGTTAGATCTTCTATCAGCTTGCATAACTTTACAGAATCTTATCATTACTGTTCTCTCCTACACTGATGACAAAACGAGGCCATTAGTATATTTTTGGCTCAAATTTCAAAACACTCAACTCTATATCATGCAACAGAAATGAATTGACATAGATTTGTCACATGGTCTCACCAGCTAGTTTAATTTACTGCAGATAGGAATCTGGCCTACCAAATGTTAAATGAGAAATCAGCAAATCAGCATATTCTTTTATACCCTACCATAAAAATGATAAAGTAAATATGTCTCACCATGTGGTCGTATGTCCCTCTGAAAAAAACAAGCAGCATCATTTATTTAGACAACATTCCTTTCTTCTTATATTGGCATGCTTTTGTAACAAAAAATGTAAACAAATTTGTTTGAAATTATCCCTCATATTGATTTTATACAAATGCAGAGCAATACCCTTCTGATAAAAAGTGTATTGTCTCTCTGTTTGAGAAATGTGATTACTCTGGAAGCATGAGGTTTTATTGAATCCCGGGACTGTATTTAAAGAAATATCTCAGAGGATGAAGAAATCCCTGGAGTTTTGCCCTGGCCGATCCCTCTCTGGCTGACGAGAGTGCCAGTTCAGGTAGAGGGAGTGACTTAGGCTAGGCGATAATTGCTCAGCCTCTACATTTGGCATGCTCAGCAATTTTCAAAATGCTGTCAGGGCTGCAGTCTGCAAGTAGTTATTGGAATGTGGTGTTCTGGGGACCACCAGTTGAACCTTCTTCCTTACCCCCTTCCTGCAAAATTCTCAAAGGTCTATGTATGATTTGTGCTAAGTTTTCAAAAGTCTGTAAATAGATAATACTTTAGTTGTTAAAAGTCTTTGACTCAAATGATGATTACAACTGTTTCCATACACATGAAGAACACATTTGGGGCACTGAATATGGTCTCTGATTAAATATTTTCATAAAAGTAAGACAAGCTGTGGAAATCTGGGGGTTTTTTTGTGAAAATGCACAAGAACTTTAAAATTGCCTTTTACATCATGTCCAGAGAGGATCTGATCCAGTTCACACTGGAAACCAGTTGGCATTTGCCCTTTTACCCAACTAAGAGTAGGATTAAGCTCCCCATGTGTTATTTGTCAGCAAAGGCCATCAGTATTTTCCTGGTTTATATAATCTTAAACTGTGAGGAATCACAACTGTTTTGTGTACTGGTTTTTCCCTTCAAACTTATTGTAATAGGATACATTTTCGTAACTCACATTTTGCAGTGAATTGTGGGGTTTAGGCAAAAGTATTCTATGTCTATTTTATGCTTCAGCATGCAATTTTAAAAAATTATTTACAAATTAAATCCCATCAATTTGCCTTGCCTTCTGTTTAGAAGCCCCATCTTCTTTGTGCCTTTAACATAGTGGTTTGGACTCCAGTGGTTTGGTTTTTTTTCACAACTAAGGCTCAAGACAGGTTTGTATACAGACATATGCTTAAACATTTCTTCTTCCCTGCCTTTCCCTACTTGCACTGGACAATTTTGTCTGTATGTCCTTTTTCTTTGAAAGACCTGTAAGCCATTGCACTTCTCCCACATGGCTGAGCACAGTTGGAAGGTTATGCAAAGGTGTCTGACTTCTCCACAGGGATCCTACGCGAGCCAAAGTACATCAGCTCTGGGAACCAAAAGTCTTTGTGCGTTAGGACTTAGAAACCAGTTGTTGATGCTGGAAGTCTAGTTAGGTTGGTGATTTGTGATCCACTTGCCATTTCAGGCAGATCATTAGGAAAGTTGGGGAAAGGCAGCTTTGTCCATTCCCTAGTCTCACTGACACAAAACCAACCAGGAGCCAACCTAATTATCTCTCGGATATTACGGGTGAATTGCTCTGGCTCTGGTAGCTGGTTTCCCCGCAGGAGAAGTGGGAGGACTTGGAAGCCAGTGAGATCTGTCAGATCTTGTCCATTGGTAGACAAGAGGAGTGGTTGGAGTTGCAGCTGACAGGGGTAATCATTGCCCTCCTGATAGACCTCACAGGACCCTTGTTTGCAGTCACTACAGCTGTTTCAAGGACTCTGGTTCCAAATATGTGCAAGGCCGTTTAAATGGTTAATGAGATTCTTCTCTGGAGAACAGGATATTTACTTGCAAATTGTTTTCAGGAACTAAGAACCAATTTAAAAATGCAGTTTCTTTTCAATATAATAACCTATCAAATGTTCTTGTCATGTTTACATATGTTCTCCTAGTGCAAAACAAATACACACCTCAGCCAAACTGTGTGTATAAACAAATGAAATATTTTTTTTTTTTTTTTGTATCTGCTAAAACGGGGAAAAAAAAGTTGCAATAGCCATCTAAAACTCACTGCTTGATTACATGATTTCTGGACCTTCCCCCACAGTAATATAATAATTAATGTCCTATTCGCTGTCTAGTTGGCCAGCTGATGTATGTATTTTGTATTCTGAGACACATTTAATTTGGCTATTTCCTCCATATAAAGTTCATCCCTACTCTGACCTTACAGACTTAGCTATCTGTTCGCCCAACTGTTTGGTGGCTCTGGCTCAGAGACCTCTCTCTGCCTGCTGTTGCAGTGCTTCCCTCCACATGGGGAGGTCTGTCCTTCCACATGGCTAATTACAGAGACATAATTAGCTCCTCACACAACTGCATGGGGCAACCCTTCATGAAACTTCTCAATATGAGCAAACAGAATGTAGCAGCTTGTGCACTGACCCCTCCTTTATTATGGGCTGGAAAAAAAAAAGCACAGAAGGAAAAGGCTTGGTTTTAACAGCACCAAGGTGTCTTTTCCCTCTCCTTTGAAACTATTCAGGCCCATCCAGCTTGGCTGGAAACATTCACCAAGTAAACTGTGGGTTGCCAGAGTCTCTGTCAGCCTGTCCATAGGCTGGAGAGAAGCCTTTTGTCATGTTGTGTTTGATTTGTTTAGGTGATAAAGGAGAGGTACTCTTTGAGAAGGGTGGATTTTCACTGCTCTCTCCTTTTTTAAATCTAGTGCAGTTCCTGTAACAGAACTGAGCCTCCAAGGTGCAATAGCTCAATGAATGTAAACAAATTTGTCTGCCAGCTCCTAGCCAGCCACAAAGACTTCAGCTGCCCCCCCTCTATCATTCCTGGGCTGAGCTCAGAAAAATGTCCAGCTTGAGGGTAGGAGAGTGAGGACAGGAGATAATGTTGGGAGCAAAATCTCTTGATACCACCAGGAGCTGTTGAAGTCCCTGCATGTAGCCTGAGCGCCTCCTGAGGGAGTGGTATTGGCTTGTCTCCCCATGTATTTCAGTCCAGTGGGTTGCTGTCTGCCCTCTCCTGATGGCCGTTAGCACTCTCTGAAGTAATGTTGGACTCCTTGGAGTTATGGTCTTTGCAGCTGCTTCATTTCCTGAAGTCCATTTTTTCTAAGAGTTGTGGAATGTGTTCCCGCTGCCATAGCTGGGTTGCCTGGAGGTGATTTGGGACAGTTTCTTCTGCATCACTGTCTGGTTTTCTAGCCAAAAATGTCAGTCAGGAGGGTGTTTCAGACTCTGTGTTGGGCTGGCATATGCCCTCATGTCACAGCAAGACAAACTGTCATGTCTCCATTTCTCTCCACAGATCTGCAGCCTACCTCCACCACAGCCACAACTCAGCACTGCATCCCAGGCACCACAAACGTCCAGTCCCCTTCCAGCTCAGGTGAGTCCTTTGGCTGAATCCCATTAGGCTCATGCCATGGAAAATTCCTGGTCCTTCTCTTTCAGCATCCTCTCCCATGGGCAGGCCTGCAGACCATGATGGCCTAATGGCCCAGCTGGTAGCTGAGGGACTTCCCCCCTCACTGCTCACCCCTCTTTGCTGCTCCCTTCCAGATGAGATGCCTTCAAGCTGTTCCCTTCTTTAGCCAAGCCTCTTACCCATGTGCCAGTCAGCCTTGCTGGTCCTTCTGCATCCTGGTCCTCCAGATGGTGCAGCCCTGCCAAAGACAACGGAGTAGCTGGGGGAATCTCCCAGAGCAGGTGCTGCTGGCTTCCAAGGATCAGCATGACTGTGCTGATCTCTGGCAGGTAGAGGAGTACTGAGCACTCTTGTCCACTTGTTCATGAGACAGCAGGGAACGTGTCTCCTTTCCACATCCAAAAATTTGGTCAAGTTTTAACCTTCTGTAAAATCCTGGCACTTGCATGATTGATAGCGGTGATAAACTTGGTGATGTTCTTGGTGACACACTAAGGGAAAAATAACAACAGATGAGAATATGTAGCTAGATTTTAAAGTGCTGGGTGGGTTACTAACAGGTTGGCTAGCCAGGATGTAGGGGCTGAATGGGGTTCCTCTCTCCAGGTCTTCTTTATACCTCTACTCTTGAACAGTCTTTTCTCAGTGCTACCATGGTGACGTAAAGGTGGAGAGAGGGGAAAGAGTTTGTCTCTAACACAGAGCCTGGATCATGAAGAAACAGATCAAGAGTTAGGAACCTGGGAAAATATGTTTAATCCCATTTGAAAACCCAAAAGGTGGGGTTGGGAGAAGTTAAATGGTTTAAGCTTTATTTGGCAAAGGGGAATTTCTTGCTGGAAAATGCTGGCTGAATTTTCTGTTAAGACCTTCCCCACATTCCTCTTTCTTCTTCCTGATCCTCTTAAAATTGTCAGGTCTGGAAGGCAAGTACTACTGCATTCCCACTGCAGGGATGGAAGTGGAATATCTGTGGATGTACTGGGCAGTATCCTACTTTCCTGCCTCTGCTCAAAGCTGAGGTGACAACTGCTAAGGCAACACAGTGTACACAAGAAAATTAATCTCCTGTGGTGGATAGGAAGGATCTCACATCATCATTTAATCACAGACCACTGTGTTTCCTGATCACTGAAAATGATTGATGGCTGTAGGCATTTCTGTGGTTTTCATACCACTTTCTTCTGGCTAGACAGCATTTTTTCCCCTTCTGTCTAACATAGTAGAAGATGTGTCATCCAGAGGGAGAGGTGTAGAAGAGAGAAAAAAGTTTGAAAGATCCAATTAATCAGTCCCTGTTTTCTTGATTTCTCCTGGCACTTGAAACAATAGTTTTAGGCACATCTGCTCTATGTTCAAAGGCAGGAAGAAAGGAAGCATTGACATATATATAATATCATAATAAAGCATTCTTATTATAATAAATACATCTGATTTGGAAAGAAAAGGTGGCATACTTTGATAGGGTTTTTTTTCTGTTTAGTTTTATTGGAGCATAAAAGAATGTAGTCCAACCTCACCTCTAAAGCCACTCATGGGGAAAAATGGGAGAGGAGAAAAGGTGCAATAAAAAAGATACACACAAGATTTTTCAAAGAATGGGCAAATGTCTTTTACTCTAAATAAGTGTCACTGCTTTTTGCATTATCACTGATGAAAAAGGTTGCTTAACTATTGATGAACATGTAGATGCTTAAGCAAAAAAATCTTTTAGAAATTATTTTTTATTCCACATAATTACTACAATAGTGATAACCATTTTGAGAGTCACTGACACATTTATTATTCTTTCAGTAGTTATTAATTATAAGATTTGTAGCTACCCAGTGACAACATACAATTCTTAAGGGAATTTTTCTGAGACAGTTGATAGGATCTAAACTATCAGTATCAACACATCTACATCTGACCCATATTTTGGAATTTTATATAAATCACATTGGTAATGAGTAGTGCATGAGGCAATAACTAGTTCCATTAAAGTCTTGTAATTTACAGAAAAAGCTATTTGTGTATTGTGTATCCACAGTGTATTTAGTGGTAGACATTTCTCACAGCTAATTTGATGAATGTTTGTCTAGCACATGAAGAGTGCATTTTCAGAGTTTTCATATTCAGCTTGATGTAGTTCCAACGAGAAAAAGTGCACCTCACAGGGGAAATTGGGTCAATGTAACTGGACAGAGATAGTAAATCAAAAATATTCCCATGTTAAAGTGTCAATCAGGTGACCTAAACAGGAGGCAGAGGAACAATGCTTTAGTCTTCTGAAAGATTATAAAAGAAAGGGTCTGTCTCAGAAATTTGTTTAATTCACTGCTTGTGAGAATGTTGTGCTGTTATAAAAACATGGAAGGTGGCAATTTTGTGTTATGGCAATATGCAGTAAGAGAAAGAAAAAAATGGAAAGAAGTCTCCTGTCTTAAACTCTGCAATATATGCTTATTCTTTCCTTGCTCAACAGACATTGTGGAACCTGATAGTGTTTGCAATCAAGATTTTTAATAGTCCCGAAGTATTTCAGAATAGGAAGCAGTATGCTAAAATGTGCAGTAAAATCTTGGATGAACCTGACACTGCAAAATTCATTGCAAAAATATTCAGATTTCCCTCTTTACAAGTGTACACTTTCTTGTTCCTGTGAGGACTGGCAGCTTAATAAGTAATGTTAAATACACTAAAGAAATAGTAAAGATAGTTATTAAAAGACATGATGGTGAAGCTGTTCAGTTTTTTCCAGATTTAGTAACCTGTACTGATGGCTTCTGGAGATAGATGCACATAGAGTGTCCTTAACCAGCTATTTTAAGCCTTCAGAATAGCTTTGATTTATTTTTCTAATTAAAGAGATATGATAGGTATGAGTAAGGTTTATAGCTTTCCATATTTCAATAGCTGATTTACATAAAATTACGCAGGAAAAATCTACAGTACAAGAATGCACTTATAGGTTACAGTTATTCCTTATTTTTAAAATGACCAGGTAGAGCTGATGAAGCTACAAATACATTATAGTATTTTAGTATTTTGCAGCCTGGCCAACCTTTGAAAATTTCTATTACTGCCAGTGAATGTCTATCATAGCTATTAAAAGCTGAGACCAATATAGCACGTCCTGGGACTAATCTCTGAATGAGGTGTTCTCCGGGATATAAAGCTTGGGCTGTCATAGGTAGGCTTTAGAGGTGAGATGTAGGGGTCACATAACATAATTAAAAGAGCTAAAATCCTTATCTCCACATGAAGCACGGCTTTTTTTTTTTTTTTTCCTGTTCAGTTCTCTGTCAGCTTCTGTTCCTGAAAAGGCATGGGTGTTCTCACTGTCCCAAAATCAGAGCTATTATGACATTTTATTCTTTGTATGTATTCTGCTGGGTTTTTTTTCCTCAGGGGAGTTTTCTTTGATGGGGAAGGAGGACAATACTGTGAGTTGTTAAGTACAAGACAGGAGCTGGGGAGTGAAGTAAAATTCCATTCTACTAGTAAATAGAAATAAAAAACCCAAATAAACCCACCAAATAGTTTAAAGAAGATGGACGTGTTAAAATTTGATATATCTTATTTTCTTTCTATACAAGAGCTCTAACACAACAGAAATCTCCCAGACCAAGGAGGATATTTGGGTTGTGATTGGCTTTTGAGTATGCAGACTGCCATCTGGCTTTTCCCAGTACCTTCAGGATGCAAAGATAAATATTTTGAAGAATTAAAGAACTTTCTTTGTGAAAATTAATCCAGACATCTAGGAACACAGAGCCAGCCAGATCTTCAGACTGTGTAAATAACTGTGACCCTATAGACTTGTGAGGACTTATACTGATTTGTGCATGATGGACATCTGGTCTTCTCCTAGTTTTCCTTTCAAAGCATTGCACAATTTGTGCAAGGAAAACCTGAGAGGTATGACCAAGCATGTTTCCATGTATATTTTGCTTATGAGTGACACAAATTGATATCTTATTCTGTCACTTAAAATCTGGACTACCAACAAGAAAAGCCCTTCAGTTTACACTTAATAAAATTATGTGCTCTGCTGCAGAAGCTCTGTTCTGCCAGATGTTGTGTGTGTGAGTGTGTGTGGGTGAGTGATTTTGGCAGTGAAATGAATGAAAGTCAAGGAAAGAACATAAAAGTTAAAATAGGTTCATATGGAGCACAATGCCCTCAATATGTCAGTGGCAGCTTTTTCACTACTACCTCAATAAATATAGTAGTCTTTAATGGCTTCTTACAACCACTCAGCCCAACTAGCATTATGATTGGTATACCATTCTTCCCTTTCCTGGATTAAGATTTTATTTTAAAAATATCCTCTGAGCTTCTTCACAGTCATCATTTTCCTGTAGCATGTGGTCACACCAAAACAAATTCACTGAAATAATTGTGCTTAACTTATCCTTTGTACACTGGAAGTAATTTAAAAGTCAGTTCATTTATACCAGTGTAAAACCAGATAATACAAGCTGTAAGGCTAAGTGCTGCTCATGCTAGTTGTGTAGTAGGAAATCAGATCTAATATGACCCTCTCTGTCTGGATATTTTCTTTTAATAGTCCCAACTCTCCTTTTATTCACTCAAGGGGAGATTTTTCATTAACTTCAGTTTTTGTGGGGACATGGCAATCTCCACATTTTTTTGTGGTCTCACCTGTACCTCTGCACAGACATATAAGAAAGAAAATTAAATAACGTTTATGACCAGATCGTCAGCTTCTGAAAATCAGACATCTTTTTCATTAGTGCTTATGACTGTGAGTCTGTGGTTTTGAATCTTATAAATTTTGTGGGATTATTTAGGAGACCCTCCAGAGTATGAATTAGTGTGTTCTGTGTTCTACAGTTGAAGATGTTAAATTTAAAAATTATTCCAGTCTTTGCTGGAAAACCTTTGCATTGATATATATTGTCCCGATTAAATTGAAGAGTAACATTTTTCTCTTAGGAAATCAATATACATTGCTTTGGATAGCTTGATCCCAGTTTCCAGGAGAGTATTAAGATTAGGGTCAGGCTAGTCTGATCTTCTGCCTGCTGGAAGTATAAATTTGCTACACTGCCAAAATGAAAGAGCACTATTTCCCAGATTGGCACAAAATATATTGTTTAATAGGTACGGATATCATCTATATCCCTCTATATATGTTCAAAAAAGTGTCCTACCTGTCCAAATTTACACTTCAGGAAGAAAAGAATGTGTTAAGTGGAAATCACAAACACTTCATTAAAGCACTGTGTGTCTTAGCTGGTTAGTAACTGATCAAACAGCCAACGAAATTCCACACAAAGCCAAAGTTCATGATGGCAGATGTTTTACCAATCACAGTAACCTGAAGACCGCCCTCAGGAATGCTGTCTTCTATATGAAGTATTCATGGTCTTGAGAATATTTTTTGAAGAGAAGTGCTAAGCATATTGCTGTGAGCTGCCAATAAGACAGCATGGTGATTGCTGCAGAATCTCTTGTCAGTGTTCTGGCCTTACAAGATCCTTGCAATGTGCTGCCAGCTGTATGCAGCCCTCACAGATGATAGTGTGCTCCTCACTGTGGCAGCCAGATTGTCACCAGCCTAATCTCATTCATGAGCAGCTATTTATGTAAGTGATCAGACAGCGTCAGGCAAGTCATGTGGATGACCATTTATCTACGTCTGCAAGGGATTCAATCTGGCCACATGCTGATTGAAGCATAAAATGTGAAAATAGCTGTCTAGAGAACATAAGTTGGATTTTCTGTGATAAAAATTGCAAGTGTGCATATTGCCATGAAGTCTACAATGGCAGCTGGAGCTGGGGGGATGCACAGGAGATGAACCTTCTGCCTGATCACCGTTGTCAGGTCACAGGGCAGGGTTTGGGGTGCAAGTGGCTCACACTGTTGGAATGTGCCCCTGGAGGGTAATTTTCTACTGGCAGTGGACTTGCCCCTCATGTTCTGTAAGTGGGGTCTGTGATACATAAAGTGCTGTGGTTCCTGTCAAGGTGACTGGTCACAGAAGAGTTATTGCTTGTTTCTGCTTTTACTTGCACTCAGCTGAGAGCAGGTCCTACTACTCTGGATTTGTATCTACAAACCTGTGAAACATCTCTGGCAGCAGATCTGAAGCTTTTTTTTCCCCTTT
Organism: Regulus satrapa; assembly: GCA_013396955.1. Taxonomy (NCBI): domain Eukaryota; kingdom Metazoa; phylum Chordata; class Aves; order Passeriformes; family Regulidae; genus Regulus; species Regulus satrapa. The sequence goes on along the minus strand of VWZN01000251.1, from coordinate 203,420 downwards.
GCTGTCTGCAGGTCCAACAGATCTCAGTATGAAGAGGCAGTTAGCAACCAGCTCTGGATCCTCCAGTAGTTCCAGCTCCAGGCCCCAGCTGAGTCCGACTGAAATAAATGCAGTGAGGCAGCTTGTGGCAGGGTACCGAGAATCAGCCGCGTTTTTATTGCGCTCTGCAGATGAACTGGAAAACCTTATTTTGCAGCAGAACTGAGTCATGTGACCTTCACACCGCCCTGGTCTTATCTCAGAATTTCCACTAATGACATTTTGATTTCCCAGAGCACACACTTCAGTTACTACACAGTCTTTTAGGAGAGTTAATTACCATAATGCCACACTGTTTTTGATCCATAAAGTGATGTGTTAAGGTGCTTCAAGTGAACTTCGACCTCTGGTATTTCTGAGGTACTTTACTGTGTCCAGCCTATTGCTTTTGTTTTAGTGTGTCAGCCTAAATATCGAAAAAGTGGCTAGAAATTAACTCATTCTAACAAGTGGAGAAAACAGAAGATGCTGTGATGGTTTTTTAAAACAAGAGGTTCAAGATCCAAGTGCAATATTAGTGGAATGTGATACTGACTCATTGGACTTAAAGCTGCAGTATATGGCAAAACATTGCCAAATGTCCTGTTGCTACAGGGCACAATTGCAATTAAAAGGATCTTGTATTTTAAAAAAATGTAATTTTTATAAAAAACAAAACAAAAGATTTTTGTTTTCATTCAAGATTTTTCATTTTTACTTTGGTAAACTTTTTCACTGGTCCTGAAAATGTTTTGAGNTTTCCTCCCCTGTGTACTGTAAATTGTCATCTATGGAATACCTTCCAAAGGACGTATGCATTTCCTGCATTCATGCCATTCTCAACTCCATTCTGTAATATATTGCAGCTTTATTAACAATTAATAAAGAGTTGAGCATTTTTTAAAAAAGACATATCGTTGAGAAAAAAAAAAAGAGATGATTTGATTTCTTATGGTGAGCTCATCTGATTCCATGATCACTGCTGCTGTCTTATACAAGTCCCTCTAGTTGTGATTGGATGTAGATGATGAATGTTAAGAGGTTGCAAGTGACAATCTGAAAATTTGCACTCTTGTGTGTATTTTTTTTTCTTAATTTAAACAAAATTCTTACAAAGGAAGGTCATTGACACTTCTGGTATAATTTGTATAATTCCCAGGCCTAGCTACAACCTGTACAAAAACTGTAAGTGGATGCAGCTGCAACTATAATAAAACTCTTCTCTCCCCTTCCCCACTCTTCCCAACCCCTCTATTTCTTATTTTATAATATTGATTACACATTAATGGTGTTTTCTTTGTGCACTATGGCAGGCTTCTTTTTAAGTATATAGAGAAAGGTACTTTAGTTTATGCTTATCGTACTATCTGTTCTGTTGTTTAGCTTTTGTTGAATAACAAGTTTCTTGTGCATTCCTAAATTTGCCTTATTTCATGTACAAAATTTTTCTGTAATTCCGTTTTTGACAATGAGTTTAAGGCATCAGTGATATTTTATATCTACTTGTTACATATAGTTTTCCAAGTAATGACTGTGATTGTGACCAAGTAATGTGCACTTTTTCTTGTAATTGTGGACATTGCTATGCTTTTTTTTTCTCTAGTGTTTCTAGATTTACTGTTGCTTACAGTTATGTAAAAGAAAAAGAACTTCTGTGATACTGTTGGTGAATATTAATGTGAAAAAGCCTATGAAATATGAGTATTTTGGAGGTACATAGATACACAAACATCTCTAAGTTGTGGACTGATGTTCACGTATTTAAATGAGAATTCAAAACCTGAGGGCTGGAATCATTTCCTCTGTTTTGTTTGGGTAAATAAACAGATTTCTGTGTTTAAATACATGATTGTGAAACATTATAACATTTAAATCAAATAGCATTTAAAGCTATCACTATTATGGTCTTTAAACAGGGAAAAGGGCGTTCCAGTCCAATTCATGCAGCCCCACAAACATAATTTCTCAATATTACTGAGTAAATCCAGTAGGATTGAGTAACTAGCATGTATAATTTAAAGTTGGCAGGAGGTAACACCATTTTGCCACTCTACATTTTCTCTTTAAAAAACATTGGATGTCTTCTTTTTAGAGGCCCCTGTTCTTGGATATAAGAATATTTTTGCATATCCTTTCCAGCTGTTGCCCATCACTTGGGAGTTGTGTTTGTTTCTGACGTCATCTCCCTATGCCCCTGAAAGCCTATAGCTCATCTCTGCCCTAGAAGTGGGATTGCCTCAGCTTTTGTCTCACCAGGAATGCACAAGCCCCTTCAGACCCAAAAATCTATCTCCTCTCTTTCACTTTCAAATATCTACACTCTCTCCTGTCTTTTGCATGCCAGGAGGGGATGAAGCAGGTATCTTTTGCCAGGTGACTGTGTTGTCCTCACCCAAAACAAGCTCTGGCATACATCTTCCACAGACAAGAGTGACAGCTATGGCTAGGCTTCCAAGTTCCCTTGGTCCTGTTGTGCAGGGTGGTGTGCCTCACACTGTCAACTAAGCAGCAACCAGCAGTTTGTCCAAGAGGCTGTTTGCCAGCCAGGAATCCTTCTCAGCTGAGCAGCCTCACCACTTTTCAAGCTCTTTGGCTAAACGCAGGTAAGGACAAAAATCTAGAGGACAAGGAGGTAAGAAATTTAATTCATTGTTCTATGCTCTCACTCCTCTGTCTTCTCTCTCAATTACTCTTTCTCTTGAGGGAGAAGTAAGAAAGTTTGGGGTTACCATACAACCTTCAAGTCCCGTGACTATTTTCCCCTTTTCCCAGTTCCATTCCCAGCCTACTTTGATAGTTCTCCATGTATTCTAGAGTATATCTTCTACATGCATCCTCTTCTTCTGGGTGCCTCCTCTGGAATATTTAGCGTCTTCAATCATAGGAGCAAGTGATGTCCTCTAAAGTCTCATAAAGTAACTGTATCCTCAAATGCTTTGTCTATTAAAAATTCCCTCCAACAGAGGGGAGTGTTTATTCTAGAGCTGTTTCCATCCCTAAGTACTGGGTTTATTAATTTCTTCTTTTGAACCATCACAGATTCAATGATAGTTTTAACTTTCTTTTCTAAGAGGGTGCTGAAATTAAGACCCATCCCATGAAGGAGAGACCATAAACCTCTGTCCATTTTTGTGTGTGCAAATCTATATCCAAGCATTGCAACTAAATTTGTCCTCTTTAATCCAGGTTTCAGAGCCACCTATTTTGTGTCTGCTTTGAACCTTCTAAGGCAGTAAAAGAACATCTTGCTCAGGCACCCAGAAGCAACGTCAGGGTTATTTCTTTTTCTCATCCACATATTCTGTAACAAAGACTTGATTACCCCAGCCTGAATAGTGCTGTTAGGATAAGGCCAGTTTCTACAAGCATGGATATGTCTACTGAGTATGACTGCTTAAGGATGCCTTCAGAAAAAAAAATTACTCTTGTATCCAATATCATTATTAAACTAGTGCTTCGTTTGGTGGGTATTTCACTACAGAACTTCATCAGTGCAGACTGGCAGGTGCTGGTCCTTGAGACAGCCTCACATCTTCCCAACTATCCAGGAGTTTCTTTGAGTGGTCCTGTCAGACCTCTAGTCTTTAAGGGATTGCTGAGCAGGGAGGGATGGTGGGAAAATTTCATAATGTCCATAAACTTCCCAACAGGGTTAAATACCAAACCTGACCATGGTCTGAGTGTGTTGAATCTCGTTAGGCTTAGATACACACTGGAAGACAAGTCAGTCATCCATTCCTCTCTCCCTGATTTCCAGGGTAGTTTTCATGCACAGCTGTGGGTAATATCTTTAGATGCAACTTTGGGTTGTGAGAGTGGACAATCTGGCTAGGTTATCAACTAATCAGATTGGTTTACTGCTTTCAATTCCTGTGCTATGCTTGGAGTCAGAGCACCTGGAGAGAATGAAGAGAGACCTGGAGTCAAACATTTTTATCCAGATTGGCACCTTGCTGCTGGTCGTTGAAGGACAACACCACCATACCAGGCATGGTATCAGAAGCTACAGAAAGAGCATACAGAGGTGAGCAAGTATTTGACAGTTCTAAAGCTGTCCATCCTCTACAGGGAAGAAATTTTCTGATTGAGGGGAAGCAGGTGAACACCTACGTGACTGTGGCAACAAAACTAATTGGAAAACAGAGTCATACTAAAGTGACTGGATATTCTTGCTGTAAAGGCCCGAGTCCCTGTTGAATACAGGGGACTGTATCCACTCCTAGGTGGAAGTAGGTCTTGTTGGTAAAACTCCATTGAAAATGAGAAGCAATTTCATTTCTGTGAAGTGCCTAACACTGTGTTAAAAGACTTCCCATACATTTGTTGAAGCTCTTCTGAATCTGGCCTTGAAAGGCTTATGAGGCATCCATAAGGAGAAGGTGGTTTTCTATATGCAGAAAAGCTGATCTTGATGGATCCTGAAGTCAGGATCTAGTTGGCTTCACCCACTATTGTAAAACACCGGCATGTGAAAAAGAATTGTGAAATAATGGGAGAAATCAAGTAATGTCATACAGGTGGTTACTGGGTTAAATATGTAAGAACATAAAATGTCTGTGCTGGACAAGATTGGTTGTTCACAGCTTTGTTGTTTGTCTCTGAATCATGTGTAAAGCAGATACTTTATATAGGAGGCCAGAAGAACAGAGCAGGCCTATAGCTAGGATTTTTAAATGCACATCCATGGCCTACAACAGCTTGAGGCTGTGGTGGGTTGTCCCTGGTTGGAGGGTAAGTCCCCACCCACACTCCCACTCCCTCCCCACAGTGGCACAGGGAAAAAATCCAAAGAGCAAAAGTGAGGGAAAAAAAATGGGTCAAGCTGAGAATGAAAAATAAAAAGGGATGAAGAGGTAATCCCTCATCACTTCCCACCAGGAGATGTGATGCCCAGCCGATCCCCAGGCAATGCCTACTTAGGAGGTGTGTCCCACTCCAATTCCCCCTACTTCTTTTTGGCCAAGAATGATGTCATGTGGCATGATATATAATTTTAAAATATCAGGCAAAAAGAGAAATTAGTTGCTTGAGGCCATGCAACCTGTGAATGCCTGAGTCTCTTGACCCCTTTCCATTGTCAGGACTAAATCAAATGTTGTACAACAGGGTGCAGAAATGTTTTTTACTTCTACTCAAATTACCTGCTTAAATCTCTTTTTCACCACTGAACAAAGGAGCACAAAAGAGCTGGAAAGGCTGTAAAATTACTAATTGCTTTGTGAATAGAAGCTTTATGTTGTGCCACATAATTCAGCTAATTTCCCCAAGTCTGGATAAAGATATTCTATGCAAATTTTTTTGCTCCTTTTTCTAATAATGTCTGGAAACACAATGTAAGAGTTCTAATTATTGTGACTATATATAATAAACTTTTTTGTAAGTACATCTTTGCTGCAGTTAGCCAACTATGGTGCAAGGGGAGCTGGGAAAAGGATCCAGCACATAGGTTGGTTTGTCTTCCTATTCTTGACTCAACAGGGAGGTAAATTACAGTAGCTAATTAAAAAGAAACAGTGTTACTGAATTTTCAAGGTTTTATAGAAAAGAATTTAAATTAAATTTTTTTCCTTATGCTTCCCTGGAAACTTATATCAGATGATTTTTCCCTTTTTCCTGCAAGGCTGCTGTTTTGTTATTGTAGGGTTGCTAATCAGTTCTCGGTGCTGTTTCTTTTCACACTCACAGCACAGTGAAGTAAGTACTCATAGCAGGAAAAGCAGCAAGAAAAACTGGAAAAATAGGAGGGATAAGTATTATTAATATTTCAAACATCTCTCTGTTTAACTGTTTTAAATTAATTTTATTTGTGGTTCCTAGGTCATAGGGTTTTAGCATTACAAACTTGACCTATTTATTTCCTCTCATATTTTGTAGTAGGAAGGGAAGGATTTACTCTGTGGAGACATAGCTTCTAGCTGAGAAAAGCTCTTACTGCCCTAGCCAGCAGGCAGACTTAACAATGTTCATTTGCTGCACCTGATATTTGAAAATTGCAAGCTACAAGGCATGCTTAACTCACAGGGCCATTCTCTAATACTTAGAGGCACAGGCTATTTTTTAATGTCTCTGTCCAATCTAATTATACTATATTAAACCATCTCTTAATTGATTTAAACTACAAATAACAACATAAATAAAATTAGGGATCTAATATAAATCCTTAATAACTAGCATAGAGTTGGAAATTTTGTCTCAGTGCTAAACTATAAAACCATATGATTTGTCCTTTCAAAAATAAACTGTTATTATTGTTTATTTGCAGTATATGGAGTCCAGACTTCTCCTGATACAGGGGAGAAATTTCTGTGGCATAAATCCACTCTCTTGTCTGGATTTGGGTGTGAAGAAGACAGCATACCCTAATTAAACTCCCTGTCAGTCATCATTCTTCTGTCTTATAAACAATGATGATAAAGGGCTTGAAATCATGGCCAATTAAAAAACTACCACATGGTTATAAAGTTTAATGGTTCAAACACTAAATAATTTACATCCTGGTAGAGTCATATAATTAAATACTGGTTTGGACTGGGGGGACCTTCAAAGCTCATCTAGTCCAAACTCTCTCCATGGGCAGGGACAACTTTCAAAGCTCTTGAACATTTCCAAAGATGGGGCATCCACAGCTTCTCAGGGTAACCAGTGCCTCATTATCTGCATTGTCTTACAACCACCTCATTATCTTAATTCATCTTACATTCCATACAAATTTACCTTCTTTCAGTTTAAAATCATTGCCTTCATTGCATCCTGTCCTGTCACTGCAGACCTTGGTGAAAAATCACTTTCTGTCCTTCTTATGTATCAAAAGGCTGATCTGGCTGCTCCAGAGCCTTTTTCCACTCTCTAAGCATTTCCTCATAAGGTGGTGTTCCAGCCCTCTGACCATTTTGCTCTTCCTCTGGACCTGCTCCAGCACATCTATGTGTGGGGAACTCCAGAGGAGGCCACAATTTTCATTAGGCAGCAAGGATGTGTTTGTCTTTCTGGCCTGCAAGCCCATATTGCTTGCTTGTGTCCAGTTTTTCATCCAACAGTATTCCCAAGTCCTCCTCCAGTCCCAGTTCATCCATTCCCCAGTCTATATTGATATTGAGGGTTTCCCTGACCCAGGTGCAGGGCATTGCACTTGACCTTATTGAGCATGGTGAGGTTCACATTCATCCACTCCACAAGCCTGCTAAGTTCCTTCTGGATAGCATCCCAGAGGATCCAATATCTTGGCTCTTTGTTAGCCTAGGAGAGGGCTGTGAAGAGTTCTGTATGATGGTACAGAAAAGCTCTCATTCCCAGTGGCCTTTTGGCTGGGTGCTACATTCCCTACATTTTTGGGCTGAGAAACTTTTGGAAAATCTCTGTGGAATGATACAGCTTAGGTATTGTGGGCAGCTTGGGATGTTTCAGTGTTAGTTCAAAAACTCTTCCAGTAACAGCTTGTCCCAGTGTCACTGGGACTTCGGGCTGATATTTTAGAACTAGAAAGAGAATTCTGCTGCCAAGGAATGGAGGGAGAAATGTGGTTACTATCTGTCTCTCTGTACATCGTGTATGATACATTTTTAGGATGTAAAGCAGTGAAAATTTATCTTCTTTACTTTAAAAGGACCATCTGCCCATCCTTGTCACTATAAATGGAATACTTTTTTATTTTCTTCTGTAGGGGAAAATGAGAATACTAACAAAGATACTGAATTTTATTAGGCTTCTCTTGCTCCCCACCAATAAGAGAATGTCATTGTTATGGTAATACAGTGCGAATGGCAAAATATGACAGAAATCAGTAGGCATTGGGTGCCTGGATGAGCCCTGAAAGGACTCAGCAACCCAGATCTGTTTGTCTGAAGTTACTTGAGTCAAGACTCAACTTGACACATTTTGAGAGGGCACACTTTTTGTTCACTAAATTTTTATTCATCAACTATCAGAAAGAGCTACCTATAAATTATGCAGATCTTGTCCCAGGCTGTGAATAAAAGTTCTTGGGACACTCCTGAAAGGGAAAAGGAGTGGAACCCATTGAACAGAGCAGATCTCAGGCTAAGACCTTTGAAAATCTTTATAAAAATGAACAGCACTCCCCTCAGACATAGCTTCAGGATTTGGCAAATGTTACAAGGAGGGTGCAATTGCCTACCACCCAGTCAGTTCCTGAGCAGTGGTCCTGGCCAGCTGTCCCTCTTTTCCCTACTTCAGGTTATATATGGACCCATACGGTGTGTGTTACCCCTCTGGCCAGCTGGGGTCAGCTGTCCTGCTTCTTGTGCCTCCCAGGCTGTTCCCTGGTGGGGTGGGATGAGCAGCTGAGGGATCCCTGGCTACTACAGAGCAACAGCTAGAACATGGATGTGTTACCAATATTGTTCTCATTCTCAATCTAACCACAGTGCTGCACCAGCTACTGGGAAGAAAATGAACTCTATCCCAGCCAAAAGCAGGACAGTTGATAACACATCTTGAATTATAATAGCTCTTCCAGCAGTCACAGCTGAGCTGGGAAGCTTGCACCGAGTACTCTGACCATAAGTTGCTTTCTAGAAGGCTGACAGCTCTAAGATGAAGGTAAAAAGCTCATTCATTGCTGATTGAGACTTCTTCATTTCAAAAAAGCCTAAGCATTTGGTTTTAGTGCAACAGACTCTGTGTTCATCCACTGAAACCTACTAGCTAATTTGCTATGTTCACTTGTAAAATCTAGCTGCCAAGTAGTAGATTCAGCTTGAATGCTAAGAAATGGTAAACCACTCTGAAGTGGGCTAGTTGTGACAAGCAGACTCACTGTGGTGGCTTTGCTTCATGAATATTTCACTGTTGTTGAATTCAACAGAGACCAGACTTCTTCCCAAAGTATTTTGAGATACCAAAATAATGTAGTGATCTTGTCTCATTTCCTTCAAGAGTGACAGTATGACATGCTGGAGGTGTGCTGTGTAAAACCCACACTTGTCAGAGGTTGTATTACCAATTAAGATGTTTTGGTTCTGTTCTGCAGATGGCAGGGCTTATCAGACAACACTCAAGTAAGACCTGGGTGATCAGCCCCTCCAGGTCAGAGGTCCAGAAGGGTTTTTCTGTGGGTGTTGGTGAGTCTGACAAAAAAGTTCCATCAAGTCTTGCCTGACTAGAAGTCACTCACAGGCTCCTTGTGGTTAACCCTGTGCCATGATACCTTCCTAACCTCCATGCTGTGTTTGTTCTTACACTCCCTCTTCACTGAATTGCAGGGTTGGAGTTTGCACTGAAATGAAGTGCGTATTATTAAATATTTTTTACTTCCATCTGTGCTGAGGAATCTTTTTAATGATCCTCCATTTATTTTTCTTTAATTAACCCTATAAGAATCTAGAAATTCAGTTGTAAACATAAATGTTTTAAAACCAGAAGAGCAGCTTCAAAATATAGATTGCAAAAATCATTAAAAACACCCAGAATAGATTTACATGATCCCTGAAGCTTAGAGTAAGAACTTTGCTGAGAACATGAAGCAAAGGTAGACAAAGGAAGATTTAGATATTTCTAATAAGAATTTGAACTTCAGATTTTATCACTGAATAGCAACAGGCCCTTTTGTGTGGTGTGATGGGGGTGGGTTTGGGGGTGGTTTTTTTGCAACCTTTAAAAGGCTAAGGTAAATAAATAAAGGAAATCACCCAACCCAACCAACCAACCAACCAAAAAAAGCCTCAAAACTTTTAACAGATGCATTCACTGGGAGCAGAAGTGTTCAAGCGAAGTTTGATCAGGCCAGCAATCAGATCAAACTTTAAAACACTGCTACTTTACTGTTAAAATGCAGCATGCCTGTGCAGGCAAAATCTTGAAAAGGAAACACTCTGTCTCCCATTAGCACCAAGTTTCAACCCAACAAGGTGAGAGAAAACTCACCCTGTAATTTGCAGCAGTTTTGAATGGATGTGACTCTTGTTAGCACAGGCACCTGATTGACTATCTGGCATACCTTTTAATTAATTTCCCAGAGTAGAGTAGACAGCCTCTTTTTAATTTTTTTTTTCTTTTTTTTTTTCTTTCTTTTTTTTCCCAGAAGGATGAAACCAAAGCCGTCACAGAAATGAACATGGCTGAGAATTGTGCTTTGATGTGTGTGACAAAAATATCTAAGTGGACTGTTCTTAGACATAGTGAATGTGTGTGGCATTCATTTTGAATCTCTTTCCTCAAAGGAGAGGTTATCATTAATTTCTTTAGAGAATGTCACTCATCAGTCACTTACCTACCCTGTTATTAGTGTGTCCCACAGAAGGGCAGGTACCATTCTTGAAAATGAGAAACTGGTGCATTCCACAGGCATCAAAAAGAAATTTTGGGGGCAATGACAGAGGTTTTCATTTGCAGCACATCCAAAACAAGGAGAGTAATGTCTGTGGGGTAGCATCTAGCAAAATTAACCAGCTTTTTAACCACTGGCATTCAATGATTTAAATAAAAGTCTGTAATGATTAGTTTTTATTTAACCACTCTATCTCCCGTTCCACCAAGAACTTTCACAGGTTGCTGTATCATGACACCTACTGGTAGAGATAACCAAAATAAATAGATGCAGCTCCCTCTGAATGATGGAATAGATGCATCTGCCAAGAATAGGATTTTTGCTTCCCATTGAAGTGATTACTGATGTATGTCCATTCCCATGGGCAGAACAATCACTGCAGCTTGCAAAAGGAGAAGGTGTGTTCAGACACATCAGTGTCTGCGAGGGGCAGCTGCAGCCTGGATCAGTGTGGCCCAGCATGGTGTGGCAACCTTGGCTCCTGTGCCCTGGAGTCCAGACAAGCCACTTCGTTCTATCTGTGGCTGAAGGGATTGTGTAAACAACACCATCCCTACCTGAAATGTAGCGCTGCTGATTTAGCCCAAGGCCTTGGAAAGCTCATCACGGACAAGCAGCTTCCACAGTTGTATCCTACGAGGACTGCTGAAGTCAAGCCTGAGTTTCTTTCATCTGAGGTAATGTAAGGGTTGATGAAGTTTTCTGAAGACACCGGGGTGGATTGAAGGTGACATGAAGAGAAGCAGTAGAACCACGCTTTTAACCCTTTTACATGGGCATCATCATCAGCGGGTTTTGTGACTTACCTTCTCACCTTATATAATCTGTTTCATCCACACAGAAAACAGATTTGTAGGAACTACAATCAGATACCTGTGGGTTGAAATTAAAATAATATGTTTTATCATATCACTCCATTAAAGGGTGCAGAATTTTCCAGGGTGTTTCTAAACCAAGTAACTTCCTGGAATCTTCACAAAAAGCAGGATCTTTCCACTCCTTAGTGCTAACTCCATTGGACTGTGACCTTTCCAATTCAGACCCATGCTCATACTTTTATTACCACCTGGAAAATCACCTACTTCCCTACTGTGTCCTGTTTCATTATTGGACAGACTTTCCCTATTTGACAGTACACCAGCAGTGCTTTCCTGTCTCAGGATATGGTTCACCAGTGAGCTATTATCTAACTCTACTCAAGCTTTTTAGATTTAGTCTAAGTTTTCTCTAAATAAATTACCACAACAATGTCATTTATCAAAAAGTCATTCCTGTTAAGTTCTTCCACTGTGCATAAATCCATTTTTACATGGCACAAAGCAGAATCAAGAAGCTTTTCCATCAGTTTGCAAACTGTATGTCTGGCCAATACTTCATAAATCATTTTATGTCACTCAAATATGCATGAGAGCTTAGGTATATGGAGAGAGAGAGAGAGGAGCAAAAGGCAGCATTTTTTATTTGTTCTTAGCACACAAAAGGAACTTGTTTCCCTATTGCAGTTTCCAAAGCAGTAAAACAGATGGCACAGGTTCCCAGTGGAAAAAGTACTTTATGCTTTAACAAATTTTGGAATGTTTTGCTTTAATGAAGTTTTGGAAACTTAATTTTGAGATAGCAAAGTTTTTTCCTTTTTTTCACATGACTATCCCTTTAAAAGCTGCTCTTGTGTCTTGGACACATTCAGTTGGATTTCACCTGGAAGAACTTTTTGGTGTGTTTTTGCATTACCTAGAAAGGCTCCTAAGCCAATACCCCACAGCTTTGTCAGAGAGGAAAGTGCAGATCTGAATTTTTTGTTAGATCCCTTTTTGCTACAGCCTCACTGCTGCACTAGTTTGTGTGAAAGAAAAAAAAAATACTTATAACTTCCCTTCACTTGTATTTTCTCTTTGCAAATGAGACCTTGCTCTTGGATATTCCTTTAGACAGTAAATTACCTCTCACCTGAGATAAGGCAGCAACAAGAGCCTTCTTGTTAGATCAGCCTCTCCTGAGACCTGTAACTGATGTATTTACTGTGCATCGCAGCAAACAGAGTCTGAAGCAGGAAATTTGTCACCTAAATCTTTGCAGAAACAGATTGGGGTTTTTTCCATTAATTTACAACAGATAAGGTGATATATAAGGCATGTTTTTCCCTATAAAAAAAGCTTAATTGGCTAATTATAGCTGCAACTCTATTTCTACTGTCATCTTACCTCCTGGGTAAAATTTTGTGCCAGTTTGCACAGACAAGTTAGTTAAAAGGCAGTACCTCTCAAAGAGGCAGCTTATCAGCTGTTTTGTGGTTATGAGGAATCCTTTCCCAATACCATCCCCTACAGTAGTGCTATTTACAACCTCACAGGATGTCTTGCAAGTTCAGTGAGCTGCCCTTTCAACACCATCCACATTCCCATGCACTGACATTGCACCCCTCAGCCTTAATAGAAAAGACAGCTGCCACTTTAGATGTCCTGAAGGTCTTCTGAGCATGGAGCAAAGCACCTGCCTGGACTTAGGCATGAAAACAAATTTAGGTATAAACAAACACGGGGGAAAAAAAAAAAGAAGAAGAACTAATTCCATTAAACATCTACATCTATCTTGGTGTAAAGACTGTGTAGGCTGCATTTATACTTGATTTATTATTCTTCCCTTTTTCTGTTGGGGTTTTCCCAGATTGATGACTTAGTAGCCCAAATCCAACCAAATACATACTATTATTGTAGTCCCCTTTCCCACCCCTTCCTCCATGTCTGGAGCAAAAGGGAAGGAAACTTGGGAGAAGGCTCAGTTCTGTGCTCTCAAATTCAGAGCATCCCCACCTGCTTTTCCTAGTCATGTGGAAACTCTGCCCTTAGGTATACTAATACAGCAGCCAATTTTTCACCTCTCTTCAGGCAATAAAAACCTTAAGCCTATCCTGAACACACAAAATCTGGTGTTTCTTCTTTTCATGTGCCATTGTGTGTGTAAGAGGAAAGAGTGTGGATCAACAGCTGCCTTTAGTCACTGCAGTCAATCGGCTTAAGAATGTAATCATCTAGAAAAAGGAAGGGAGGCTAAACCGCTGTCACTTGCTGCTAATAAAAGTTACAGCATAAAGCAACAGCAGGGGACAGGCCTTTGTTCACTCCAAGTGAGTGTTTGGCTCTCTGTGTGCCTTACACTGTGGCAACACCCTACACTGAGATGGGGTCATACAATGGAATAAACTTGGAGGAGACATTTCTTAAATGTGCTACTTACTCTGCCATTAATTTTCAGTGTCCCTGCTACTTTTCTGAACATTAATTCATGAATAAAGCTTCCCCGTCCTCCACCATCTAATTCTGCATTGTTAGGTGCAATCCAGTGGTTTTGTTTCTTAGATTTTTGGGGGGTTTATTTTTTAAACAGCAGATGGTTGCGTTTGGCACAGTAATTACTGTTGTGTCATACATTCAGCTAAATGGCTGCACTGCAGGACCAAGCAGACAGGCTGTGAGGCAGCAAGTCCTTACTTAAACAAAAGAGAGCTTTGATAAATAGTAATATTGGCCAGGAAAATTATTTAAAAATATTTAAAACAAAGTATGGGCTCAGTTACTTGGCAGACGTGTGTAAGAGGAAAGACTACCCATATTTTAACCTGCCTACCCCTTTGAATATGTTACTTCACTTAGCTTATTTGGGATTGTGGGGTTGATGGGGTGGTTAGCAGAGTTTAATTCTCACATAGTGAGCATTAGGAAGGGTAGTGGAGTCCTGTTGACCCAAAGAAGAGATGAACATTGATTAAGACTTCTGCATCATCCATTGTTGCTAAGGACTGAAATGGGAATACCTTGGAGGTAGAACGTACCTGATGATCAGATCTTTGTGTCCTTTTTGAGACCATGCCCACTGTGACCTGCAAGGAGGGTGTAAAATCAATTTAGCTAGACAGACACAGAAGAGTTACTGGGAAGAAATTCCCTGTTTCAGTATTGCCAATATTCTGGGAGGAAGGAAGAAAATCAAGGCTAAGGCAACTGATCAAGCCATGATAAAAAGAAAAGTTCAATATCTAGGTACAAGACATGAAAAACCAAACTAACATCCTAACCAAAATAACAATCCAGTTGATCCACTGCCTATTGCTAGTTGTTTCTAGGAGTAATCCCAAATCTGTTGGGTTTTCCGTATACTTTACAAACTATGTAAATATGAAAAAATAGCTATAGCTGTCTACATCATAGAAATGATGATTACACTGAAGCTCTTGAACTGGGAACAAAAAGGGCTGACCTTCCAATACAGAGTGATAAAAAAGGACCATATTTTAGCCTGTCAATGAACAAAGTAAGTTCCTGAGACTTTCATTTATCATTTATGTTTCTTTTTCTCTTTTATAGTATTGTGTAACATCACCAGTATTTGGTGAGCTTGGGATGAAGCTCTACAATCCATGAAGATTCGTTTAAGAGTTTTTTTCCTCTGAACCAGCTCCTGTACACCACTCTGTATACTCTGCACTTGGGATTATTGCAAGCATTTAACAAGTGATTAATGTAAACTGGCATTAAATGTATCCAAGATGTTGGGACCAGCCCACTTCACAGAAAGTGAAGTGTAACATTTCCGATAATGCCAGACACTTACAGCACACTTTGCTGCCCTTCATGATGAGAAACTCTTCTCTCTGTGGGTCAGAAACCACGGCATGCCTTGAATGCCTGAAGAGTGATTCAAAAACAGCAACATAAACTGCTAGTTTGAGTCATTGCTCTCCATTCAGGCCTGGCCAGGTTAACACTGCCAGAGGCCTATCCACCAGTGAAAAAGACAGTGTGAGGATGTGCTCCCCCACCTCCCAAAAGCTGGCCTTTATCTGCTGCACTCCTGCTCAAGGGATAACTACCAGCAGTGATGTCTGATCCTGATGAATGCGTCTGACTCCTAATGGAATCAGGGCAGGTGGAAAACAACACGGTAACCAAGGGCTAACCTAAGCAAAACACCCCCACTCCCTGACCATAGGCCTGGTCAAGGTTTGACCAAAGCCAAGTTTGGCAGGAATTAAGTTCTGTAGTTGATATGCAAATAGGACTGTAAGTCATTGCCCTACTCATAAAATATGGACAGCCAGGAGCCTGTTGAGCACTCCTGCACAGCCTGGGCTGCCCTCCAGGTTCTCCCCTTGAGCAGGGACACTTCTCGGAGTTCCTTTTCAAGACTGAGAGATTTATTGCCACAATGGATTCTCAGTACTAATTCTCAGATTAATAGGTTAATCAAATTTGAAATCTTAGCTAATTGATATACAGGATGAATTGTACCCATATAATAATTTAGCTACAAGCTACTGGTCAAGTCTGGGTCTAAGTCTGGATCCAGTTGCACCTAAACTCTCTTCTGAAAAAAGAGTTTAGAATAAAAGGGGGTCTTTTTTGCATCTCATGACTCAATGAGAGGCTCTCCCTGATAGTTTTGTCTGGCCCTGCCCTCAATGCAGTAAATAACCAAGTGTACCTTGCCAAAAAATCTCGTTAAGCCACTGTTGCATTTGCTAACAAAATTTGTTACATTGCTGGTTCATATTAAAAAAAAAAAAAAAAAAAAAGGAAAAAAAAAGATACTTCTTTCTTATTAGTGAAGTGCATCATTCTATTCACAAGAGGCACCCACAAATAACACATGGAGTTCATCCCGTGAGGGACACACTAAAGCTGATGGCCCAGGGAAGGGATAACAGCATTGCAGTTGTCCTTGAGAAGTCTTGAGCCTTCTCACCAGACCACTAAGCTGCTGATGCCTCTCTGGGTAAGGTACACAAGCCAGGGAGCTCAGCAAACAGTCAGAGGTGAGGCGTTGTTCTTGCACTGAAATTTGGCACTTAGCCTGAGATCCTGAACTGGAAGTGACAGCCTGAGTCTGCAGAGCTGTTCAAGGAAGGAAAGAAGAGAAGCCTTTAAGCCTGACAGTTATGTGCCTCCCTGGTGCAGTAATACCAGAATCATGTCATGGGAAGATTTAAATAGAAAGTGTTCCATTTAATGGGATTTTGGTCACAGTACTGTGGCTCTCTTTAGCAGCATAAAATGTACATTTGAAGCACTGCCTCTTTGCCATAAACTTCTGGCTCATTTTTCTTTGCTAGTGCTTTAATGGTGGGCAATTTTTTTTCAAAGGGAGGAATGTTCTGCAGCTCCATAGATGATTTGATGGCTTAACGTATTGCTCTGCTGGCTGCTGGAGGCAAAATACTGCCTCTTCAATTTATCTGTGTTATATGCTAATTGATGTAATTGCAAGAAAAAGGAATTAATTATGGACTGTTGAGATAATTTCATTGAACAAGAACACTACACAAGACAAACAATATGGCATTCCTTCTTCAATTGAAGTTTTTTTTTTTTCCTCTGGCTTGTATTTCTCTTCTTCAAACCCCTTGTAACTCCACTCTCTTATCACTAGGCTGAAGAAGCTCAGGCTTTGTGTGTGGAACCTGAGATAGGGAAAACAGAGGAGGTGAAACAGATGAGAGAATGACTGCCAGAGAAGACAGGGGAAGGGAAGGTTGATGAGAGTGGATGAAGTAAAAAGGGAAGGTATCTCTCTTCACTTTTCATCAGAGCATCCTTTGCTATCATGTGCCCCAGTTCCAGCTGAGACATAGCACAATTCATGGAGGAGCTGCCCAGTCCCACCTGAGACAACCATGTTTCTTCCATTCAACAACCTTCTCTCTTCTCTGAGGCAGGCAGCAACCCCAAGAGTGGATACTGCTTTCAGCAGTACTGCAAGCATTAATTTAAAATAAAAATTCAAATACACAGCTCTTCTACCACTGCAATACAAAATTAGTGTGTGTCACACTTCTTGATGGAGTCCTACCTTTTAGCTAGAGCTTTGGGGGGCCCTTCCACCCTTCAGGCCAGTGGCAGGCTCCCCCCCGCAGAAATCCTATCCTTGGGCTAGTCATCACACTTAGAAGAAGAAATAAATCTACATTAGCCTTCTCTACGGTTCTCCTTCAAGACTGGAACTCTCTTTTCCTGCAGAAAACAGTTCTTTATACCTGCTTACTTCTCTGTCCCCTCTATGCCCCCAGCCAGTATCTTCTGAAGCTGAGGGCCTCATGATGTCATAGCAAATCTATCAACAACCTCCACAACAACCACTAGCCACTGCCAACACACTCTTTTTGAAGACCATAAAACCAGAACCTAGTTTTCACTCTGAAAACTTTTCCTGATGCCACTAATATTTATGTACATCCTGCAAGCCTTTGCTACTGAACATTCCTGCCATGAAATAGGACATGTTCCAATGATTAAATGGTGATTTTAGTAGTTGTTACTACATGTTCAATATTTGCTTATAGATGTAATATATTTGAATTTTTTAAATGCAGGAGGAGCAACTAAGTGGGATTGGTATGCAAATAAGTAAAAATGCAAATGTGATATGCAAATTGTACTAGCTTTAGAAAATTTATGGAATTTCCCCATAAATTATACTTTGCATAAATGAAGGAGTTTGTGGTTAAGGAGGTAGAAAGTAATTCCCAGTTCCAAGTGGCCCGTGTGGTCTGAAAAGTGCAGCTGCAGCCATAAACTCCTACCTCACCTTTTCTACTCCTCTAATTATCAACACCTTGTTCTTCCTGCTCCTGATGTCCTGTCTTTCTCACTTTCCCTGCTTTGTCCTAGCCCGCAGGCACCAAGGCCCCTGCAGCACAATGCTGTGCTCACACAGAGCACAAAGCACATTGCAGGGCCATCGCACATTGCACAGCCCATCCATGAGAGAGGTCAGGCTCCGTGCGCTGGTCCAAATGCAGGAGAAGGCATTTAGTCCGCAGTTGAGCAGGGACCTGTAAGGTCCCATTTGACCCCACTTCTGTCTGTGGCTTACAGATAATCTCATCCTCTTATTCCTTTTTGTTTTGTTCTCCTTTCTACTCCAGGGCAGTCACTTGGAACTATTCCATTCACCGACCATGTTGTAGCACCTCTGCTGAACAAGTAAAAAGGCTGTGTCACCCTTCTTGGGAGTTCTGAGCTACCACATGATTCCACCCTCCAGCAGAACAGATGGGCCATTTTGTAAAGACAGAGGTATTCTTTTATAGGCACAGTGGGCAGAAAAATAAACAATTCAAGGGCACTCCTCTTCATATGAAGCTCCTTCTTCCTTGGTTTCTTGGTACAGATGCCGGGTCCCCGCGGTGTTCAAGGCCAGGTTGGATAGGCCTCTAAGCAATGTGGTCTACTGAAAGATATCCTTGACCACAGCAGGGATATTGGAGCTGGATAATCTTTGGGGTTCCTTTCAGCCCCAGCCATTCTAAGACTCTGTGATTCTTTGATGATTGTGCAGTGAAGCTTTTTTCATGCTTGTGATGACATGCCCTAGGTACCTCTTCATCTCCCCACTGAAGTCCCAACACCCTGCAATCAGCTCCAGGTCCTCTGGAGGACTGATCCCTGAAAAAAGGGGGTTCCAACAAGCCATGCATGGCTGAGCTGTGCGTTCTTCATGTTAGTCAAGATTTTCCTGCTCGTCTTTGTGATCAGAAGGCCCCAGCAGGTAACACGTGCCATTTCCAGTTATTACTGAAGCTCTTTGCAGACTCAGTTTTGCCATCTCTTGAAATTTTTGAACTCACTTCAGTGGGAGCAGTTTTGACCATCAGAAAATTGATAACTACACTAGGTGTATTTACCGATTCAAACATTTCCCTCTCAGCAACATCTAGTTTACCCTCCAACAGCTTTCACTCAAGACATCCTATGATTACTTTTCCTATTCTACTTTAATCTTCTTTCCCGTTGACCTCTGTCATACTTTGCTTTGATACAATCATCTACTTCCAAAGTTTTCTGTCCTGTCACCCATTCAATTTTTGTCTTTTATCTCATGCCAGCAACTGCATTTCCTTGGCTTTTACACAGGAGTTCACCTGATGGCTCTATTTCAGAATGCTACTTTGAACTGTTTTTAAAGAGAAAAAGTAAAAGTCATGATACACAGTATTTGCTAACAGCATTTATGTGGTACCTAATGTAACACACTTGTTTTTCCCCTGAAGAAGAGCTACCAGAAATGGACTCCAGCATCCCACTGACTCGAGACTTTGTAGAGATTAGATTTCTTGATCCATCTTAATTTATGTGTTGGGCAACACATCCTTCAGCAGAAATCCTGTCTCACTGTCCATCTCCAATATACAGGAAATGAAGAGATCATCATCTGTTAGAGAGCCATTACAGGCATGACTTCTCTTGATCAATAATAGAAATGTGATTTTTAAAAACTTCTTAAGGTTTTAAATATAATTCTTTAAACTCTAGAAATCTGAATTTCATGGAAATGTGTAGTAATCTGCACATAATCCTATGATGGTCCAGCAAGTGCTGCCTTAATCACAAATGGTGCATATTAACAAAGGTCCTCACCAGATGAAAGAGAATGTTAAGGAGCAGTTGAAGCTTGATGGATTTAATACAACCAACTTTGACTCATTCTCAGATTGAGTCAAACAGCTTCCAGCTACCTTTCTGCAAGAGGGGGAGGGGAAATCCCAGATGACAGATGCCGTGCAGAGGAAAGCCCTCTCTAAAAAGAAAGAATAAATCATTTATGTACAGTATTCAGTAAAAACTGCAGGGGGCAAGAGACTGCAGGTTTTCCTTTTAATAAGGAAGAAAAATGCATATATAATAATTGCTGTTGCAAACATACACAGTGCACAGAAACTGAGTCTGGATTAGAGACATTCACTTCCCCAGGACAGAACACAGATAAATTACTCCTGGGTCACTAATCTACTAATATTATTAGGGTTGTTTTATTACAAAACAAAATCACTGCCATTATATTTTTAATATTTGAATTTCTATCCTTCAGTGAACAGTCCAAAAGGCACAGTTACCTGTCCGTATACACATAATTCATTTCACTGAATATGGAAGAGGTCACAGAATGCAAATAGAGTTGGGAACAGGAGTGGTTGGAGGGGTCTGCAGGAAGGGGGGGCAGGTCTCTGACACTGCTGCTGGACTCACTAATTCAGCAAGGTCAGTGATTTTAGCAACTGTTGCCAGAAGTACTTTCTGAGTAAGCTATTTCACTTTTCCTTTTGAAACAAAGCATAATTAGGAACAGCAATCCATTGACTCTCAAACTTCCAAAAGCAGAGCACCCATTTTCATGCTCAAGCACATAGGAAAAATAAACTTTGATGGGCTAATTTATGGCAATAAATTGAAAATGTACTGCTTTCCCCTCCTCATGTTATGATTGCTATTACTTGTAAATTTGTAAGCTGCAGGACCCTCTTTCCAGATGGGAAGGCCTCTGTGCCAGAGCCAGCCCTCTTGTCCGCTCCTCCAGCATCAGTCAGGATGGGAGGGCAGGGACTACATCCCTACTGTCATTCAGCCATTGCTGCCTGGTCAATGGTCTCTCGAGGGCCATTAGCCACAGAACTCTGGAGAGGAGCTCTGAGAGACTATTCCTGATCTCTGACTGCATCACCTCAAAGAAGGTGCAGCCTGTAACCAGGCCTCCTTTCCTGAGTTATGCTCTCAGAGGACAACTGCAGCAGAATACCTGGGTGTCTCATATGCTGGAGTAACAGCAATGCAATGCAGCACATGCATTCTCAGAAGTTTAATTATTAAGTATTAATCATTGTAAGATATATTTTTAAGTATTTCAAATACATGATTTTTTTTTTTTTTTTTGCAGTAGAAGCATCTGTTCTTTTCAGGGGGAAATTTGTGACTACTGACACTATATGCACCAGTCTCAGTAAATGGAGCAGAGGTCATGTCTACACTTGAGAATCAGCTAAGGGACTAACCTGCCATGCCATGTTTGTGGAGGCAAGAAAGCCCACCCAAATCCAGCTTCCATGAGGAAAAATGACCCCGTACTGAAACATCAGGCTGTGTCTGGCAGGTCTGATCTCTGTAGAGCTCCAGAATGTGCACCACACCTTCCTCCTGTCGTCACCAGCACAGCACGCTGTGCACGATTCACCCCATGCAAGGACTGAGGCCCAGGTATCGAAGAGTGTAAAGTCTGATTGGTGGTTGCTGTTTTTTCTCAAACATCTTGGCCCGGCATCTGTTGAAGGCAAGGAAACACGGGAATATCTTATCTCTCCAAGCCCTTGCTGCTATAGCTGGTGTATTGCTGCCAGCTAAATCCACAAGCTGCTTAATGGCAGGTACATAATAGCCCATTAGTTCAGGTCTGCCTGGGATGCTGGCAGGTGTTTACATGAAATTTTGCCCTGCTTGTCATAGCATATAGGACAGCCAGCACCTGGCAACCTCGTACCAAACAACACATTCTTTAATTGCTCCGAAGCAGAGGCAGCAGCTGACACCAACCTTGTTAAATAAACAACAGGTTCTGCACCTGCCTGAGCAAAACCCTGACCTGTCTCCCAGCCAGCCAGTGGGCACACAGGGAGCCCTGCCCTCCCCCTGCACAGCAGCCTCAGGGATTAGTCAGAGTCTATCAGTATTGATTTGTCCTTCAGCAACAGAGGTTTGCCCTGCCCTTGTCTCAAGAGTATTTTACTGATCCATGAGACATGAAAATCTCCCTAATTACATTTCTAGTTTACGGATAATTCTCATCACACACGCTCACACACACGCAACCTCACAGACAAACAGGCTCAATGATAATGGAGAAAAGTTCTATGGCCCAATAGTGAAATGCCTGTGCCTTGTAGAGTGCTTTGATACTGTATAGAAAAATTCTGAGTTATTTCTAAGGATCTGGAGGCTTAGTACAAGATCAGACATTTTATTCTCCAAGGAGTGAAGCAGTGCAAAAAGCCTGATTTTTGTTAGGTATAGCCAGCAAAGATAAGACAGCTATGTATCCTGACTTGTAACAGGACAGCTGGTACTCTCAAAGCCATACATGATTATTTTATCATTCTTTTGTCTGATTTCATGAAATCTTGGTGTCTTATTAGATTCTACAGTAAATACACTTTCCTGGATCCACAAACTTACTAAATTGGGAGGAATAGCGAGGTGAAGGAGTTATTTACCCTGTGGCAAGGATATTTCCCCTCAGGTGTTTTTTCTTCCCTCCCCTTCATGTTGCTGAAGAAGATGTTCTCTGAGGGACACCATGGCATTTCTTCCAGCCTTCAGCCAGTGGTAGGTACCTGAGGAGGCTGCATATGAGGCACAACTGTAAAAAGGTGTAAAAAGGAGTAAATGAAGAGAAAAGTTATTCACATATAAGACAAAAGCCATCAAAAGAGACCAAGTTATTACAGCAAAGAGGGTAGAATTCTAGGTGAATGCTAGAAAAAAGCAAGAAAATACATGACCAGAACCCCCAGAAAATGTGACAAAGGTCAAGATGCCCCCTTTAGGAGATTTAAGGGGCTTGGTTTGGGGCAGCACTCCAAGACCAGAGTGCCGTGTTAATTGAGCTGTTTTCTTTTGATCCACAGAGCATGATTTCTTCCATTTACATGTTTTCTTTAAAATTAAAAGGCAGAAAATACTTACTTACACTGCAATTTTAACACACAGACTTATAAAGGACCATCTGTTTGGTCCCTCAGCTACAAGAGAGATGAAAAGGAAAAGGTGAAGTAGGAGCACCACCTCTACTTTGTCATTGTATACTCACCCAGGGTATACAATGGTCTGGTATATACCAGACAGGGATATATTATAACCATGATTTGGGAACATTAAATTCCTGCCAGGGACAAATTATTTACTACTGATATCTCCCAAAAGCAAGTTAGCACAGCAAATCCCCTTAACACAGTCCTACAGGGCTTCAGGTGTCAGTGGTCATCAAGAGACTATTATTGACACGTAACTGACTTTTTTCCAAAAAATTGCCATCAGCCTGAATTGCAAACACAGCTGATTATAAATACAGTAAATGCTGTTAGAGCACAAGACTGAGCATTTATGTGCTACCAGTCACCACTGCCCCTTCCTGTGCTGTG
This sequence comes from Regulus satrapa, assembly GCA_013396955.1. Classification (NCBI taxonomy): domain Eukaryota; kingdom Metazoa; phylum Chordata; class Aves; order Passeriformes; family Regulidae; genus Regulus; species Regulus satrapa. The sequence goes on along the minus strand of VWZN01000251.1, from coordinate 180,159 downwards.
CCTCTCAAATGCTGCAGTGCTGCCACCACTGCCCAAGAAAAGTCCTGTGTTTTTAATAGATACCCTACTCATCTCACACACAAGTGGAAAAAGTGATTTTGCTGAGCAGCAGTGCAGGTTTTGGCTTAAGTAGCTCTGTAGAGTAGAGGAAATACTGTGTCTGGCTGTTTGTGGGATCATGTTGCCTTCTAGTGGCTGGCCCCAGCTCCCTATTGCAGAAAGGTTTTGGGATACTGTTCCACAAATATATCAGGAGTGCAGGATATTTTCTAAATTCCTTCTAGGAGAGAAGCAACTCTCAGACATGAGTCATGCTTGGTATTTTTTCAGAAGCAAGAGAAAAGTTTATCAAGAAAACTTATCTTTTTGACACACATTATTGTTTGAGTGTCTTCTAAGAATAATTTTTGGATGTGTTTTAAGCCCTCCACAACAAGAAAAAACAGCAAGACAAAACAATGGCATTGTATCAATTCATGGTGCTGGATAGGCTTGTCTCATCCATATAAGGCCAGAAAAAGAAATAAAATTTAAAAAATAAATGAAAGGTGAAGTAATTTAATTCAAAATGCTGATTGCACAATGATCACAAAAAATGGAGCTGAAGGAGAACTCAGGGACAAGTTTGGCTGGTTGGACTCTAGAAGCAGGGTGGTCTCCATCCTAGCAAGTGGGGAAAAACGAGGTACTGCTGAAAAGCATACATTTGTTGGGGAAATATTTAAATCAGCAGATTGAGGAAAACAGAAAGAGAAGGAGAGAAAAAGAAATGATAAAGTCAGATGGGGCAGTCTCCCTCCCAGACTTAGTGGAGGAAATATTCCCCAGTGATGCAGTTAATCAAAGGACTTCTTATTTCTTCCACAATCTGCCTGAAAAAACAATTCAATCTGAAGCAGTTGCAATTGAAAGGTGACTGCTTCCACAAAACATTTCCAATGGGCTTGATATTGTTGGCCCATGTTACTTTCAGGATCATCAGCAGGGCAGGACCCTAAAAAACTTACCTAGAAATTAAAGAAAAATCATTAAAATAAAAATAGTTAGAAATTATGGCAGGAAAACAGTGACTAAGCTGCATCACTGAAAGAGAGAGACACACAAAAATGGCTAAAGCTGTGAATTATTTAAAGAAATGCAAATATAGAAGGCATTTTTTTTCCTCTGATGTACAAGACAAAGGCTCGCGGAGCAGGGGGATGTGGGGGGTGGGAGTGAAATAGGGGTTGGGCACAATGAACAGAGAGAGAGGAAATAGAATTACAGCTGAAAATTAGAAGCAGAAACTAAATCATTGGTGAAACAAAGACTGGATTGTCAGCTCACAGGGTCAAAGATAATGTGACAGCAAGTAAAATGCAAGGGGTCTGCTACAAGAGAGCTGAAAAAAATTGAAGCAAAATGCCAAGAAACCTGAAGGAAAACCTTTCAGTTGCAAAGATTAATAAGAGTCCGAGGACAGATGTATGGGCCTGGAGAGGAATCCAGTCATTGTTGGTGTGCACATTTTTTTGTGATTCAACATCCCAACACCTCCCTCCTGCTTCAGCACGTAAGGGTTTTATTATCTCAGGAGAAATTAGGTCCTTGGTATTGAGGACTACTGAATGATATAGCTAATGAAATAAATGCTTCAGTCAAAATGGGATGTTTCCTCTCAAAAAATTTTACACGTACACAGAAGAATGTGATGTAAAAAGTCAGATTAGACTGTTGCAGCCCTCCCTCTGGTTCTGTAATCTATGAATACACTTGCAACACATGGCTGTGTCATCCCCGCCTGTTCTCCAAAACTCTTTCCATCCACACATTGCACACATGGGGGAAAAAAGCAATGCATACGTGAGCAGAAACTGTCTTCACCACAATCTGCACGAGGTAAACATGAGAGAAGTGAGCTAAACACATGAGCATACCAAGAAAAATCCAAGTCTGTTTCTTCTGTTCAGAGTTCCAACTGCTGAATCCTGGGGAACTGCCAGTATGAAGAAGGCAGCTCCTTTAATTTCCAAGCATTTGGACTGGTAGAAATACAGTTTAGACAACTGTAATTCAGGATCTCCTGCAAAGTATAGGAGCATAAATTGGTATACAGTGGCATACCTCTTCTCTTTTTTAAGAGAAGTTTAAAATCAAAACAAAGTTTAAAAGATCAAAAATAAAATGTACCTTGTGACTGTGGCTTTATGCATAGTAAGATTGAATGGCTTACTATGATTCTTTTCCCGAAAACTCAGCTGCCATCCAAGTAAGTGATACACAGAATATTCCTTTCTGTTGGGCCAGTGACCAAGTTTATGCATACAAGTCTGAATTTAACCTACCAACTGACATTTTCTTTTTTACCAAAGGCTATCAGCCACTTTTTTCTTGTCTTGTTAGATTCTTGGGTGACACCACTCTGCACAACAAATGCTGAATTAGACAAATAGAGTCTTACAACTTGTCACCTGCAAGGTTGGGTCACAAAAAGAAAGATGAGAACAAGGAGAAGGTGTAGGAGAATGAAAAGGTGAAGGAGAAGAAAGAGAAGGTGGAATGTTAGAAAAAATTTATTAGCAATTTCCTTATTGGTTTGGTGCTTTGAGAAGGTCATGGCTTAAAACTCAGCAATGTTTTCTGATGAAATGTCATCTAAAATATTTATAGGGATACCTCTTAGAAAGAGAAAATACCCCAGATTGCTGTAACAATTGTGGGCTCTCTAATGGGATGATCCTGGGTATAATATGGACCAACCACGTAAAGCACATAGGAAGTTATTTTGTCACAACATTCAACATCTTTCATATGGGATCACTCCAGATGATTTGTCTTTACATAAAGAAAAAGAGTTTGGTTGTGATAAACAAAGAAATGTATTTGGGGTAACTAATCACTGTAACTGTCTTCCACTAATTGGAATACTACATCACTATAAAACAAACAAATTTACCCCTAAACTACCCAGTTTGAAAACCAGCAATTCCTTTTTCCTCAAGAAAGACAAAAACCTCAACATTAAATCATTTTTGATAAGCCTGATAATGCAACAGTACATTTAATAATTCTACTACAGGATCATTCTAGAAAGTCACAGCACACATAAAATGAAAATGAATGGCACTGATGAGACAGAGTGAAAGTAGAAAAAAAGTGGAGGTCAGATTTTAAATAAAAAATAATTTTGATTCAGTTAGATGAAATACTTCCAAAGGAGAATTCAAAATTTTTTCAACATTCTTCAGGTTCATCATAGCACATTGATTAAAACCCAAAATGCCTGTTCCTTAATCTTCCAGAAAGGATTAATAAGCAACGTAAGCAATGCAGAACAGTATTAGTGTTCATGTCTGTGAATTTAGATATTCACACCACTATTCTGCATTTCTAATTTTATTTATTTATGAGAGACAAAAATAAAGGCTGGTAGCCCTTAGGTCAGCATCCCCAGCTAAGCTTCACAGAGGCAAGGTTCTATCCCCTTGTGTATGGAAGCAAAGGCTTTTTATTCCCAAGGAAGTAGTTCTTATTTTCCATTGCAAACTGTGCTAGAGCCACTTGTAGCTTAGTGTGTTTATAACACTTAATTACTGTTCTTCCCATATTGCCACCAAGACATAAAAATTGGTCTCCTGGTACCCTGTGCCTGGAACCATATTAGCCTCTCTATTTGCAAGCAATGGGAAGTTCATCTCATGACCATAAAAATGCCATCCCAGCTTCCAAAGAAGTGACAGCATACGGATGACTGATCTCATATGAAGAACCATAAAATATACCACAGAGCTTTTCTAGGAGGAATCCCATTCTAAACAAGGGGAGCTGATTCATCTGTTTGCTTCCTTTAAACTTTATCACCCACTCTCAAACTGAAATGCTAAAAGAATATAATGTTCCTAAAAATCATGAGGAACTGAATTATGCCTGCATGGCATTTTGTGTGCTGTCATTATAATGTTCTGTCCACACTTGGAGTTAGCTCGAAACAAGAGAGTTCTGAATGAAAGCTAGACAGCCCTGCCTGCATAAAGCTGGGCCCAAGCTAATAAGCCTTGATGAGAACCAGTTTTTTGTTGTTGTCACTGTATGTTGTTGACTCATTAGCATGGCTATGTATCTTCAAGTAAGGCTGAAGCTGTCATCAGTGAAGTAAGCTCACATCTGCTCGGGGCATGTATAGACATATTTACAGACTATTAACAAAATAAGAGAAGAGAAACACAGAGGTTTTTAAATTACAAACAATAGACTTGGTGCCTGCGCTGCAGTCATCAGCAGCATACCAGTCAGCACAGTCAATCTGTTGTAGTCAGGAAGCATCAACTAATCCTTCTATGTCACATCTCAGGGAGCATATCACAGCTCCCAGAGCCATAGCTCTGTCCCTGTTCTGCTCCCGAGGCAGCCCAGATGGACCCCATGACTGCTGCAGGGGCCATGCCACAAAGCCAACAATTGGCTTATGATTAATCTGAATTTTCTCTTACTAGTCATTGGTTTGGTCTCTTCTTCTACAAATATTGTCATTACAATGATGTAAATGCTTTGTAATCCTGATTTACAATAATGGCATATTATCCATTCCTAATTGCTGTTCAATCCTAATTGTATCCTTGAAACACGTACCTGATTAGATCAATATTTAAAGACAAGAATCAGAGCAAGTGATTAGGACCTCAGACCACTGAGGACAGGCAAGAGAACGTCTGTCTGTGGAAAATTTGGAGGAGGTATCAGAGCAAGGCAGCAGAGTATAGCTAGAAAGGAGTGCTCCTGTGTGGAAACTACATAGCTGTAACACCAGCTCTGCATCCTATGTTAAAAAAAATCTCTCTGGAGTGTGAGACACCACATGTCAGAAGTGTACCGTGAAACATATGTTCATGTTTTCCCTTTAAGATAGAGTATTTCACATTTCACATTCTTCTTTTATGTATACTTTAGATTACAGATGAATGTATTGTACCAAAATACAAGAAACTGCTTTCCAACATGGGAGACTGCCTTCCATGCTCAGCCTCCATGATTTTGACTGCAAAGCATTTCAGCAGACTCTTGTATATTGATGTTCATTACCTGTATGGTTTGCATAACAGACACATAAACAGGCCAGTCAATAATATCAGCTCATATTGACCAGCTATTCCTACCCTGAAATAGGAATGCCAAGCTTCAATTGATTCACGTTCATGCACTGTGTAAATATAATTTAAAATTAACGTGTACTAGAAAGAGCACACACTGTTATTACCACATGGAATAACCTGGGGATGCACTGCAGCACAAAGCTGGTGTTTGAGACAGAAGTAGTCAATAAAATGCAAGGTATAATTTGCCACTGAATATCCCATGAACTACAAATGTTGCTGGCTGCTACAAAGCTCTAGTACAGTCTTGTGCTCCAGTAGCAGTAGCTCCCTGCAAGCCCCAGGTGAGGCAGAGAGGGTACAAAAGACATCTGATCAAGCTGGGTAGCAAAATACCTCTATTTTCCCTCTATGAAGCACTAAAGAAACAGAACCCCACCTTGCACAACCAATTAAAACCCAAAAGTTAGCTCACATGACATGGTCCAAATATTTCACAGAATCATAGAATATCTCAAGTTGAAAAAGAGCTGTGAGGAGCATTAACTCCAAGGATTAAAGCATATGGCTAAGGGCATCAATGGCATGCTCCTTGAACTCTGACAGGCTAGGTGCAATAACCTCTTCCCTTGAGGGCCTGTTCCAGTCACCAATCACCCTCTCACATAAGAAACTTTATCTAAAGTCCAACCTGAACTTCTCCAAATGCATTTTCCATTTCCTTGTGTCCTACTGCAGGTCACCAGAGAGCAGATCAGCACCTCTGCCTCTTGCTGTCACCCTTGGAGAAGCTGTAGACTATGAGGAGGCCACCCTTCTGCCCTTTCTTCTGCAACTGGAAAAAAACAAGTAGCCTCAGTAACAGGTATTATTAGGAAGAATTTCCAGAAATAGTGCTTGGGCATTTGAATGGGTTGCCCAGGAATGTGGTGGAGTCACTATCCCTGGAGGTCTTTAAGAAAAGACTAGATGTGGCACTTTGTGCCATGTTCTAGTTAACAAGGTGGTGTTTTTTCACAGGTTGGACTCAGAAATCTCAGAGGTCTTTTCTAACCTGATTGATTCTGTCTTATCCTGAAGACATTTTTCCATCTTTGTTACCCTTCTCTGGACATACTATAAGAATTTTATGTCTATTTTATATTGTGGTTTCTGACAGGGCACACAGCACTTGAGCTGGGGCTGCCCCAGCTCAGAGCAGAGCAGGACAATCCCTTTCCTTGCCCAGCTGGCGATGATGTCCCTGATGCATCCCAGGACAGGGTTGTCACTCCTGGCTGTCGGGGCACTGCTGGCTCATGTTCAACCTGCCACTGACCAGGAACCCCGGCTCTCTTTCCACTGAGCTGCTCTCCAACTTCTTCCCTCCAGTCTGTAGGGGTACTCTGTCCCAGCTGGACAATCCAACTGGCTCTTGTTAAATTCCATGCAGTTGGTGACTGCCTGGATCTTGAGTCTATTCAGATCTCTATGCAAGGCCTCATACCACAGTTCCTCCTAATTTAGTAGCATCAGCAAACTTACTTGTGTACATTGGATTCTTGCACCCAGGTCATTTATAAAAACACTGAAGAGCACTGGCACTGAGATGGAGCCTGGGGAATGCCACTATTGACTGGTCACCAGTCTCATGTGGCTTCATATACTATAATCCCTTGTGCTCAACCTGTGAGCCAGTCGCTCACCAATGGCATGATATGTTTATCCAGCTCTGTGTGACACAGATTATCCAGAAGGATGTTGTGAGAGACAGTATCAAAAGCTTTGCTAAAACCACAAGCTCCCACATCTCCCCTTGGTCAACTAGATGGGTGACCTTGTCATAAAGGGGAATTAAGTTTGTTAAGCAGAACTTTGCCCTTGTGAACCTGTGCTGGCCATGACTAAGGACTGTGTTATCTCTCGAGTGTTTTTCAGTTTCAGAATTACCTTTTCCGTAATTTTACTAATCACTGAAGGGAAATGGACAGGCCTGTAATTACCAAAGCCTTTCTCCTTACTCTCCTTGAAAACTGGGGCAACATTTCCCAGGTTCCAGACAAATGAGACTTCTCGAGACTCCTGAGACGGCTGAAAAATAATGGAGAGAGATTCTGTCATGGCATGACATTGGCCAGCTCTTTGAGTACCATGGGATAAAGACCCCCACTTACACTTGCTTTCAAAAGCAATGACAAGAATTCAGCTATTTTCTCACCTCAGTTTGCTTGCTTTTTAACAAAATAAAACCCATTAAAAAAACCAAAAAACAACCCATACCCAAAAGCAAACTGCTCAGCACAAACATTACCATTACAAGGACAACCTAAATGAAAATGATAATAAAAAAGTAAAATCCCAAGAAATAAGTAGTTAATTTAAGAAAAAAAAAAAAAAAAAAAAAAAAAAAAAAAAGAAAAGAAAAAAAAGTTTCTTAGGCAGAAGAGAAAAAGGCACTCTAGTTGTTTTCTTACCAAGTCAGGACTAGACCCTAGTCTTGCCACTCTCCAGTTTCACAAACAAGTTTCACTGACACTCTCTGTTGGTGATGAGAGGGGCCATATTTTATCCACCAGCACCCTGATGCTGTAGGATCTCTCTGCCCTATATTCTTATCTATTGGGGGCTCATCATCAAGTGTTTTCCAGGAAAAAAAAAACAAACAAACTGCTCACTGATGAGAAGAAAAAGATAGCACAGAGCAGCTGCAGCTGTAATTGGCTGAAGGGCTAACAAATGACCTAATATTCTCCTAGCTAGGATTTATCCAGCTGCTCACTGTCCTGATTAAATAGGACTAATCCATCAGGCAAATATTGCTTTGCTGGTTCAAGAAATAAACTTACCTGTTTCTTAATTTTTCTTTAATTTTATTATTAGAAGATAGAGTGCCACTTCTCTAATCTAATATTTGTTCTAAATTATTCATGGATAATTCTTAAAATTAACATATAAACCTACTCCTATAGTGCTCTCTTATGAAGCTGCTATTTCTGATCTTTATTTAAAATTGTGAATTAAAACAAAGCATAGGATGGACTACTAAAACTCACACTTTTGTATCAGTGCATGTATTTTATACATTATAGGTTTTTTGCCCATTTGATCTCTGAAATAGGAAGCCAACACAGATATAACTAGCATTTGATTGATTACTATATATACTTATAATTTTTCCCTTTTCTGAACAATGCTCCTCATTCCAAGATAAATATGCTCAATTAAATAGTATTAAATAGGATGTTTTGAATTCACTTGGTCCCCATCCTGAGAAATAACATAAAAGAAATGTTATAAATGATTGAAATTTTGACTGTCCTCACCTTAGTTTTGTTTCTCACTCTTGATTCTTAGCATCTTGCCCTTAAACCCTGAACACCTCACTGTGAACCCCCCTGCCACACACCATTACCTTTGTCTATTCTACTAGAGCACTTTCCATCTCATTACCATCTTTGTCTTAGCCTTCTTCATACTGAGGAGAATAATGATACAAAGGCCTAAGTGTGGTGCTGTGAAAAGAACTAAAACCTTTAGTACCAGATAATGTACTACAGGATTTTATACATTTGTTGCAGCTAACATTACTGGTGTAGTGCTGGTAAACCTCACTTGATCTGCTAAGTCCTGCCAGGAGAACACATATTTTAAAAAAATAGTAAAAATAAAAAAATAAAAAAAAAAGGAGAAAGGAGAAAGAAAGAGGAAGAAAGCAGAAAAACAAACAGTATGGGAGCTTCCACTTGGAGCAGAATCTTGTTATGCATACACTTAATGAGCAGAATGTTCCTTTTCCAGTGACATTTATAAAAGCCAATTTCCAACAGTATGTGTCTTTTTGCAATGAAATACATCACAATTCTTTCCTATTGAGCCATTCAAGAGCATAGCATGGATAAAAACAAACAAAAAATATTCACTGTGTCAGCATCTTCTTTCCTCCATTGCACAAGTGACCTCCATCAATATAATGTTTCACTTCTGTTCCATATGGCTGAGCTCATGTTTCAGGATCTTACTCCTGTCAGGGCAGAGGTGGTTATGGCTTCAGTTCTGGGATATTCACTGTGGAAACCAAGAAAGAAACTGGAAATGCTGGAAGATTTTTCAGATTGTACTGCTGGAATGGATCGTGAAAGAAATAAAAGACTAGATAATTTATGGATGGAAGATCCAGCTTCCAAGTCTCTCTCTTCCTTTAAAACATGCTATGTAGTTTATCTACCAGAGAAATGAAACAGCAATCAAAGCTGCAACATGACTATTATTTCACCAGATGGCAACACCAGGTGAAATATCAGGACTTCACCAGATCCAGGCAGCCAGATAAAATATTAGATTTTGGTGAGGCACTGGCTCTGACTGACAAGGCCCATGTTTTGGCATTAGCAGTGTTCACTGTTTCACTCTGTTCAAATTGAAAATCATAAATGTATTTCAAACTCATTGTAACTATAGAGTCAGACTCCAAGAACCTGGTGGGTCCCTGCCAGCTCATGACAGTCTGTGTAAATAATCAAAAGAATCAAAGGAAAGAGTATAAAAAATAAAAAAAAAATACTCCCAAAATCAATTAAGATTCTTGTTAATGAATCAAGAATGTGCATGATGGAAAAAACCTCTGTGACCTTGCTTGCACTGATTCCCCATCTGCTCAGAAAACAAAGGCAAAATAGAGAAGATAACATAAACTGAAGGTGCTATACATGTTAAATGCAAGTGACTATTATTACTGAAAGAGTTGCATGTAGATGCAGTTCTCCAGAAAGAAACTTAGACCTAGGACACCTACTGCCTCGCCTGAGGGACCCAATCACCAGCCACAGGTTCATTTCAGCATTTCTGACATTTGGTCCTTAACTCTCTCTGACATCTCAGAGGCCCTTGGGACTTAGCCCTCCTGGCAGAACAGGAGGCAGCAGTTCCAGGGAATGGGTTTCTCATGAGTAGAGCAATCATTTTCTTGTGCTTAAATTGTTGATTTTAGCTACCTGCTAAGATCACTCTCCACTTTCTATCTTCATCTTGAAGCTTATGTGAAATCTGTGTTCTGTATAAGGCTCTGAGAAGCTGATCTGAAATGAAATGTCAAGGCTTTTACTGTTATAAGAAACACAGAATTATAAAATTGTGATCATTAAGCCTCCTCAGTCAACTAAAGAAAGTTATTTCTAAAGGTTTTAGTAAACAGATCTGAATTTACCATCCTGAGTAACTGAGTGCTGCAATAAAATGCCAAGTAGAGAATAATATATACTTACATCCTCCTAATTTCCTGGTTTCAATAAAACCAATATAATAAAATGGACAGATGCATTTTAACTACTCAAGTGATTCATGAAGGGCCTGGAACTGCAATGCTGCAACAAGATATTACATTTGTGCTAGGGTTTTGTTGTTTTTTGTTGTGTTTTTTTTTTTTTTTTTTAATAAAAAGAAATGGTGATAGCCTGTGATTTGCCTAACAAAAAATGACAAGCTCATCACCTTTACCTACAGAGGTAAGAGAATTACTAAACTTGTCTACTATTTACCTACATATTGCCTACCCAGACTGTTATTTTGAAATTGCTGAAGAGAAAGTAAAATAAGTAAAGGAAATAATTGAAATTTAAAGCTAAATTAGATTTTTTCCTGTCTCCTTTTAAAATTATGTTAATTGGTATGCATTTTTAATGACGGCATTAGCAGCAAGTAATAAAAAGTCAGCAGGATCTACACACAGATAAATAACAACACACTAATGATAATTACATAAACCTTCTTTATAGAGACATGTGGGTCAGGAATTGAATTTGCACTCTCAAATTGAATCATCTATCAGGGCCCCACATCATCAGTAACAAATGTCACTGGTAGGTTTCATTTTCCTGTGTTCAGACTGCCCTCATGGTTTTGTTTGCTAAAATCCAATAACAGAACAGATTACGCTTCAAGGTGAAATCTTGACACCTAATGGTACTCAATGGGAGTGTTGATTGCAAAAGAGTAGCAAAAGATTGCAAAAGCAGCATTTGAGTTTCAAAAAAGAGCCTATTTCAGACACTTAGAGAACATAATTTCCACTTTATTTTTAGGCATTTAGAAGGGCTTCTCCAATTAAAAAAAAAAAAAAAAGGACTGACTTAAGTGCTTGTGTTTACAGTTATATACTGACATAACTGCCTTGTTGAAATGGGACCTTATTTAGGTGTGTGACTTAATCAGTGAAGTTTTATAGACTGGGTGAGGAGTTCCTGAATTACTGAGATCAGGCAAAATAGGAAATGATTGAAGGCAAATGGAAACATTGCCTTTAGTTTCAGAGAAAATACACATTTTTACTTTTTTTTTTTTAACATAATGGAATATGCTTTCTTGTCATTACAGAACAAGATAACAAAGTAGCTGAAAATAATTCTCATAAGATCAGAAGAACATGGTACTTCCAAACATGACTTTATTCTGTGGCAACAGGAAATATTAGGCAAAATAAGTCACATAACGCAAGTTGTTTTGGAACCCTGAAAATGGCATCTGCTCTGCCTTGCTTTAGGCACAGGCTGGACAATGTTTAGGTTATAAAGTCTGAGGTACACTGACATATGAAAAACAAAAGCTGAGCTGTTGTGTTGTGCACAACAGGCAGCGTTTGAGCAGCTGGGGACTGCATGGGAGAAGGTCACGAGTTGCCCTGGGCAGGAAACAGGTAGGTCCAGCCAGCTCTGAAACTGGTGTGAGCAACTCAGAGCCTGCAAATCTTCAATGTGGAAGGAGCACAGGGTGCTTCTGCTCCAATGCACTTTGGAAAAGGCGGGAAAGGTCAGGGGGCACACAGGGAGAGGATCTTGGGCAGATGCGTGAAGGAGTCACAGGGAAGGAGACATTCTGGGACACAGAGGTGAGGTAGTCTGCACGTCAGAGTGGGGACTCGAGGGACTGCAGCCTGGGAGCACCTCTGAGGGACTAGGGCCATGGACAGGGCGAAAATGAGAAAGGAAGAGCAGAAAGAAGCCATTAGGAGCAGGACCTGCCCATGTACCCATGGAATGAATGAGGGGCTGAGGGTAATCCAACCAAATGCAAGCAAACCTGAGGCAGGGTGATGATAGCAAGAGAAGTAGAGACCTCTGTCTTAAGTCTGGGAGACAGGAAGGAAAGAGTTATTTTCTCAGTTATGATACACCCCCACCAAATAACTGAATCAGAAGATGGTGCTAGTTGACATTAAATCAAGCAAAAAATTCCCCCATTTGAGACTGTTTCACCTATGATACCTGTTTTCAGTTGTAATGTTTAAAATAGATTACATCTAGTTAAATATTTGACTTATAAATAACAATGGATGATGGAGAATTTGCCACAACTTGATGATCCAGGACCTCTTTACAGAGATTTATCACTTTCCTGTCATTGCTAAAAACATAACTTTAAATTGCTCAGTTTAGATTCTGGCCTATATTTTTTTTACACCTTCAACAGATAGAGTTATCTATTAATAATCCATGTTGAAGTCACTTCTTTAACTGTCTTCAGTATTTAGATATTATGAACCTTCAAAGTCTTTTATCTCCTATTTTCAAGTAATTTTACAGCTTATTGGCTGTAATTCTTACCAATTTTCAAAGTTATTCATTAGTTTTGGGTACCTGAATTGGTGGGGTTTAGTGGCAGATGCAAAAAAAAAACAAAAAAAGAGTTAACACCATCTCTACATTCCAAGTTAAATCAAACTGGGATTGTCTAGTGCCCCCCAAAAAGATATACCAATTTGTTAACTCAGTCTATTAAATTTGATGCTTATCCATGGAAGAACAAGAAATTTTTAACACAGCCTGTGGTTTTGTGGATTTTAAGTTGGACTGATATTTGCTGTGTTAATTCAATAAGCTGTTGCTCAGTTTTCATGAGAAAAATATAAACTTCTGTTCATATTGCAGGTACAAAAAAGTGGTGAAACCATAGTTTCCTGAAAGTCAAATTACATTTTTGAAAGTACAGTATGGTTCTTAGAAAGACTAAAGTAAAGATAAGGTTAATTACATATTGAAGTGCAATTTGCATTTAAAGTTAAATAATGGGGAAATACATTTATTCAAATGTTTCAAACAAAAGGGAAAGAATTAGCATTTTCTTCCCAGAATAATCTGTCTACTTTTATTTTTAATTAAACTAGCTATATTAGGTATGTATAGATCATTAAAATAATGAAAAATAATGCATAAATCTAATAGTCTAATAGATTATTTCTCCTTTTGGGTATTTCTTAATGAGGTCAGAACTCCAGCTTGTGGTTTTGAAAAGGTTTTTTTATCCTAAAATCCTAAATCCAAGTGCTTAAACAGACGAGAAGCCAGAGTTACATTCCTTAGCATAGACTACAGAAACATGGTTGATTAGCCCAACAAAAGGCTGCTTTATACATGCTCCCCTACACTTAAACAACTTCCTTGAGTCCAGTCACCTCTACCAAAGCAATGACAAGAGATTGAAAAGAGGAAAAAATTATTGCAGACACTGGAAATCCTATATAAACACTCATTTTTTGGACAAGTATTATTCAGGCTTACTTCTCTTGAATATAATATGCAATGTGTTCAAAAGGATGATTTTTACAGGAAATGTCATCTGGGCTCTACCCGGAGTTACCTCTTCAGTATACCAAGCACACCTTGGAATTCTGCTCACCAAATGTCTTCATCAGGTGTTTTGGGAAGCAGTAATTTAGTTGTAAATCCTGGTCATCAAGACTGATAGATTAGTTAATACCCAAGACAAGAACTCCACTGCCTTATATAATCTTAATAACAGAATCCTGAGGAAAGCCAGAGATGGTATGAACAAGTTGGTCACCAATAGAGCCTTCCTTTTTCTTTCTGAGTGTTCCTTCGGCAGAAATTTGTTGGGACCATTCCCTTGACACAGCTCACATAAACCAAGATTAAGAAGAATTTTACTGTGACTCTGCATTAACAGTTTTTGTGGTTTTTTTTCACTAGTTTGCAATTAAGAAGCAAAGAGAAGAAGGATATTCAGTAGCTAAATAATGAAAACAGTAGAAGACAATAATAAATAATAACTAGCAATATTACTAGTTATAAACAAAGACTAATAATTATGAGAATAATACTATTTTCTTTATAATAATAAAGTTTTTGTTTAGTTTTAGAAGGAAATTTGCCCCCATTTTTCTACACATTTTTCCACGTGACAGCTCTGAGACACAAAATTGCAGCAACAGCTGGTGTGTGGCTTTTACACACTTCCATGTCCAGAGGAGTTACACTCACAGACCAAAACAGGGTGAAAAGAACAAAATCAACATAAGAGAAAAGGAGAATCCTTGTGTTAGAAAGATGAAATTAGAAAGAAAAAAACCTTATTCTTAAAGAGGGAAGTCCCTCATTCATTCAGAGAGGAGTCAACAGACTCCTGCTGCTGTCTTGGTGTGATTATGTTTTTGTAGGGATGGGCCATTCTTGAGTTCAGATAAGTCACTCTTGAAAATCAGCCAGTTCTCCTGGACCCTTGTTTTCTCCAAAGCTGTATCCCATGTGGTTCTCCCAAGCAGATCTCTAGACTTGTGGGTGTATGAAAGAATCACCGTCTGTCTTAAACACATCCAACTGTGTCTCCACTCTCCTTTGTAGATAAGCATCACTGGAAAACGAGGACTTGTCTCAAAGGCTTGTCTCATTTTTGGTAGCCAACAAGTGTTGAACAAGTAAAACTCCAAGGAACTGAAAAAAAATTAGAGCAAAGTCAGCAGATGCAGGAGACACAGCACCACTGGACAAGTCAGAGCAGTAAAATGAGAAGGAAAGTAGGTACAGAAAGATACAATCAGAAGGTTAGAAGAGGAGCTGGAGAAAGGCTACATTTCCAAAGCAGAGGAGAGATCATGAAAAGCTGACAGAGTTGATATTGTGGGTGTTCATGCCTGAGGAAAAATACAATACTGAGACTTCACAAAAGACAATGGAAATTCCAAAATGTCTTGTAAATACTGGAGAAAGGAATTCTTCCCTGTATTTGAGGTCTGAATTTTTCTTTCTGCCTTCTGTGATTCTGGCTTTCAGAAGTACAGTTGACTAAAGCTCTCATGTTTAGAGACGAACTAGATTATACTGGAATAGAGTTGTGATGATAGACATGTACTGCTGAGCCCAACAGTGTAAGTGAGCTACATCTGTATTTTCCTCTTGTGAACATAAGCTTGTTAAGCTGCTGAATGAGGGAAAAAAAACCTGAGAAACACAACAGTGAGGAGATCATGAGGAAAATCTGCAACCATGTTCATTTACACTTTTAACAGCTTTTTAGCAAAGCACAGTAGCAAATGATAGAAGGAAGAATAACATCTCTTACTCTTTAATGTTACTCAACAAAACAACGAAACAACAAAAGTTAACACAACTTGAACAACAAAAGTTAAAACAATTCCTTGCGTAGACTCAGCCCTACTGTTAGTATTGCCATATTAGTGCCTGAAATTTTCAGGCTAAAAATGTGTTTCTAGTGCACATGCAGCAATTCTGAAATGCCCACATTTCCTGACGACTGAGGTATGCCTGTAAAGGTGGGACATCTCAGACTCCTTTTCTGCTTGTGCCTTCACTGGTGACCTAAGCAACCCATGTACAGGAAATAAACCCTGGACATCTTGACAGACGTCTTGCCTTCTTCTGGGACTGTAAATTAAGAAGCGTCCAGGACTTTTTTCAGAAATTGAACACAGTCATGCCTACTAATACACTGTAGGAACAACTTCTGCTGAGGTTCTGGCCTGCACCAAGAAGCACTATTCCAGGAAAGCTGCAGTGCTGGCTCTGCCAGTTGGCCTTGGAGCTCACAAACTTTTCCAGACATAGGTACAAACATTCCCAGACATCAATAGTTTATTCAGTGTGGCCTGCTGTCCACACTGACTGAAGGGCAAGGTCTTCCTGCCTATAATTTCAATATTATATAATTATAATAATTATAATTACATATAATAATTAATAATTATAATAATTCTTTTAATAATGACAATAATTTCAGCAGGAAACGTCTTTGGCAGACATACTCTGCCTTTGAAACTATTTTTGTGTGGTGTATAAAAGGGATTTAATCCCTTAGGCTCTTCATGTTTTAGACCAAACAGACATTATGCTCACTATTTCCTCATAATTTTTTCATAGTTAGCATTACAGTTCATTTTCTAATATTCAGTATGGACTCTTCTTTTTGTTTCAGGACAAGATTTATCTTGATAAAAACATATATTGTGTCAAGGTACTATTTTTTTCATAAGTTTGTCTTTCTGATATGAACGTTATAGTTCCTCTCTTGTGTATTGTCTATTATTGATCTTGAACACCTTGAAATCAATTTTTCCTTTTAAATTTTAGAAATTTTCAATAATGGTTGAGAGGTACTTTGATATTTAGCTTAAAAGTACTTGATGGGTTCAGATTGTCACAAAGTTTTTTGTGTTTCTTTTTCAGTTCAAACAAGGTTTTGAAGAAGCAAGACAATTTTTACAGCACACAGTGATAAGAGATAGCCAGAGGACTTTTAAAAATGTTTCCTACTCTGGAGCACTTCTTTCCTTGAGGAATAGTAATACATAAAAAGTGATAACCTATAATACAAGCCTGTAATGGTGAAATCAGAAATGCCACAAAAAATTAAGTTTGATCAGGAAAGGACATGAAAAACAACAAGAAAATGGACATCAGCAGTTAAGAGGAACAGCAAAGTGCCAGCTGGTCAGCTACTTAAAAGAGAGGGAAAACCATCCCTAAAAATATTATTATCAGACAATTAACATAATTGGCACCAGAGACAAAAGGGTACATATCTGTCTTAAATTTAGAGAGAACATCTATGAGCTATATGTTTTATACTGATGTGAGCATCAAGACTGCCACCGGGTAGCACTTGAAGGGGGCTGATTCTGCCACAGGGCCTCCAGGACTTACCTTCCAGAACCTCTGAAATCAGGTGATGCAGGGAAAACTGGGGAAAGGTGAAGATAATAACCACCCAGATTAAAACAAAAAAAACCAAAAAACAAACCAAAACCAGGAGTGACAGGGAGCTAGTATCACCAGCTTAATTTCATTCTCTAGAAGAGCGTTAGCACAACTTCATGGTTTATAAGCACCCTCAGATATACAAAAATAAACCAGCTATGGTCAATATAAACTGGTCAAGAAGAAGATGAGGCAGCCCAGTCTAATGTCCCTTCTTGACAGAGTAAGAGGCTCTGTGGACTGAAGAGCAGTAGATCTCACATTTAAATTTCAGTAAAGCTTTTAGCATTATTTCCATGACATTTTCGTAAGTAAACCAGAAAAATAAGGTCTAGGCAAGACTGTTAAACAATTAGTCAAAAATGGGGGGAAAACCATTCTTATGCAGTCATAGCAAAAGCTGCAGCAGAATAAGTTCTGGCTTGTCTCCAGTTCCTTGCAGCATTTTAGTCAATGAGATGAGTGATGGGACACCAAGTTCTGAGCAGAAGACTGAGCTTGATGGCTTGACTGAGGGCCCCTCAACAGGTTTCCTGTGATAGCATGGTCGTCTTTCTCTGAATTTGTAGATGATAACTATCTGGGAAATACTGTAACCTTCTAGAGACGTAGGACTGGATTTCAAAATTATTTGGACAAATTCAAGTTATGGTTTAAAAGCTTATGATATCACTAAGTACTGACAAGCAGAATATTCTATACTTGGAAATAATACTTCAAATACGGGGAAGAAGCAGCTAAAAGCAGCTTTACCAAAAAGGATGCAGGGGGTTACTGGGCCCAAGTCAAACAGGCCATTGACAAACCAAACACTGATCTGGGGCACAGGGTACAATTTTAGCCTTTAGGTCATGCAGACCATTCCCACCTTTCTGCTCGGCCTCAAATTGACATAATGCGTTCACTCTTGGGATCTGAAAACAGAAAGAATCTGAAGAAGAATCTGGGATTTGGAGGGAGTGAACAGAAGATCAATGAAAATGACAGGAGTTTGGAAAACATGACCTATCGAGAAAGCCTGATTATCAGGATTATTTAAATTAAACAATGAAAAAGCAAGAGAGAAAAATGAACTGCCCAGATATCTAATAGACTGCTGGAAAGAGTATAGGAAGAAGTTATTTTCCATGCCTGTGAAAAGTAGATAAGACTGAATGGGCTTAAACAGCAGTGAGGAAGATCTGGGTTAAACATCAGGATAAACCCTCTAATTGTAAGAACAGTGAAGTATTGAAACAAACTGTGTCCACAAGGGATGGCCGTGCAGGGTAGGTGGAGCAGACCTTCACCACCATCAGCAGCAGCACCCTCTGCAGTGTGAGACTACTGAGGAGCACCAGAGACAAGCTGGCCTTCAGATTTCTGGCAATCCTATTTCTTAGGTCCTAAATTAGGTTAATAAAATCAGCCTTCTTTTGGCAGCAGAAGAAATTCTGTAGTACTTAATCCTGATTTAAATGTACTTCATAGCCCACTTTTCTAATGCTTTGCTCTGCTCCAGTTGTCCTTAATCTTTTTATTTTTGTAACCATGTCACAATCATCAGATGCCAGAGAGAACCCCTAGTGACTGATGCCTCACATGTATTCCCTTCTATTTCTCACAAGAGTGATTTTCTGCCCAAGTTTCTCTAAATCCCTTTTTTATTAAGTATTCAAGTACCACTGGCACCACTGTACACATAATTCTTCTTTGCTGTCACCTACACACTTCATAAAGGTCTTGACATTATTTCTCAAAAAATTTTGAAGATGCAGAATGGAGAAGGTACCTTCCACAAATCCAGTAATACTCTTCAAATTTCCTTGAATCTCAGGGCTATCTTCACTGCCCTTTCACTCTATTTTGAAGGAACTTAATAAAAAAAAAGAAAAAAAAAAGAAAAAAAAATATTTCCCCTCCAACTTAGATGAATTCGTTCTAGGCAACATGGTGTACTTATCTGAAATAGATGACACTGAATGCATTTCTAGATTATTTTTTGAGCTGTCCTACACAATGAAGAACATAATTAAGACTTGTGTGGCAGTGTAAACAAGTAATTTTATAACCAGGAAACCAATGTTTTGAAATTCCTATTTTAGGAAATTAAAACAAAGAGCATTAATGTGAAAAATGTTGATCATACAGTAACTTAAATCTTAGAACCAGAAAAATACCTTCAAACATGGTTTTTAAGAAAGGAGGCACCAGTTTTTGTGATTTTTATCCTATCAGCTAGCTGTGGACCTGTTTCTCCTTACATATTTCAACTTCTCTCTGAATTTAGTGGTATAAAAAATGTTCCTAATGCTTGCAATTCTACAGATACTGAAAAATTAAAACATTTGGCAGGATCACTTGTTCAAAAACTGTTACTAAGATTCTTTTTCTCCACTCTCAAGCTATCTCCTGATCCATGCTTCTTTCCTGTGACAGACTAGGTTACCACTGATTTGGACTGGATGATCTTAGAGATCTTTTCTAACCTTAAGAATTCTATGATTTTATCTTTGTTGGTTCTGTTTTCCTAATATTCGGAGGACAGTTTGGTCTTGCTGAACTGTAAATGCTCACTTCTGGATGGCACTTGGGACTATGGTTTATTCTAACTTCTGCAGGTCAGCTCCGGCTCACTCATTAAAAAAACTGAGGTGTGAACTTTTTCACTCAATAATCTAAGGGAAGTTGAGGAATGTGTGATACTGATACATTTCTACATCTAGTTCTATTATTTTCCCCAAAGACTCCATCTTATTCTGCAGAATGCAGAGGTAAATGGGTGAAGATCAAGGCACTGTGTACAAGTCTCTCCACCATTGTCCAGATTTGCTCCTTTAAATGCCAGAAATGCACACAGCGGTAGCAAAGATTCAGCATGACAGATGTTTGGCTGAGAATTCTCAATCAAGGGGAATGAAAAACTGATTTTCTGAATGCATCTGAGCAGTTGAGAATCAGAAGCAAATAAGACTACAGCAAGGACCAGTATTTTAAAAAATCCTCACATGTCTCCCTTTATATTGATATAAACAGTCATTTATTTTCTCAATATAGCAATGATTTCTTATTAATAGAAGCCAACTATCCAGTATAATCACTGTATTTCCAAATAGGTTTTTTTCTATGTGGGATATGAAACTATTCTGCCCTTCTGGCAGATGCATGAGGATGCCAGAGTTATTTGAAGAAAGCTCTCAGCTTTTGTTGGAAAGACATGGAGATAAAACTGATGGATGAAGTAAGCTCTACAAGATCAGGAAAAAAGACACAAAACAGGAAGGTGATCTGTACATAAAAACTCACATTTATCCAGTGTCATCATCTTCCAAAAAGTGTAATCCAGGTATTTTCCCCCCATGACTATGTGAAACAACTATTGATATCATCACTGATGGTGAATCAAGAGGCATCTCCCAGGCTCAAAGCATGACCCTTCAACACTAAAAAGTAATTGCCAGACATGTAATTGAGATACAAGCTTCTCTCATCAGTACCTCCTATATTTTTTAAGAGTGCCAATAACCAGGTTCCTGAATTATCTCAATGAATGTGGCTTTATTTCTATGTCTAGCTCAGTTTCTATACAAATAATGTACTCTGTCTCCACAAGCTGTTACCAGCAGGTAACACATGACTGTCTGCGTTCCTTAGCATGGAAAGCTGTCTCCAAGGTGGTGGTGCTCCAATATATTTTAACTGAATAGGTTTAGATTAGGTTTAGATCAGATATTAACCAGAAATTCTCTACTGTGAAGGTGGTGGGATACTGGAACCGATTGTCCAGAAAAAGCTATGGATGCTCTGCTCCTGGAAGTGTCCAAGATCAGGCTGATGGGGCTTTGAGCAACTGGGTCTAGCGGAAGGTGTTCTTGCCCATGGCAGGGGAATGTGAACTAGATGGTTTTTAAGATTGCTTCCAACCTGAACTATTCTATCACTGCATGCTGATGGTCCTTCCACTGCAAGTCCTGCCATCCAACAAAGGCCAGGCTCGATAACAGCACACCCTCAGCACGCCAAGCTATGGCAATACCTTCGTATTATATTCTGTGGAGCTCCTCAATACAAAGAGCCTTGTCCTGCCGCTCTTCATCCACGAGCGACAAAGGAAACTGGGGGGTGGGGAGGGGCGGGGAACTCTGACTCTGGCCCGGGGAAGAATTTTTTCCAGTGTATCAGTACTTCAATTCCGGACTGCACCATTCAGACAGTGCCAAGAGCAGGAAAGGATGATGTGAGCTTCAGGGCATCATTTCTACTGAAAGCCAAGTCTCAGGACTGGGGAGGGGGAAGGAAGGCTTGTTTTCACTACGAATAAAGCTCTGCACGGAAGGAAGACGAAACCCAGAAGCCCTGTGTATTGGCGGCAGGCTTTGTCCGCGCTGTGCGCTCCAGCCGGGGGCACAGGGATGCTCGGGAAGCACGGCAGCCTGTTTCCTCCTGATGCCATCTGCTGGCTGAACCGCCCGGGTAAGGCTCGGCTCGCCCAGGCAGACACAGCACCGCGACACAAAAGCAGTCACAAGTAATCAACCGAGCAACACTTTCAAGGTCCTTAGCAAACCCCTCAGAAAAACAGAACGCTTGTTTTTTAAGATTTTTTTTTCCTTATAATTCCTTATTTTAAAGGAATAATAAGTGCACAAAATTATTTTACTTTTTAAAAATAGGGAAAGGACAAAAGTTATTTAGCTAGTACAGCCTTAACAAAATTATTTTGTTGCTTAGATGAAAAATAATTTTTAAAAAAAGCTGTTACTGCCAGAAGCAGAGCTAGTTCCTGCTTTGGCACGGGGTCCTGCAAAAAAATCCCCAACAAACCCAAAACCAATTCAGACCAGAACAAACTAAGTTAAATTATCTGCCTGACAGTAGCCAGTAGATGTTGAGGGGGGTTGCTTGGTTGGTAATGGGTATGAAAAAAAGATCACTTAATTATAAATAACAGAGGTTGATATTGCCTTCTTTCTGCATTTGGACAGATTTTGGCAGACTGTCATCTGCTGCTAACAAGACCCTCAGATGGTTTCACATCTGAAATAATAATGACAGGAGGCTGGACAAAAGATGGTGTTTAGTTCTGAGATTTCCGAGCAAGCTTGTGAAAAAGCTGTTGTTCATCCTGCAACATTTTGCACCCTCACCATCAGTACTCAAAGCTCTTTTTGCAGATTAACATGATGAAAATGGTGTGGGTTTTTTTTACATGTTAGGATAAGGACTACTCAATTTCCATTTGGCCATTCCAAGGCCTTCCAGACCTGAAGAAATAACTGCTTTGAGGACTATAGCTTGGACTGGTTGCCTTTGTTCATCATGGACATTTAATTTCTTCTGCTGTGGGAATGGGAAATCACGGAAGTGCATGCTGGGATGGTTGCTATTGTTAAAGATGTTCTGGGCAGGGTTGCAGACAGAGCCAAACACTAAAATACACCCAAACTATCTGAAGTAATATAATCCCTTTCATCTACAAGCTATTCTACTTAAGCAACTTAGTATACAACACCTAATTTTATTTTACTAGTATATGACAATTAATACTTGAATTACATCAGAAGCCATTCAAACTGTGTCTTACATCATTTTAACTGAAAAGTTCTGTACAAAGGGTTTTCTCTCAAAAAATCTCTGTCTTTCAAAGAGATTTCTCTCTCACATATTCATTTCATTAAGCTGTACACACAACGGATGCACACAAGGAGGATCTCCTGCACTGAACATAAAATAAATAAACAAATGACAAATATTATTTTATGTCTTTATTTTTTTTTTTCCAGAATATTTTAATATTGAAGTCCAAGTTGTTATTTTCAAGGGACAGGGATGGGGAAAGGAAAGGGAGAAAAGTTATGAAGACAAATTATTTTATTTAATTTATGGTTTTGTGAATGGTCATTTCTGTAGGCAACAAAAGGTTGTTTTCTTAAAAAAAAATAATAAAACAAACAGCACCATTAAAGAAAGCATGATCCCTGAATTCTAAACAAAACACTGTCTTGAAACACAAAAAATTGCTAAAATGCTTGTTTCACCCTGTCACATATGGTGTGGTAACAAAGCAAAGCATAACAGCATTAAACTGTAGCAATCTTGCTGAAACCTACTACACCCCCTTCTGAAAATTCAGAGAACCACTTTCTGAGCTTGTCCTGTGGGAATAACATTTTCTTTGGTAGAGGACTGAAGGAGGGTATTTACTTCACTGAATGCGGATAGAAAAAGCATCTATGCACATTAGGGATCTCCCCAATAAATCCGTGTTTTTCATGCATGTTAAGTACGAGTGGATTTCACATTGCTGTTATACTGTAGGAGTAATACTGCCCTATAAAGGCATAGAATGGCTAATGTTGAACAGATGTAAACATTCAGAATACTGACAAAAAAAACCCTAAAAAAACCTACACACAAAAAACCCTGTACTGAAAATGTGAACCGAGTTAAGTTTCCATAAAGCAGAAAAAATATTTTACAGCAGTACAAGAGAATTATGGCAACAAAGTAAAGCACTTTTCTTGTAACATTCATGAACAGTACAAATACAACAAAGTTATTCTACGGACTAAATTATTCTTTAACTATCAAATATAGTACAAAGCGAAATATTATGTGCTATAAAAGAAGCAGCTCCTTAAATTAGACTAAAAAAATGCTTTTTTTTTTTCCTTTTCGTTGGTTTTACAGTGACAAAGCATGATGACCGAAGACAACAGGATTTCATAGATTCAGAAACATTTAGCCACACAGGTCCATGATAAAGCCACTGANACCCCCAGTGTTCGGCAGAGGCATGGAAGATGAGCTGCTGCGCTGCTGCCAGGAGACTGCAGAAGTCATTCAGTGTTCAGAGCAGGGCCCTTCATGTGCGTCAGCTAAAATGATCCCTTTTGGTGACACTTCTCAGCTCATCTTGAGTGTTTATCCTGGTACTTCACCACACCTTGGAGAAACTGCTAAACCAGAGGCTACAGTAATGATTCTGAAATTGTGCGTGTGTTCATAAGGGGAAGGGGGTGCAGCATAAGGTAATTTTACTTCAGAAATTGCATTATAAAGCACCATATGCACCAGCTTAAAAACTGTGCAAGGAGTTGCAGGGCCCTGAAAAACCAGCTGCACGTTCTGTAGCTTACCCTGACAACATGCACCACCCTCAAGAAGAAAGTCTATAATACAGAGAATATACCTTTCACTTTATGGCTCAACCTTTATTTTTGTCTTTTAAATGCTATTTCATGTACTAGATCTCAGCAGATAAATAAAATGCAAACAGGGAGCATCCAGTTCACCATTTCTTAAAATTTTTTTAAACATTATTTCAAAGGGAGTTTCTGCTTGGAAAATTATTTCATAACAGAAACACACAAACACACTCACTGCAAATGCCCTAACGTTATCTGCATATCTCACAGGTATGCAATTAAAACAATAAAGAGGGAGGAAAGAAAAAAGCGTTTCTCCCTCTCACCCAAAAGTGCTGCTCCAGGGGTAGGAGTAGGGGGACAATTCTGGAGATATATTAAAAAAAAAAAAAAAAAAAAAAAAAAAAAAT
>VWZN01000251.1:135358-154689 GCA_013396955.1 Regulus satrapa | reverse complement strand
TAATTTTTTTTTTTTTTTAAATAGAAGATCCTAGCTCTACCAAGTATAAATACAATGCAATACCATTCCAATACAAAGGCTCCTCAACTATGAATCTGATATACATTAACTGACTACACTCATGCTTACTCATGAGTATCGCCCAGTCACTGTTTTGCCAGCAGCTGGCATAGCAGTGGATGCTAATTTTCACTTGTTAACTTTTAGGTTTTTGCTTGGTTGGCTTATTTTCCTACCAGAAGACCTGAAAGTGCTGAGAAGCCATTCCTTAGTTCACATGTCATATTAAGGAGCACTTTTGTATAGAAAAGAAAGTGTATTATTGTATCAGCAACAAGTTTGTTAGTTATTACAAATGGCCTTTGTACCATACAGTGTCAAAAATAATATCGATATGTTGCTAATTACAATAAAAGAGAACATCAAGGTGCACCATAGAGCTTCCTATGACAGGAATGTATGTTGTAGATATTCCAGCTCACTTTTAAGACAACAAACGGCATTTATCGTGTTTGGAAAATGGTCCCACAAGAAAATAAATATGGTTCCTTCATTTAGCAGAACCTCACTAATATGCCCCCGAGTCAGGGAGACTGGTTACAGCGGATGAAAAGTATATAAATAAAGATCAGATTTAAAAAGTATGCTCTAAAATACACCATACTTTTCATTTCCTAAATGTAGCTCTATCATTCACATTAGTACTTCAGAATGCAACAGTTCACAGCATGATGAAACCAAGCAGTCTTACATCTCACACATTCTTACTGCACTGCTCTCTTAAAACTGTGTAAGGAAAATCAGTTTTCTTGGGCAGGCTGTAAAGTCTTTGGATTAGTGAGGTTCTACTGTGATGGTAAAAAAAAAAAAAAAGTTTCTCTTAATCCTGACATTTGGGCAGACTCAACCACATATTGGCAGATGGATGACTTGAACTCCACATGATGGGTTCTTGAAGTGCAAGTAAAAAAACCCCAAGGTGTTTTCATCTCCCCAGCAACTGCTTTATTCCTTTATAATATTTTCTTTTTACGTGAATAGGACTCAAAAATCACCGTTTTTCTTTTCTGCTGTTATGGTGGCTAGCACACCTGGAATGCAGCTATAGTCCTGAATGTAAATACAGTACTGGATAACTACTGAAGGTTACATTAAAGATGCAGTATCCCTTTTAAAAATACATTTTGCTTCCCAGTTTCTAAAAGGGGTCTGACTTCCCTCGTGAAAAGATGAAGTCAGTGTTGTAGGTACAACTTTAAGAATTACTTGAAATGGCAAAACTCTCAGAGGTTATTTAAACAGAGTAACTCACATAAGAGGAAAAAGAAACTATAAGCCAACATTCAACCAATATGCAATTAAAGTCTTTCCTTATTCATTCATCAGAAGAATGCATCATTTTTATGCCACAGAAAGGCTACAACCTCGAGAACCAATAACCCATGTCTGACCTTATTTTTATATATGTTTGGGACTGACAAACCTAGTGAACAGATCAGAGAGACAAATACAAATAAAGACCATTTGAGTGAGAAACAGGAAAAGAAAAGAAGTTTCTAATCTCCAGCAGAGAAGTTACTTTCTCCAGACTCTACTGAAGCCAATGTGTTTCCAGTGTTGGTCCCACTAACTCATCACATATACAAATCTTTCTCAAGGAATCAACAAAGAAGAGATGATGAGTAAGATTTGAGTTCCACAGTCCCTGGCAGGCACATAAGGAAACTTCTCTAACAACCTAAGTTCCTCTTTAAAATTTCTTTTGTTAGGTTAAGTGACTATATTTTAGCCCTAGATAGTGAAAGTTAATTGAAGAAAACAATCTTGTCAGCAGAAAGACTGCAAACTGATTTAGAAGCTATGATGGTCAGCACCCCGTACCTTGCCACTATCCCACTCACACCGGTTGCTATTCAGTGTGTTATTCATTCTGCATAGTTACTCCACTTCTTACAGTGCTATTCTTCCACTGATCTTTAACCTGCAGCTCGTATCAACTATCAAACAGTGGAGAAAAAATGTGCTGCACTTTGTGCAAATAAATAGAAGCTATGAATGACTTGCATTAATGCATTTTTCTTTTCCTTTTTTTTTTTTTTTCTTTTAACACAGCAAGAGAGCTCATAGATGCTTCAGTAACAAGGCTATCTTTTTTTAAAACTACTTCTACAGGTTTCCTCTTCTTCCCAGAAAATGGCACTCAGGCAGAATAACTAAGTTCTGAAAGCACCATGTAGAAGAAAAAACAAAAAAAAAAAAGTTTTTAAAAAAAATCAATCCACTAATTGCAAACCATTAGTGGTGTAAACTGTTCCAATTTCTCTGTTCCTTTGTCCTGCTATCCCACGTTGATAAGGGATACTGCATCTTTGACTCAGCTCCTACCGCACCACCAGACAAGCTACGCAGAGTTTGGAAGGCCCTATGCAGTCATCATGACAGAAGGCTCCGCAGCCTTTGCACACGATCATGGCTTTCAGCCTGCAGGAGCATTTCAGTTCCAGCTCATCGGCGTTGCTGCTGTCAGCAAATTTCTGAACTGGGATCTGCGCGTTCTGGTTAGACAGGCCTGTGGCACTGTTTGAACCACTTCCTAAAATCCCAATCGACTTCTCAATTGCAGATGCTGCCCTTTTGAAACTTGTGCTACCAAAGTGTATTGTTGGATAATTTCCACAGAGCTGCTGCTGCTGCTGCTGCTGCTGCTGCTGCTGCTGCTGTGGGTGCTGCGTCTGTATTTTCTGAGCAGCAAGTTGGGTAAAAGGCTTCTGTGGCTCAGAAAGTAAATAGGAAGAGAAATCTGCATTTTTTAATGCAAATGCTTTTAACTGTTCTTTCACTTCGTTCTGATCATAGGAAGCTTGTTTCATGCCCAGTTCGCAGCTGCTGCTTAAACCTTCCTCAAAAGAAATAGGTTCAGATTTTATATTGCTACAGATGCTTGCTGGCTGAGGCCAACTAAGTCTTTTAGTGGTTTCCATAGTAACTGTCGGTTGTTTTTGATCCGAGGGGACTTCTGCATTTGGGTGAGGAGGGGGAGGAGGTGGCAGGGGCGGAGGGGGAGCAGGGGGATGTGCTAATGTTTTACTCTGCAGAGTCTGAGAGGCACTGGCAATGTCATCACCTTCCTTAATTTGAATATTAGGGGAAAACACACTTCCTAGCCTCAGCTGGTGAGCTGCTGTAGAAATATTCACATCTCCCAAACCCTTCTGTTCCAGGTGTCTGCTAAAAGCAAATGCGTTGCAGCCAGGTGGGCCTTTTGAAGTAGTTTGCAACAAAGCTGCCGTAGGAATGGGGCCTCTTGCAGCCATGGACATTTGGTAAAAATGCTGTCTATGTGAGGTACTGGCTTCTGCATGAAAGCTGCCATTTTTATCAATGTGAAATAAGCTCTGCTGGAAACTGCATGAAGGCAACGGTCTCTTCTGCTGCTTGATCTCAGGGCTGTGAGCGATCCGGCTCTGAATGGCATGCTTGTTAAGCCACTCCTGCTTAAATGGCTGTCCGTGCCCTAGCTGATTCATGCTAGAACTAATTACACAAGGAGCCACTTTAACATCTGTGTCCATTGACACCTTCCCAGGCTCACATTTAATTTGAGCATGTTCCCCTATAGTCCGGGCCATCCTCTTTTTCGGATGGTTTTCACGCTTTCTGATTTGTAGTGGGGCTATGCTGCCTGCTGTAAATCCTTTACCATCTGGATTAGGAGAGTTGGAAGCATGTTCAACAATATTTCTCTCAGCCACTACTGTTTTACATACTGAGGTAGTTTGCAAAGGCAAGGGAAGCCTGTTAATTTCTAGTTTGGCTCCTGATCTGGGCTGCGGCAGCACTTTTTCTAAAGGCAGATTGCCTTGCAGTAACTGTGTCACTAAGGGATTGTTGGCCTCCACTGACGACAAGCGACAGCTAGAGCCCCCGGCACTCGTAACTCTCTTTAGGGTTTCTGTTGTCAGGGACAGGGAGTCTTCCATGGAGTCCGCGATGGATGTCTTGGAGGTCTGTGGAACACTAGTGGCTATTTCTGCAGTCTGGGCAGGCATTTCAGGTCCTGTAAAATCCTCAGTGTCCATCCTGAAGCACTTGTCAGACTCATTAGCTTCCGATTTAACGGGAACAGCAATGCTTGTCAAAAGACTCCTGGATTGCAGTTCTGACATCTGAGTGTAACTGGAAGGTTCGCTTTTGACATTTTTCAAGCAGTTTTGCTCTGCATATTCCTTATGCTTACCAGAGGTAAGATGGCTGACCACTGGCTGGTCTGTATTCATTGCCTCCTCATCACGCCAACAAATTCTATTGTTAGTGCTGTACTGATTGGCACAGGCAGTATTAGCTTCATTTTTCAGTACTGAAGGACCTCTTAGTTGCTCAGCAAAGCCTTGGCTGCTAGTAACCACCTCAATTAATTTATCTTGAGGAGCAAGAGGCACTTCTCGAAGACTTGAACAACCTGCCTGCAAGTTTTTGCTGTCTTGCTTTGCTGTAATGGCGATAAAGCTGGAACTGTGCTCAAGGTTTTCATTAGTGACCACTTCAGGCCTGCTTATGACAGACACCTGAGGACAGGCTATACTTTGTAAGGCAGCTTCTGTCCTCACAGGTCTGCTGTGCAGGTCAATGCTGTTCTCTGCATTTTCAATAGAGGAAGAAAGTGACAGACTGGAATTCTGGTTCGTAGTGTGGTCAACAATGACTTTACAAGGTATAGATCTATTCATGGCAGTTTGTGTAAAGCTCAGTGGATGAGATTTGCCAGAGAGATCCATCCGGTTTCGTGCTCCAGAGCTTTTTTCTAAGAGATCAGCATTCAATTTAGCAGCGTTATCGTAAGAGCTTATTGTCACCATGTTACCAGTAAACACTGAAATGGGTGGCCTTGCCACAGAATCTGCTGCTGCAAGGACCTCACTGCAACTTAAAGCTGACCTGACGGTAGTGTGGATGGAGACGGTGCTCTGCTCGCTACACCCGGTTATGGCTATCTTATCAGAAGGAAATCTGTTGGTAGTCCCCACTGGGGGAATCAGTACAGAACTACCAGAGAGATGATTTGGCAAGTTACTTGCAATAGATGAAGCTGGCATAGTGGGGTAATGACCGGAGACTGCATTATTCACATTGCTACTGGGTACTGGCAACCTTTTGTCATCGATGGCATTTGATAAGACTGTGTTGTCTATGGAGACTGGTACATTACTGTTATCAATACATTTTGGTCCAACAGTTATGCATGGAGTATCAGCCCCTTGGATGGTTTTCAGCATATTTATATTACAGGCTGAAATTGCTGTGTTTGCGCTGTCAACAGACATTAACACAGAGGATTTATCAACAGAACTTGCAAAAGAAAGTTCTTTAATTGCTCCAGACATAGCAGTGCTGCAAACACATACAGAGACTGAACTTTTATTATTATAAAGCACTGGCACACTGTTACTTTCAGTAGAGGTAGATGAAATAATTTTCTCACACAATTGTGGCACAGGTATATTTTCATCAGAACTGTGCACAGATATCTCAGTAGCAGTTTCTGGTAATGTAGCAGTGTTAAGGGACTGCTGCAATAAAGTGGTAGTCTCACGGTGATGAGAAGACTTGTTGCTAGGGGACCTGCAGTTAGGATTAACTATAATGACACCAGTAGAACCTTCAATCTTTGTGTCAGTAGCCGTTGGTATCTCCAGAGATGAGGTACTACTTTCCTTTGAGCTGAACTGAGACTTTGATTCTTTATTAGTCTGGAGTAAATGAGCTCTGGCTTGATGCTTTGCAAATAGCTTTGCCTTTGTTTGCTCCTTGATGTGTGCCAGTGTTCTTGTCTTTCCACCTTCGCATGGGGTCCCCATTGCGCCAGAGACTATGCTGGCAGCTGCTGCCACGGCTGCTGCAGCTGCAGCTTCTCTTTGGGCTCTTGCTTGCTGAGCTCTTGCTTTGATATCTGCCAGAGTTCTAGCCCCAGTGTTTCTCCCACTGCTGACTGATGTACTTGGGGAAACTCGAGGTTCTGGTTTAGAAACAGGCTGGCTCTTGATGATAAAAGGTGGTCCAATTTTTGAAAGCTGAATCTAAAGGAAGCAAAAAGAAAAAATATCCAGTAAATTTTAAGTGAGATTAACAATTCACTAAAATAACCAGCTGTCTTTTAAAGGGTCAGAGAAAGATAATGAAAGGAATTACTGTTGGGGAGGAGGGGACAGAAAACTTGATATTAGTGGACTGCTAAAACTTGATATTTATGCTTCAATATTTTATCATCCTCCAGCGTGAATAACTGATACCTGTATTAGCCTACTCACACTGATCCTTCTGACAGGAAGAAAGATTGAAATGGACAACATGATGCTTATCAGATACAATTTATCAGACCTGTTTTATATTCAGTGCATGTGCCTGAGAGGATCAGCAAGCCTCGTGCAAGTGATACCAGACAAGAACCTGCAAGCAACCCCTTCCTGCAAACATGTGAAAAAGTAATGATCATGTAGTGCCTTTCTCCTTGCTCACCAGTGATTAAGACATCAGGAACAGCCTGTGTTTTTCTTATAAACCAGACAACAAATCCTACCATTAGAAAGGATGTAGTGGTATCTCCACTGAGCCTGTTTTTCCAACTTCCACGATGGAGGATTTAAGAGGTGTAAAAGAAGTGAGTCATTAAAAGATATGCCTTGCCTTTCCTCACTTGCATTTTTAAGAGACTGGCTTTAGTACATCCCTGGATAACTCTTACATTACTGCACTTCAAAAATTGAATCCTCAAGACTATAAATCATAAACCCATTAATATTAAAAATTTAAATATCTATCACTTTAAGCAAAATAATAATCTTTAAAATCAAGGATGTTTCCAGTTAGGCATATAGATTTTCAGGATTAAGAATCCTGGAACCACTTTGTAACTCATACACTCTCTCAGGATACCGCAAGGTGGGCAAAAAAAGTTCAATTTCTTAAAATGGACATATGTCTACTGGCTGTCTCCAGCAATAAGACTTAGTGGTTAATTCTATAACTTACCTTCTTAAAGGACCTGAGAAGAAAACTAAGTAGTATTTGTAGAAAAAGTAGACATAAGATGTGATGGGAAGAGACAGCCATCTAGAGAATGACTGAGAAGAACTGGGGTTCTTTTTTTCTCCTTTAATTACATAGGATAGGGTTTTGTTGGTGAGATGATTCAAGAGCCAATTATTTGTTACACAAAAAGCATACTAGAATTGACTGCCCACAATTCTTCAAAACATTCTGCTTTTGGTTTCAGCAGCAAATCTTTTCAGTTTCCACTCTGCATTACCAGAAGTCCTAGAGCTCTAAGTGCTTGGTTATTTTTTTATTATTATTATAGTAATGACCTTTTTTATTCCCTAGTGATCTATTTTCCTTTATGCTTAGAGAGTTATTAGGATTTATTAGGCTAGATAGACACCTTCCAAATATGAAAGAATATCACTAAACTCAGAACGGGCTGACTTCCAATTGCATCACTGCTCTTAAAAATAAATTAGCTGAAATATGCTTCTGCACTAGTGATTAAAGCAGTTAGTCTATTTGCCCTCCCGGCCATATTAACAATGTTCAGCGACTGCAGCAGTTAAAAATAAATGCAGAAAAGGGCATTTCTGAATAATCAGGAACTAGTATTGCAAAGTCAATGGCTTAAATGCAGTAAATTGGATCTTAAATTTGGCTGATGTCATCAAGCATGAAATTAAAAGGGTCAAAACACTGAGCCTATATATAACTGAATCTACGGAACTCTCTGTTTTGAAAAAAAACCCTTTTCAATTGCAATATACTTTCTTACTTAGCACAATAATGCACATAAAAGTGTTTGCTTAAGTGGTGTAATTTTTTTTTAACCTTTTGCTTTGCCACAAAGGTATCTATACATATATAAATCAGATTCGTTCCCCGATAGGTCTCTGTTTCCAGTTAATTCTACATGGAAATCTTACATTTCAGCCTACCCAAAGCCTTGGGCTTGCAAAAGGATCTTCAACTATTCTGACTCTTGGTTTCTCTTGCTGGATTAAGGTGCTGGTTGTTTTTCTAAGTACTGGTTATGATAACATTTATTAGTCATGCTTGCTGGAGAAGACATCCATAGAAGAACAAGCACAAAATATAGATAGGGAATTAGAAAAACACATGCTGCATGTGACAGATGGGGAAGATCTTGAATTAGATTAAGCCATGGATCCTGGAGAGCTGTCCCACACAAAAATAATCAATTTTTAAGCAAAGACCACTACCATAAAACTGTAGATATATCTGCATCAGAAGTAATTTGGCATGGTGGAAATGCAAAAGTAAAGCAAAACCATCAGTACTAAAAGACCTTATACATCCCCCAAAAAATACACCATGCACTGTGCCTACATTCAGTTCATAGAGGGACAAAATAAACCTTTTGTTTCCAAGCCACCCTGTTTATTAATTTCTTTACCTTAAGGGGTGGAACTCGTGGTTCCTCTCTGGGTGGCTGTTCTTTATCAGATGGACTTGTTGATGAAGCATTTCGATTAGGCAGATCATCATCTATTCTAGCTCTCTTCTCTTTACAGATTCCAAAACTGTGCTGTTCTGCTGTTTTCCTCTTTGGGATCTCTGGGTCTCTACTTTCATTTCTTGCTTCTGGGGATTTTGTGGGTTCTAAAGACTTGGAAGAATGTGAACTCTCTAGACGACTTTGGGTGCTGCCTGTTAGCTTGTGAGATTTACTTCGGCACACTTCAGAGAAAGCAGCTTTCTCTAGAGATGAGGTATATAGTTTATCATGCGGCTTTGATGGAAGCAATTCGATATTTTTGCCAAGTGATCCTTCTGACAAGACAGATATCTCTGAGGACAAGAGCGTACCTTTCTTGTCACCTCTTTGCTGAACACTGTGATTTTTATTTTTGATCACCTCTGGAGGAGTGTGTTCTGGGATGGATGCAATGTAGGATTTCTCAATTTCAGAATGTGACTTACATGGCTGATGACTGAGGTTTTTGCTTTGGGACTCTTCCAATACTGAAGTATCAGATATAATTGTTAGTGGACCAACTTTCATATTTTCAGGGGCACTCTGAAGTTGTTTCGGCTGAACAAGATTCTCTTCTTGAACTAGCTTAGGAATGGCAGAGCTTTCTTCTTTCAGAGTGGGAAGGGAGTCTTCCAACAATGGTGATTTCCTTTGTTGCAGAATAAGTATTTCAGTGCTTGGGGAATCAGAAACTGGAGATATCTCTGACGGAAGAGGCAAACTATTTGTCACAAATGTTTCAGAAGTTAGAAGAACAGAAGATACTGAAGATGTTTCTGATGTTAAAGGCAAATCAGACATTGGAGATGTTTCTGATGTTAAAGGTAAGTTAGAAGATGGTGATGCCTCTGATGTTAAAGGTAAATTTGACATCAAAGATGCTTCTGAGGTTACAGGTGAGGTGGACATCGGAGAAATTTCCGACATTAAGGGTGTGTGCAAGTTTTCATCACTGGCCTTTTGCTGAATTTCACCTTCAATATTTTCAGAACTGGACACTTCAGATGAGCAAGCTGTTTCAAGAGATGCTGGAGTACAGGGTTCCTCTGAAGTTGACTGAGTGTCTCCTCCAGGAGAGGCAATGCAAACTTCTGGACTTCCAGAGGAAAAGGAAGTTTCAGAAATACAAGCATTCTCAGACAACTGCTCCTCAGGGTCACTATGAAGCTCCATATCCACTGCAACGCCTCCATCAGTGAACAAGGAGCCTTCCAGAGCAGCACTTTGCCTTTCTGGCACAATTAGCTCTTTTGCAGACTCAGAGTCCTTCTCAGCTGTAGCGCTGACAGAGTTTGTGGATGAAGCTGATCGTGCTGGTGATATGCAATCCTCCAGCTGATCTATCACAACTGACATCTCCTCCTGAGGGCATTCTGACTTCAACTCTACTTTAATTTCAATGCGAGACACGGTATCAGTTACATCATTCATCATGACACAGGACTCAGTGCTGTCTGCAAGCTGTACTGCCTCTGTTTCCTCATTTGTGCCAGCTGGACTTACAGACTCCTCAGAAAGCTCACGTTCTGACTTATGGTTCTCCTCTTGGCACTCACAAATACTTGTCTCAACCTCTTCAGCAATTTCCTCCTGAATGACTGATTCTTCAGGTATCAGTATATCCTCAGAATCCGCTGTTAGATCCTTGACAGGAACCTGTTCCATACCACAATGAGATGGACTATAATCTCTCTCTGGTACAGGTGGAACTTTAGCACCTTTCTCCTCTTGATCCTCAAAGGTTGCTTGCTTAGAAGGACCAGGTGTGCCAGAAGATCCACACAGAGAATTGCTTTCATCTTCATCATTGCTCTGCACTGCAGTGAGCTTTGTTGATTCTCCTCTTGACATTCCCAACCTAAAGAAAAACAGAAATTAAAACAGGTACTTCCATCAAATTAAGTATAAGGGAATAGGCTTACCATTCTCACTCACATTTTTTATTTCCAAAAAATACATATTTTCTAGTTTAAAATAGTTTCTGCTTAAGTGGTGGCTAACTAATTTATACAAAGTTTTATGTATTTTGGAAACCTAACTACTGAGATTTTCTTAAAAGTGTTAAAAACCATTAATATTTTTAATATAAGTAATCTCTCTGTTTACATTCCCGTGGTTTGTTGTTGTTTTTTTTTAATACCAGCACAATATTGCAACACTGGTACAGCACCCATTGCAGAAGAAATGCTCGACTGCATCTTCTTCTTCTAGTGGGAATAGTTGTAAAGGAAATCCCTTTTTCCCATCTTCACCTGCTTTTAGGGTCAGCACAACCAGCAGTAAGACAGAAATTTAAGGTTCTTAAACAGCAAAAAGATACATATTTGCAATCCATGAATTCATTCTCAGGGATGAAATGAAAAGGAACCACGTATACTATGCATGCTTCTGAAGATTTTCTTACCTTTGATCCAGAAAATACTAGTTTAAATAAATTTTTATTATTTCAGCAGAATTTAAAAATGCACAAAAAACCCCAAAAACAAAACTATGGGCAAGAAATGAAAAATACCTGTTGTTTAAAAAAAATGTATGTGCTCTAACACCCTAATTTTCTTCTAAGGCCAGTGGGAGTAGAGACGTTCAGCACCTTTAGTAAGATTTTCCAAGCAGACCTTATGTCTCAGCAATTCCACAATAGTAGAAAATACACAAAATAATTCATATTTCATAAAATTTCATATTTTGTATTTCATAAAATTAATAATAATGGAAAATACACAAAAGCTTGGTGGGAGGCCTTAAAAGAAATTTCATGGTCTTAAGGACTTTCTAATCTACTAAACAGATCTCTGTTATCATTTTAATCAGAAAATAAAGAATAAAATGGAAACAAGCAAGCATAAAAGATATTCAGAAGCTATGGAAGCAAAATTGCTTGTCAGTGTGTAGCCAGAGGATACAGAGATATAAAGGCCTATTCAGATGAAAGTACAGAACACATTAAGAACCAAAATCTGTGGTTGTACATTTTAAAAATATTGAACAGATGCATTACAGTGAGAGCTGTACATGCAAAAAACTCCCCAAACCAACCCTGCCTGGAACTGGCATCCCAAAAATCACACTTAACTATTGGTGTTGCCTACTAGACACTAATCATGAATAAAGTCTCCCTATGCCATAAATACACTGTGGAAGGACCTTCTAGAGAGCAATTCAGACCAGGAATTCACAGTTCCCACAGGGTGTGCATTTCAGATGTGTCTTTCTTTGGTATAGAGTGTAAGTTCCCCATACTGTCTAAGTTTAGGTTATACGTTTAGGTGAGTAAAGTTTAGATTATCAAAGTTTTGGTGAGTGACTTCCTCTAAAATTCCTTGTGTTAAGAAGCCAAAGTTATCTCAGGAAAATGGGAAGGGAAAACAAATTACTGAAAAATGGAATCAATTGTCTATTTTCTCTAACTGGGTTAAATCATGACAAGATATTGCTTGATGTTATCGTTATGTATTCAAAATCAGCAAAGGAATGAAGGACAGGATAAAGATGAATGAAACTGTCACATGGACACCACACAAATACACATATTCTAGTAAGATATTGAAGATAAAGAACAGTAAGGAAAATAAGATAAAGCAGATTAAGGCCAGCACAATATATACTGAATCGTAATTGTTTTTTTCAATACTGAAAATACTACTATGTTGAAGAAGAAACTAAAGAGAAAGGCATTCTGAAGAAGAAGGCCCAAGATCAGCATGTTTAAGGCAATCTCAGATTAAAAATAAACAGCTAACCTGTCTTCTACGTTATAGAAAAAAGACACCCAAAGTTTGCAAAACAGCAAAAAATATGAGCGCAGCAGCAAGCAGATTTCAACGGAAGTGCTAAGGACAGGATTCAACTGGTAAAGTAAGGGCACTCAGTCATCCAGTAAAAACCACAAAAAGCTACTCATGGATATATGAATGCTGATATTTTAGTACTATGATAAGTAATACTGGGGAGAAAATAAAACAAAAAACCCCCAAAACAAAGTAATAAAATGATTAAATCAGCAATAACATTTGGAGGATGTCTACCCAAAGTTGAAGGTTTGACCTAGCTGACAGTACTATCCTGTCATGTAACTCTCAAAAGTGAGAAAAGAAATAATACATTGGCATAATGGAGTATAGCCCTTGCAATCTTGGAGCAACAAGCCAGAAGAAAGTGGATTTTTAGCAACATGCATCAGCTAATCCTAGATATACGACTGCAGAGTAAGATTTTGTATTCTGAAGTAAGTCAGAGAGAGAAAAAATGAACAAACATGAAGAAGTGGAAAAAAAGAACAAAAATGGATGGGAGTAAACTGCAACTGACAATGCCACGATAAACAGCCTGGGTATAGATAAGAAAAAACACCAGATGCAATGTTTATAGAACTAACAGGAAAAAAGCACTCTGAAGTCTTTAGACTCTCGCCTCTTGCCATCAACTGTGGAGTGTATAAGAATGTTTACAGAGATTCTGTGTCTATTAATGGTCCTTCTCTAAGCAGAAGGTGAAACTTGAATTTATTTATGGAATATCAGAAAATGAAATTAGAGGAAAAATACTACTCTGATTGTAAAGTGAGCAAGTTAGCCTGCAAGACAGATTAATTTTGCAGACAGCACATGTGAGAAACAGCTCAGGGAAGCCTACAAATTCTGCTAGTTCAGTCAAATCCACATAGCTGAAAAGAGAGAAAGCCCAATCATACTGAAAGCTAGCTTTAAAACCAAGTGGAAAAAGGTAAGAGAATCATGAAGTCATGATATCCTGACTTAAATGAGTCCAACGCTTTCCCTTGCACAGGACTGCCCCATGAACCAACACAAGGTGGAAGCAACAGCAAAAGCTACCATTTGGTCAGTAAACAATGAGGAGAAGTACTTAAATCAGAAAAGTACATCTGCCTACACAGCAGCCAAGCAGAAGAATACAAGTGAAACAATGCAAGGAGGGGAAGAAAGGGCAGGGGGAACCAGATTCAATACTTCAGTCAAAATGGAAATTATGTGGAATATGACATTGCATAACAATGTTGATATCAGAACCCTATGAAACCAAATGACATGTATCATCACAGACTGAGCAATTATGTGCCAAGCACTATGTTATCCAGCATTCAGCCAGCACGGCAGGACTGCTGGCTCTGCAGAATTATAAACATCATTCTCTGTGCATGTGACAGACATTTTTGACTGAGGAAATCCTGCATTGCTGATAATAAACTTCTACTTCTTGTGGAAGGGCCTATACCAGTATCTTACACAGCCCTTTCCTCCCTGAAAGGTTGAAAAGCCATTACATTTTTTATCTGAAAACCTAACTAGTATTTTTTTTATACTAAAAGAATCAACACCTGGACTAAACTGAAGTCTCAAAGCTGTTTACTAAGAAATTAAGCACTTTACAATATGACAGCCTGACACATTAAGAGCCTAGAATTTCATTATATGTAAAGATAGGGTACTGTAGAAAAAATACACTGGAGAAAAGCATCTAGCAAGGGTGAACAAAATAAAATACTAAAATGGATCTGTCAATTTCTTGCCTTGTTTTCACATTTCCCAGTGGTCCACGGCAGTGGATTGTGAGAAGTAGTACTGAAGAAACATTTCACTTCATCTTTAAGATAATCAGTTATATGAAGGGTTCCTTGCACCCTGGATATAAGTGAAAAATATCTGACAGCAAAACTAAGACAACTAAGACAACTAAGACAACTAAGACAGCCAATGATGGCTCCCATTGAACAATTTTTCTGCCAAGTATTATGCATACATTTGATTGAGTAGACAGTGAGGTGGATTGAGAACTGACAGATCCCAGAGGGTTGTAATCAGTGGCACAGGGTGTATTTGGAGGCCCCTCAATAGTGGTGTCCCCCAGGGTTCAATACTGGGCCCAATACTGCTTAACTTACTGATCAATGACTTGGATGAAGGGGTCAGATCCTTCCTCAGCAAGTTCACTGGCAATGCAAAGACGCGACAAATGATGGCTACACCAGAGCCTGTGCAGCCCTTCAGAAGGACCTTGACAGGTGGGAGAGATGGACAGAGAACTGTCTGAAAGTCAGCAAAGGCAAATACAGGATCCTGCACCTGGGGAAGAATAACTC
The DNA here is from genome assembly GCA_013396955.1 of Regulus satrapa. Classification (NCBI taxonomy): domain Eukaryota; kingdom Metazoa; phylum Chordata; class Aves; order Passeriformes; family Regulidae; genus Regulus; species Regulus satrapa. Next base: position 140,056 of record VWZN01000251.1, on the reverse strand, counting down.
CAGGCACCAGCACTGGCTGGGGGCTGACCTACTGAGAAGCAGCTCTGCAGAGAAGGACATGGAGGTCCTGGTGGACAACAGGCTGTCCATGAGTTAGCAGGGCCCTTGTGGCCAAAAGATCCATGGTATCCTGGAAGCATTAGGAGGAGCATTCCAAGAAACTGGGGGAGGTGTTCCTGCCTCTCTGCTTCTCTGCTGTGCCCTGGCATGCTCCTGTCTCTCTGCTCCGCCTGGTGAGGTGGTGTGTCCAGTTCTGGCTGCTTGGTACAAGAGATACATGGAGCTCCTGGAGTGGGTCCAAGTGGAGAGCAACAAAGATGATTTAGGGAGAAGAGCACCCCTCTGATGAGGAAAGGCTGGGCCTGTACAGTCTCAAGAAGAGACGACTGAGAGGGGACCTCATCAATGTCTACAAGTACCTAAAAGCAGAAGGTCAAGAGAATGGGGCCAGGCTCTTCACAGGGGTGCCAGGAAATAGGACAAGAGACAACAGGAAGAAACTGAGGCACAGGAAATTCCACCTGAATGTGAGGAAAGACTTCACTATGCAGTGACTGAGTACTGGAACAGATTGTCTGGAGAGGCTGTGGAGTCTCCCTCGCTGGAAAGCTGCCTGAATACAATCCGGTGTCATGTGCTCAAGGATGACCCTGTTTGAAAAGGGAGCTTGGACCAGATAAGCGGCTGTGGTCCTTCCAACCTTACTCATTCTGTGATTCTGTGATATAATTAAAAAAAAAATCTTGGATTTTAAAATGCAAATCTCCTGAATTTCTGTTTTGTTTTGGTTTTTTTTTTTTTTTAAATAAAGATAAGCACTGAATCTTCAACTGCTGAAGAATGCCATCTCTGTATCATCATTATCAATGAAATTGTGCTGACTCACCCCTGGAGTGATACTATATTAAATTTTAGTCAGTTAAAGGCATTTATTTATTCTTTGTATCTCATTTCTATAATTAGATTAGTCATTGTCATTTTTGCTTGTCTCTAGCTAATACTTCTTCTATGTCATATATTCTTCTCAGGCCAATGGGCCATCTCAGTCAAAAAATAAAAAACTATTTGATTTTAGTAACTTTGCAACTGGCTTAGAAAAAATAAAACATATTACAGATATATTGCTACTTGTCTTCACACTGTAGAAGCTGTATTTATATTTTGCAGGAGGGAGGAATTGCCCTGATACTATCTTTTAAAAGATAATTAAAAACATTCTCACACTTGTGTCTTAAGCTCTCTTTGGAATGAATTTTTATGGATGATTTATGACTCTTTAAAAATGCAATTGTAATGCAAGTGCAGACACACGACTATAATTCCACCCACAACTTCTTATATTGGGGAATGACTGCTCTTGATAACTGCTTTATTAAGTTTTACAGCATATGACTGTGCTATGTGATGCATAGAATTATATTTTCATTTCCTCCTAAAATAAAATATTTTTTAAAATCCTTTTATTTGTCTCAGTACTTACTTTTCACCATAAAACCTTTCAAAGAATTTTTCTTTCCAAGGTTCTGTTTTCTTTTCCTTTTCAATCTCTTGTCTGATGCGCAACTGCATTTCTGGTGTAAATTCTCCTAAAAAACAAATACTAACATATTGAATAAAAGTTGCCAAGGGCTAATTTAATATGGGTAAATATAAATTGCAGATACAATGATGATGTACAGTGATTCCTGATACAGTCATCCAACAATGCCAAATGAAAATAATGAAAACCAAAAGGGAGAGTGACATAGAAAGATTTAATTTACCATACAACATCAGTATTTGAAAGGTATATTGTCAGAGTTTAGTTGCATGCATTCAAGTTTCCAAGGCTGACAGTGATGAAAATACTTAGGGTTTTTTTTTTAACTGTCAAAATAAGCTGCGACAGCAAGCTGCAAAAATGTACTCTAAATTCAAAATGGAATCAGCAATTTCTCTTTTGTTGAATGACTGGCCTTACTACAGATTCTATTCTGAAGTATTTCTCAAATGTAGAAGAGACGTTCTTCATAAAAACAATTAACCTTGGGCAAACCTGAGAGCAAGCAGAGAGTTACCTTCTGCCAGCCGCTGTTTCCACCCCTGCGCTGCATATGCGAAGAACTCGTTATTTAGAGCGGAGCTACTGAGGCGCAAAACTCCATCGCTCCCCATCTAGAAAATAAGCCAACGGCAGCAGAAGATAGTGTCAGAAACAGCGTCAGCTAGGATCACATCAAAACAGTTTCAGTTAGGGGGAAAGGGGGAAGTGTAGGCCGTGGGAAGAACACAAAATGACTACTACTAAACCAGCATCTTTATGACAGTCGTTACTGTAAATGGAAGTGAACTAATCCAGCATCAACGCGCTCTCCTCAGTCCTATGTGTTGCTGATGGTAACTCGGTTTACAACTGATTGATGTGCTTTAATCACAGCCCTGCCTTGAGACTATGTCTAGAGGCATTGTACACAATCAAAAATCAAGATCATTACAGTACTTGTGCATTTGCCTGTAATACGGTACAAAACAAATTAATTAAATACAATGAAGACAGTAACTTTGCTGTTTCTAAATAAACCTAATGTTGGCTAATAAGCTGTACTGGCCAAAGAGCAGATGACAGGCATTCTTAAAACAAGAATGGATGTAAACTCAGCAATGAAACTGAAAATAGCTCTACACATAATTTTATAGGCATGAAAAGTGAAATCTGTGGAAGAACATTAAAATTATTTGTATTTTCTACAACTGTGAATCGTTCAATGATAAGAAAACATTAAAAGTCTCAATCACAGTATCTTCTACAGCAATTTTTAAGAGAAATCCAACTATTGAGCTGTCTTTTACCACAAAACTTAATGTATATTTTCAAGTTTGTGAGGATATTTCTGTTTTCGAAAGAATTCTAATAATTGAAAAATGTAATCATATGAAACAAATTAGCAGTGGCTATTACCTCTAGCATAAAAAATAAACAATTAAAAAAAAAGGCAAATTCAAAATAAAGGAAACAACAGTAGAGGTAATGTTGCTACAACAAACACTCTCACTATTTTACATCTTTCCAGGTAAGTAAGAGATAAATGGCAACACTATTTGTAATCTAGTAGTAAAATCCAGCACATTTCACACCATATTAACAGATGTTTTAGCTAAGTAATATTCCCCAATTCTCAGTGCCTGTTTTAAACAAGAGCCAGAAAGACATAGGCATGCCAGAAACATTGAATGGTATTTCCATGTAGTTACCTCATGGAGCTCTATATTTCACTGATAATCCAGGCCCTATTTCAAGAAGTCTTTGTTAATTTACTCCTTGCCTAGTTGACATCCTATCCCACAATTATCTCAGAGGAGTAAACCAGAAAGATGTGTAGTAGTAACCAGAGAAATAGCAATTAGCATGGACTCTGAAAAACAGGCATTGTTAAAGGCAGTAAGACAATATGTGCATGGTACAGAGTTCCGCAGAACAGGATACGAACCTCCAGAACTGCTGCCTGTGCTTTCCTGCTATATGGCATTATTTTGCCAACATGTCATAGAAGCTGGATTTAAGTGGGTTGGATATGTAACGTTTCTATACATCTTCATGATGTGGGTTATGGGACACATGCATATTAATTACAGGTAGGCTATGACTAATGCTGAAACTAGAGGAAAACTGGAACATGCAGCAGTGAAACATGCAGCTGAAGCAGCAAGATAAGGAAACCAGTGAGGTAAGAAAGGCGATAGAGAATATGTACTTATTGTATTAATCAAGCTACCATGACACATTATCTTCTTCCTGTACAAATGAATTTTGCCAGAAATACTTAAATTCCACAATTAATACATTAAAGAAGGATTTTAAAATACCAGTCCCTCTTGCACCTGAACAAACAAACCAGTATATGGTAAAACTCAGCACTTACACAATTTTCTAGAAAGGTCAGATGCAAAGTCACAAAGAAAAGAATCACAACTTACTAAACAAACAACTCTTTGTTCCCCTAAGAAATGTGTTGAAGTTACCTTAAGTTTCAACATAAAAGGAGATGAAATGGAAATACTCACTTGCCAACATATGTTCTACTCCAATCTTCATTAAATTCTTTTTTTTTTCTCTAAGCCTGGCAAGTGTTTTGCCAAAAAGAGTCATACAGACATTAAATTCTAATATTATTTAGAATTATTAATTAAATAACTAACTAATTAATTAATATTAATTATTTCTTTAACTGCAGGCTGTGTCTGAGAGGTATGTACCTTCTGAAACTCCATGGCTCAGCTGATGACAAACAGTGCAGCCGTATGACCACCCAGATCAAAAGATCTCATAGGAAAGTAATGATTTGTGGACAATAATTTTCTGTTAAATTAGCAAAATTATTCAACTTCTAAGGTCACACCTCTATTAGATTTCATGCAAAGCTGGAATGTACCACAATAGGTGGAAAGAGATTGCCACTTGTCAGCAGCAATTCACTATCAGATTGCATTAAACATAATTTGAAACTGCAGCCAAGTGTGATTGAGCTATTTCACCAGACTGCATAAATGAAGAGCATTATAAAGACTGCCGAGGTATATTACCATGTGAATACAAGAAGAACAGTATTAGCTTCATTGTAACCCTGTTGTTGCAAAGACAGGAGAAAAACAAGCTTTGCAGGAAGAGTTATCCTACCTTTTTTTTTTTTTTTTTTTTTTTAATATATTTAAAAAAAAAAT
>VWZN01000251.1:88558-135310 GCA_013396955.1 Regulus satrapa | reverse complement strand
TTATCCTTCCTTTTTTTTTTTTTTTTTTTTGGCTAATATACTTAAGAAAAAAGTTCCAAGTTTCTCAGCGCAAATTTCTTAACAAAGTTTCAGAAAGAAACTGTGAACCCCAAACGAAATGCTACTAAATTCAAATGTGATCTAGTTCACCTGAGAATAAAGCACAGGCTGGAACTTCAGAAAGCAAATGTTAGCAAGGTCATGGGTAAAGGTCATTAGTTCTTGTGGACAAGAAAAAAATGTCAAGTAGCAAGTACATGTAAAACCAAAACAGGAAGGGGAAACAAACTCCCGAGACAACAGCAAAAAGGGAAAATTTTATTGGTTAGCTAAGATGAAAAAATATTATAGGCCAGCTAATAATGGAGTAACAGCCCATTTGTGAACTCTATGAAAAAATGGGTGCAGTAACTGACCACTTCAGGTATGGACTGCAGCAGCTTACAAATACTGGGGAACTATGTCCACAAGATTGAAAAGTTGATGTTGAAGAAGCTTAGGTTAAGAAATGTGAGTACAACAAACAAAACATGAAGTCCCTGACCGACCTCATGATAGTTATTGACACTGATGAACTGGCAGAGAAGGGCCCTTCCAGAAACCTGTGTTAATGGGTCCACATAATTCAGGGAAGATTTATATAGCTAGAAAATCAAAATCTAAACACAAGAGCATCTAATGACATGAAGGTGGAAATACACTTATTAATTAGAGGAGAAGTTTACCATAATCTATTTTAACATGACATGAACAAATAATTTCAGGCTTAAACATTAAAGATGGATGTACGAAAGTAGACACCATTATCTAGACTTGGTATACATATGGATACTAAAGCTAAAAATGGAAGAAATAAAGAGTTTTGCAGCCCAAGTGACTTCATCGAACTTGCTTAAGAATTTGAGATCAAAGAAAATGCTTGCTGGGAATGGAACAGGAAGGATGTATTCAACCAGAAAAAGCTCAAAGAGAAAAGGATGAGGACAAAAACGCTAAAGAAACTCATAATGGCCAAAGAGATAAAGGAAATGAAACAGAAATTTTGAAAATGTTATAGAAAGAATAAAGCACTATGCAGAAAACAGATACCAGTACCCACACTAAATGAACAAAAAGTTCAATTGTTTAACCATTTTCAGTTCATTTAAAGATTTTTACACAGTGAAAAACAATTTGAAGAAGATGGAACAGAGAAAACCCAAGCAATTTTATATCTAGTTGTTTTGAAAGAGTCCATCAGAAACAACAAAACTAAAAAAGATGTTTTATGCTTTTTCTCAATATCCTAGTCAGGCGAAATCAGGCTAACATCTTTTATGCTCTGTTAAATTTCGAAGGACTAAGAGGTCATCCTTCTACAATGTTAGCTAACAACATCTACTGAAATATTTTCTTACTTCACCTGGAGAATGCATTTTCACCTGAACCAAGAAGTTAAAGTGGAAATTTTGAAGCCATGGAGTGTATTCACTTCTCTAAGCTTCATCTAAGCTCTGATGATAGAGGCAGCACAATTAACCACTAGCTTTAAATTAGAATTTGGAAAAACATGCCAATAAAACAGTTCTTAAATACACTGTTAATTTTTATGGCATTTAGAATATGCTGTCCAACAGAGACAGTATGTTAATGAGCTGGAACAACAAACATTTCTTGGAAAGTTTATGGTTTATTCTGTTGGGCTTTCAATTTCTGGGTTTTTCTGATTAAGCACAATGCTAGAATTATGTTTTCTAATTAATACTTTCATGCAGAATTCACAATGGCTTTTGAAAATTCCTCTTTTTATTGAAAGCAAACAACAAACCGCCCAACCCCAAAACATATCTGTTGAAACCCAGCATCTATTTACATTACAAAGCAAACGTCGAACACTCTTATCAGAATGAACTGAGCAACCTTTCTAGAACAACTACTTCAATTATTTTCCTCCAAATTTCACTGGAAGTTTTCTTCTGCAAATAAGGCAGGGAATTTTTTTTAGCTCAACCTGGAGATACACATTAATGTTTAGTAAGTATAGAGCAATTACTGCATAGGTGTGTACTGGTAGTTTATCTGATTTTGGCTAGAATCTTGAAAGACAAGCAATTAGTTAAGCTATTATTTCTATATCTTTTTCAAATTATTCAAAATTTTCCTAATGTATTTATAAAATTCCTAATGATCCAGTGTACACAGTTCTCCTGTAGTATACCATATTTCTTACATAAAGGCTTATGTGTGAATATGAAGCCGTTTGAACCACAGAATAGTTTGAGTTGGATGGGACGTTTTAAAGGTCATCTAGTCCAAATCCTTTGCAATGAGCAGGGAAACACTGAACTATCAGAGGGACACATGCACCATCAGGTGTCTCAGAATCGCATCCAAACTGATCTTGCAAGTTTGCAGCATGAGGCACTTACCACTTCCACAGGCAACATGTTCCAGTGTTTTAGCACACTCTTCATAAACACTTTTCTTCCTTATATCTAATCTGAATCAATCCTCCTTCAGTTTAAAACCATTACCCCTCCATCCCACAGCAAAAGGCCCTGCAAAGAAGTTTTTCCCCATCTTTTTTACAGGCCCAGCCATCCAAATTCATTCAGCCTTACAACAAGAATACCAACCAAAACCAAAACCAACCAACCAAAAACATGAATACAAAAGCAATCAAAAAATCAGCAGAGAAACTGAACATTCATCCAAATTAAGGGTCCAGTACCAGTCATTTTTTAATATACCCTTTCTAAAAATTGCTACTAACTTTATATTTTACCTCAGGGGAAGAACGATCCTATAATCCACATATTTTCCCAAACATATGTAAAAGAAACGATCTACCAAAGATGGAAGATATGAGAAAATACATATTGATGCTTTTTTGTTAAAGCTTCCAAAATATCACAAATGAAAAATTTAGGAGCATTTATATCACACAGAGGAAATATTACATTTTATTTATGTGTGTAGAGAGACACCACTGCTGTTTTATAACACGAACTTGTAACAAATTCGATTTTCCAGCGCTGGGCACCAGCATTCCACTGACCTGCGATTATTGCACAGTGAAGATGGAACATCTGAAGATGCAGCAACTTTAGTGACTGACATTCTGAAGGCAGACACTTTAGAGAACTTTATGGTCAAGTATTTGACTTGATCTACATCATCTGAAATGAGGGAACAAGGACAACAGAGACTGTGTGACGAACCTCAGGAAGGTGTTGGTAGTATGATACCTGCAAAACGTACCATTTTCACTGTTCATGATGTCCCTCCACCTTCACCCTAAGAATATTGTCAGACATGAGACTGAATGGATCAGAAGTGACAAGGAAGCTGTAGGAATCATCATGGAACCCAGAGATCTGTTGATATTTTTATCAGCAGTGATAGACATACACTGGTAATGAAGTGCTGGTCTAATAAATGTTATAGGCAGAATGGCTTTGTCACCTTCAACACATGGTGATGCTCCAAGAAGGTTTAGAGATATGGTAATAGGTAAGCAGTGATTGAAAACAGCCCTTGTGGAGGAAAGGAAGTTGTTCTACAGACCGACTTGCTTATTTCTTCAAAATTTGAATTTTGTATTTATATACACAGCCCAATAGTATGGGCAAATCAAATTCAAATAAATCCTGCTCTGTGACCCACTGCAAAAATAAGTTTATTTATAAAAGGAGGGGTTAAAGAATAGGATAATGTGATGGAAGTGGTACATTTATTTCAGTCTTTGATAGCTCAACACCAATGCAAGAACTGCAAATGGTACGTAGGAGGACTTGGAAGATTTAGCTGACAATTAACATTTTTTACTTTAGTGGCAAAATGACGATCTGATAATTCATGACTGATAGTAATATAAAAGATCAGGCTTGTTTGTGAAAAGAGAAAAAAAAGAAAGAATTGACAAAAGAATTTAAAAAATGTGATTTAAGTAGGCATACTTTCATAAATGTAGAATTAGTTGGAAGAATCTTTAAGAATACAGTGCTAGTGAAAAAGGAGTTAAAAAAACGGTCACAGTTCTTTAAATAAACAATGCTGACCACATGGAGTGCAAAGCCTCCTGCAAAGGAGTAATGGGGGCTGTACAATAAGACCACATTGTCTTAGTTAGGATCTCACTGCTGATCTCACAGCATGCAGGGAATGGAAACGAGGTCAACTTACTAAGCAAGAATACCACAGCAGAACATGGTATAATGGGCCAAAATTAGACACAGTTGGAAAGGGACACATCAAACTCCAGAAGAAATAATTCTGTAAGTACATTAAAAGCAAGAAGATGATGAGAGAAAAAGTCCACTGCGCAACACTGGGGGAAAACTAGAGGAATACAGAGACAAAGCTAATGTTTAAACTTCCTTTTTCTTTTGCATGAATCTTCACCACAAATCTACTGGGTTGCATAATACAATTAATACCAGCAACAAAAGGCAAAAGGGTCAGAACTGACCTTGAACAGGCAAGGAGTTCAACAAATATTACTTAAATGCATTCAAATCATCTGGGCTTGATAGTCTAGCCTGTTAAATGCCCAGACACGAATCCATTTCAGAAATATTAAAAGATGGATTTTGAAGAAATGAAGAATACAAATACAAAATTATACATGCTAGTTATACATATATAGCACATATGTATCACCTGTGTGATGCATATGAAGGTACTAGGAACAGCTAAGGACTTACAGACCTAGCCAGCTTCAGAACTCCATGGTCTATGCACAGACAACCCACTCTTTTTTGTGATACTCTAGGCTGCCCTAAGATACTGATACGGACACATTCTGAGCAGACACAACCCTGAATATACATGGACCTTTAACATTTTGAAGAAATTGGGTGTTTGCCTCTCAGTTGACCCAAGAAACCTGTGTTTAAATACCTTGCTTCTTCCCCCTGTTTTCTGCTATGGAAAATATGTGCAATGGTTAAAGCACAAGACAGAACCATAGGATCATTTAGGCTGGAAAAGACTTTTAACACAATCAAGTCCAACCATTAAACCAGCACTGCTAAGTCCACCACTAACCCATATAAGGTATCATACCATACACAACTGCCTGACAATTAACCAGTCTGAGCTGAGCAACTGCCAACACAGATTTGTCAAGAGTAGGTTACATCGGATCAGTCTATTTTCTCTCTGACAGCATAAATGGCCTTGTGATAGAAGAGAAGCAGCACAAGTTGTGTACCTTGATCGTAACAATGCAGTGTTGCTTAACATTTTCTTAAGCAAAGCCAGGATATATAAATTCTAATTAGGTCACCAAAGAACTACTCAGCACTCTTTACTTAGGGAACTATTGTTTATTTATTATCAACTGGGAGTGTGTGTATTCAGAGGCATGATAAAAGGATGGAAGTAATTTGAAAATACTATCAGTCAGAGAGCATGTACAGAGAGCATCAGAATTCTCTTGACGGTTTTGTGAATTAGTTTGGAAACAATAGGGATAAGCAGGGCATTGCAATAGTGGCAAATGCAAGGTTTGACACTCTTGTATAAAACAGAACTAGAGAAATGCAAAATGAGGAAATTAGGTGGTTATGCAATGGCTCAGTAGAATAGTACTTGTATTGATGGACTGTTCACAAACTGAATATAAGTCAACCTTGCAATTGTAAAGATGGTGAGCAAAACACTCCAATCTACAAACAGGAGTATTGCTAAAAAGCAGGGAAATGAGTTTTGCCCTCCTTGGTGTTACTGAACACCAGTAACACTGGTGGAGCTGGAGTAATACATTCATTTCAGACTGATGCAACTAAGGACCTGAACAAAATGCAAAGGAGATAAAAGAAGCTAAGAACAGACTTAAGGTCCTAGACCTACAAAGACTGCATTGCTTTGGGCTGTTCCTCAAAAAAAAAAAAAAAAAACCAAACCAGAAATAGGGATACAGAAATCTCCACACTCTACAGGCAGATGCCAAAAAGAACAAAGAGTAACAGTCAGAATTGCAGCAAGAGAGAATCAGATCAGACCCTGAGGAAAAAAACTTTCTATCAGTGAAAACAATAAAGCACTAGATTTCTTGGGCAGAGGCTGTGAATTTTCCACTACTGAACAACCAAAATTATTTTAGCCACTATAAAGAAAAGCAGACATTGTTGATTTTTTTCCTTAGTGTAGAAAAGATGAGATAAATTCTCCCTTTTCACCATGTTCTCTACATCGAGATGGTATAATGAATTGCCATCTAGTACAACATCATTAAAAAGAAAACTAAAAGTGTTCTTGCATATATTTAACTTCTGAACAATTGCCAACCTCCAATTTCAAAGAAAGGTGCTTACAAGTCAGTCCTTGCATTCTGGCTTCCAGGCTTCTAACCTCTTAATGCCCTTCCAGTGGAGTCACTCTATGCAGTCTAATATAACTGACCAGATCTTGTGATTCATATCTGAAAGAGCCCCTCATTTGGACAGAGTGACCTTCAGAAACTCTGTGATTTCATAAGATAATGGCTTAGTTTGCCTGCATGCAATTAAAATCTTAGATTACACTCCGCTTCTGGAACCATCAATTCTCAAACACAAACTCATTGTATCTACTACCAGTTATGCTTCATGATGACTGGAAGGATCTTACTTACTCATTGACAACTTTTTTACTAGCAGTTGATAGCTTGAGCCATGTTAAAAGTCAGGGTAGATACTTTCTCCCTTGAGGCTAAGTGTGGCAACCCTGTGGAAGAGATTTTTCATTAAGCCCGAGAGACAGAAATTCTCACTGGGAAATACTGAATGGCTGCAGAGACTAGTATTAAAAGACCATTTACTTTGTCCATACTGATATTTTAGTACAAGGTACTAAAAAGTGAAACAGAACTTATGAATATATATGCTCCTGTTAGTCTCTGGACTGCTCATGTTCTGACTGACACATTCTTTAGAAACTAACAAGATCTGCTTGCATTTATAAAAGTCCAAATTCTCTACAATAATGAAAAACAATCATTATCCTGTTCACTACTTTGGCTAATGACCTGGGAACCAATTATGTAAAGGAGTTATCCACAGCTAGAGCTCTCCTTGTTAAATAATAGATGGCAATTATAAAACTTAACTTCTATCCATCTGCAAAACACTTTTAAGTGAACTCTCATGTATTTCTAGTATGAAAATAATTGAGTCAGTTTCTCCATTTCCTATAGAATACTGCTGACTGTTCAAGTATGCCATTACCTATCTAAAAATCATTTTTCCACTTATACAGCTACTATTCAAAAGAGGTTGTGATAAATGGGACCAAACTAAAAGGATGCTCTAACAGTTGGCAAGTCTACAATAGAGAATGAGTGTGAATGCACTTGGGTCAAAAGGAAAAGCAGCTGTAGCTGTCACAAAAAATCTGTAAGTTCTGTTAAACAATGCCTGCATTTCTGATGGTAGTGTTTCTGCTACACAACTCAATGCCAAGAAAAGATGCTGTATTTTTCAGCATTTAGTTCTGAGTGGTGCCATATGGTAACAATATCAGATCAAAGCAGAGGTTGAACTAACCCTTGATAATTACATGGAACAGATCATGTAGATAAAGCTTGTGAAAGACCACATAATAGCCAATTATGAGGAAACTAATAGCTAGTCAAATAAAAGTTTCCTATTTCTATTTAGTTTAGTTAGCATAAGACTGAAAAAGGGAATTTTAATGTCCATAAATATTTCAGTCAGTTTGATATAACTGTGGCTACTACTCATATATATGCATCCACCATCTTCTATTTGTATCAGTTGAACTGTGGCAGCAATCAATACTAACTATTAGTATGCAAAAGACTTTCATGGGTTAGATGTCTATTGTATGAAATACAGCAGCTAATTGTATTAAATTTGATGCTCTTCACTTTTAATTTTGTTCTGGTAGATTAAAAAGCTCAAGTCCAGTAATATTTCTTTTGACATTTTTATGGCTCACGCAAATTTTAGTGTCCTCCTCTAGGTTCTTTCCACAGCTTCTGAACTGAACTGGCCATGCTTAATATTGAAGATGGTGACTTAGTACTTATTTAATGAAAAGGGTATTTTGTTTAGTGCAGCCTCCCTGCTGTAGTTGTTACTTCAAGGTTGCCTGAACAGATGTTTCTGCCGAGCTGTCCATAATCATGACCATATTTTCTTTTCAAATTTCATTTAGAAACTAGAAATGGAAAAACCCACATAACCCACATAATTTTCAGTACAAAACAGTGTACGTTTCCTGCACTAAATCAAAGAATGGCTTGGATTGGAAGGGACCTTAAAAGATGATCTAGTTCCAACCCCCTTGCCGCAGCCTGAGACACCTTCCACCAGGCCAGGCTGCACAATACCCCACCCACAGGAAGTACATGTACATGTGATAGATAACCTATAAGTTAAGGCACAAGCCTTTCATTCATCTCCCAGATCTAAAAGAACTACACTGAAAGTATTAACATGTTCGTGTTATTGAACTATAATAGCACACTTCAGATGAAAATAAAAATCAAATAATTTGTAATATGTCCAAGGATGGGAAACTCACAGTCTCTCTAGGCAGCCTGTGCCCTCACTACAAAAGTTCTAATTCATGTCCATATGAAAGCTCCTGCCTTATGGTTTGTAACTACTGCCTCTGGTAGTTCCACATCCTTTTATACATATTGGTAAAACTGTCCCTGGCCCTTCTCTTACCTAGGCAAAGTCCTAGAACTGGATAAGGTACTTTAGGTGTGGCCTGTCAAGTGCTGCATTAGATGGGATGGTCTGTTAATTTCACATCAGAATGACATCCATACCACTGCCTCTTCTCTGACCCCGACCCCTAAAATCTGAACCAGACTATAAACCACCCTATAGAAGAGGTTCACACACATACTGATCCCCTTGAGGGCAACAAGCACTCCCTTTTTCTTCTCTGCCTGTTTTTTGTTTCAAGAGAAGCAAAAGCTTGTCAACAGTTCTGATGTTTATTAAATAAAAAGAAAGAAGAGAGAGAGAGAGAGAGAGAGAGAGAGAGAGAAATATGCAGAGAAAAGTACAGTGTAATATCAGAGAGAAGCAAAAACAGGAGGGGAGTGAATAGTTAAGGAGTCTGTAATTACCAAGTTTAGTACAAAACATTGATGATTTCAGGTCTTGAGGACACAGATGGCAGGAACAGGGAAGAAGTAATGCAGCTGAAGATGCAGAGCATTTAAAAAAATAGACAGACCCACAGACACAATGGGATAACAACTGCTTCTTTGCCTGAAGATAAGGAACAATCAGAGGCTGATCTCAAACAGAAAAATGAACACATTTACACAGTGCCATGGCTGATGAAAAATCTATCCTTTCTTAAACCAGTTACCATGTATTTAAAGCCAACAGGGGAGGAGTTTCTGAGTAGGAAGTATACAAACAGGAATATAAGGGAAATACTTCTGACAAAATGCAACTCCCAGCATCTTTTACCTGTTGCGACCACAAAATATCTACAGTAACACTGAGAAGTGCATGAATGGTAAGAGATACATCCTACACTATATACATATGTAAATATAGCAAACAGAAATACAGGGTCTGACTCAAGAACTGCTAATAATAATAATATTGCTAATAATAAAGTCAGCCAGCACAATTTCAGGTCTGGGGAGGTGACATAGGTAGGTACCAACTCATCCTATGGCTCTCAGCAATTCTGATGTACCTTAGCTTGGGTGTTCATGTTCATTCTGTTTAAGCTCTCTTCTATGGTCTCACCTTTTCACAGTAAAGGGTAACATGACTCAGAATATGGCTGATTTTCTTTAGTTCTGATTATGAAGTTATCAATCCTTATAAGAAAAGCTCTTTATCATTCCCACCTGATCACTGACAAAACATGAACAGTCTGCCTTCAAATACAAAATGAAAAGACAGATTTTGAAGACAGATGGTGAAAGTGATTCTGAGTACTACTTTTGTCCTATAAAAAATAACCAGATTAAACTCAGAAGTAAAACATCAAAGGATGAAAAAGAAAATATCTAGGAATAATTGCTTCAGACACGGGGAGAAAAGCAAGAAGCATCTTTTAGAGAAAGAAACAAAGACCTTTTCCATCTTCACTAAAGTGGGAAATATGCCGAGTAAGACTGAAGAATTGCAAACATATGTTTTCAAAATGAAATGTGACTTGTTAATTTAGACCTTGTCTAAATCAAAAAGACAAGTGGGATAGCTATATTCATTCCAATACACAGTAGTGTCAAAAAAGACAATAGAATCCAATCTGTTTGAGCTCAGATGCAAGAAATTAGATGAAGAATTTTGGGCGAGTAATAAATCTGGCAACATGAAAAGATAAAGCATGTTTTAAAATGAAACAAAAGCCATGCAAAATAGAAAAAAAACCCCTAGAACATGCAGCAAACAGTACCATCTAACTGCATTCAAATTCTAGAAGTAACAATTAAAACCCTTTTTTTCTAATACATAGTTCACGTAATTAGTGAACCCAAGCATGTCATAACACATAGAAAAAAGCAAGTATTTAGAGAGGTACTAGAAAAGACACATAAGCCTGGGGGAAAAATAGGCAGAAAAACATATATGGATTGCAATCAAGGCAAGCGTGTATGGAACTTATATAAGGAAAGATGATTCTGAGAAAGTTAAACATTACTAAATTACTCAAGAATGTTCGTATTTTCTGGAGAGTGCAGGAAAAGATATATAAACAACCAGGGTCTGTTCACTCAGCTTTTAATAATAAAATTATAGACATATACCTTTGAGCTCAAGAAGCTGAAAATGAGGGGAAGTTACAAGTAGGCATCTAAAATTAGTCAGTCATTTCTGATGACTGTCAAAAATGAAACTCCTGCATCCAATCCCTTTTCTCTAGGCATTAGAAAACACTGCCTTTCTATGTGAAAAAATGGTCTCATATCCTTAACACAAGCTAAATGCAATCTGAGATAAAATAATTCAAAGAATAGTGATGTTCTGAAATAATTAGGAAAAAGTATAAACTTTTTCTTCCCCCCCTTTTGCATTTAAGCTGAACAAATATGTTGGATAAGGGTGAGGGGAAGTAAAGGCAAGGGGAGAAGCAGAGAGAGGGCAGGAGTAAAGGGTGAAGAGGGGGAGAGTTCAGCAGAAGCACGGATGGGTCACTTCTGCTTGTTCTTCCTTTTGCCACACCTGCATCCTACAGCCTGTTTCAAGTCTCCGTCTTCAGGTTCAGAACAGTAAGGAATGTTCTGCTCTCCATTTATTTCCAGTGCAGCCCTACAGTGGCAACACTGGAGGCACTGCAGACCGAATCATACCACTTAATTATTAGCACTCTGCAAGGGGAGGTGCCGTTGGAACACTACACACTGCAGTACTGCAGCGCATCCTTAGCAGCTACATAACTTGGAGCACACCAGTCTCTTGTGTCCATATATGTTACCACTTATGTCCACACATTAGCTATACTCTCAATAACAGAGCTCCTAGCACAGTCTTTTAAAAAGGCACTTATGTGAGGCACTTACTTTCCCACTGGAAGGGAGTTGCTTCGTCACTTCTCTTTTTAAAGCACTAATAATTCTGTCAAATGTAAATAGAACTTATATTACATAAAATTACCTCTATTTTTTAATCACTAACAGCTGTGCACTGTACTTTAGAAAACTTGCTTGAAGGAAAGAAGAGGGGAACAAAAGCTTTACTAGTCTGCATCAGAAGAACAACCTTGAGGGAAGGGCCCCTCACACATCAGAAGGACTTATGGGAAAGAATGCTGCAGAGACAGCTGTGGATCTGGTATTTTTTAGCTTTCAAGGGGCACAGCACCATTGCTGTGTCCTACTAGATGTTCCAACTGAGTTAGCCTTGCTACAGACGAAAGCAAATGCAATAGTTCTGCTAACACCTTTGCAAAATGTGTTCTTTAAGGTGAGACACGTTTTAAGTGTGACAAGAGCTTGTAATTAGGCTCTAGAAATCAAAAAAGAACTTCCACAACATGGATGCGGTAGGGTGGAAAACACTGATTCACACTTCTGAAATACAGTGACCAAGCCTGCAGAAATATGAAATCGTGACATTTAATCAAAAATGTAAAGCTTTCTATTCACATATGTAGACATACTGATGCTGAGGAGGACCTCTAGGGATTACTGCAAACAAGCAAACAAGAATTCCATTACCACATCAATCAGAACAGCCAGACTGCAATGCAATTGCAGTGAGCCTTTCTGGACTGCCTAGGGAAGCTGGAAGAGTAGCTTTCTTGTAGCTAAAGACAACTGGGATTTTGAAGTAAAATGCTTCAGCTTTCAACTCACGTAAAGTGAAACTGATGTTTGTTGTTAGTACATGACTGTGAAATACACATATACACCATCCATACAGGTGTGTTAGGTAAAATAAGTATTAACTTCCTGCATAAGGACAGAAGGCCAGCTGGGGGTAGTAACCTGTCTGAAAACCCTTGGCTAGCTCAGCTCAGGAATCAGACCCAGAACCTTATTGAAAAGGCAGCTTAAATCTTTGGAATTTCTTCATATATCTAGTCTGTAAGATACCTGCATTAAAACTACCCCAATAAAGCTGTACAATAAAAGCACATTATAACAATACCGTGCTGTCCACATCAACCAGTAAAACCAAAGAAAAAATGTCAGCTACAGGGAGAAATGTGACATAAAATGACCTTCAATTGCTGCACACGCAGGGGTGCCAATTTAACAGCTTTTTTAATCTGCTTAGGTGCAGATGACATATGTTACATTTAACCTTCAATTGCAAATGTTCTCCTCTGAATTAAATGCTTTTGTCATAACCTTAAAACTATTTCAGTGTAAAACTCAAACATTTACGACAACATAATAACAAATATTTGAAAGCTACTGATGATAGAGAAAGGAAAAGGACACAGCTAAAACATTGTAGTATCAGCAAAACAGGCAGCTAAGTAAGACAAGGTAACCATTTAACTACCACTACAAAATAATTCCATGTAGAGAAACATAAAATAAACCTGGAAGCAAATAATACACACCGCACTAATTTCTGCAGTTGATCTTTTTATAAAGGCAATTGTGCAAAAATCCAATGGCAAATATAATCCTCAAGCACTGATAAAGTTAATAAAACAAGCAGGGAGATGGTTACATTACTACAAGAAACAAACAGTGAAAATAAATCTTCACTTACTCTCTTCTAATAAAAAAATAATATACAGTAAGATACATACTAAATACTAAGTCAGAATGTCATATACCAGACTTTCTCTTCTTTTACAAGTAAAATAATATTTTTTATTATTCATTACCCACTCTCCACCACAGAATTCCAACTGCTGTGCTTGGGAGTAAGAATAATTTGTGCACATCAAAAACAATGGTTACCTTTTGCTATGATTGCTCGGATTGTAGGAACAGATATTAACCTGATTCATACTGCATGAAAACAAAGAGGTTTGAATTGGAATTTCATAGATAACCTTCCCCAAAATTACTACTTATTATTTTAAACAGAAGAGATTAAATTATTTTTCTGTGCCTATTCTCAATGCAAGGTGAGAAGCAATCTTTACGAGGTGACAGATTCAAACCACATCTAAAATGGACAGGCCAAGACAGAAACACAGAACCTGCACTGACCTTAAAATAAAAGGATGCCGTGATGTGATTGTATAGCAATACTAGCACTGACCCAAGAGACAGTAATTATTTTGGGATTTGCTGATTTTGACATTAAAAGAAAGAGGAAAAGGTGGGTTTTGACCCATTTTCGAATCCTTTGATTTGAACATCATGTTTTTCTTTTTAGTAGACTGGCTACAAACCTGAAATATTCACAAGCCTTTCTGCAATACTACATGACTTAAGTCATTATTTAATGACTTAATTTAACTTCAGTAAGAATACTGAAGTTTTTTATTTAAGAAACTTGACTATTAAGTGACTTGCCTATCTATAAACTGTAGATAAAAGATAGATAACTGCTAAATTTCTTTCATTAAACAAGTAAACTGAGACAAGATATAACTACTACTGGGATTTCCTTTACTGTTTTAAATGTTCTTCCTGTATAGATCTGGTTTGTTAAAATGGCAGTACTACCTAATGCACACATCCGAGGCGGCTTTGAAGTATTTTTGTAGGAAGAAATTCACACTCTATTTGAAAGGGCAGGGAAGATGCAAATCATAAGACATTCAAAAAAGCCCAACATTACCAGAAGGGAAAATGCAAGATGGCGTTAAATTCTCAAAGATCAGAAAGGTGTTAGGCAGTCATAGTTTGGAAAGACACACCTTTTTTCAGAGCATTCAGGAAAGAACATTTTGTTTAGCTCTCTAAGGATTAGTAGAACCACTCTATCTTTCTGCTACTCTTCAGATAATGTTACACTTCTCTTCTTGGAAAGGTGAGTGTGTTTCCCTTCCTTTTGTCCATTCCTCGGTGTTAAGAGGAGGAATTTGACTTCCCAGAAGCACCAAGAAGGAAAGCTGGTGCAGACACAACGTTGTCAACTACCATTCATTTTCAGCAACCTGTTGTACAGACATGTTGCACATCCTTGCACAATGTACACTGTTGAATTAATATTTAACGACTCACTGATACCATAGAGCAATCTAGATATGGAGAGAATCTTCCTGCTTTGAAGGTGAGTATTTGTTGTGAGGTGGTCAAAAAGACTTCTATTACATATAACTATCAGCTTGAAGTATCAATATCAGAAGCAGGTATTTGATGAAAAATCAATTGTTCTTTAGCTGTAGAATGTTCTAACTAGAACAGTAGAGAAAAATACTCTTTTGGAATTTGTGATACCTGAAATATCTTTTTGTGTAAAGGAGCTTCTGTGCAGGGACTTTTCTTTCCATATATAGTTTTTGTATCTGCATATTTTCTATATTTCCAGCTCAGTCATACAGGTCTCCCAGGGAACCACCCAACAGGCTTCTGTTTCAGCTGACTTTCAAGGACTTTGAGCCTTTGAATCCATACAGGTTAATGAAAAGCTGAAAATCTGGAATGTCAAACTTTAGTCATGAAGCTCCCGGTATCCAGTGATGCAAGATTTTGGAGCAATCTGCTAAACAGACAAGTCTAGCTGCTTCTCAGGTACTGATCTCTTCTCTGCGGTGACCAGTGACAGGACTGGAGGGAATAGCCTGCAGTTGTGTCAGGGGAGGTTTAGGCTGGATATTAGGAAAAGGTTCTTCACCCAGAGGATGGCTGGGCACTGGAACAGCTCCCAGGGAAGTGGTCACAGCACCAAGCCTGACAGAGTTCAAGAAGCATGTGGACAATGCACATGGTGTGAATCTTGAGGCTGTCCCGTGCAGGGTGAGAAGCTTGACTGGATGCTCTTCATGGGTCCCTTCTAACTCAGGACATTATTCCTATGATTTGAACAATATCTACATACTTATTCCCTCTGAACTCAAATCGAAACAAATAAAATCCTTGATAAAATTCATCTACCATGACTGCTAACTTGCCCCAATTTCTTTTATAGGCATTTTTAATACAAAATATTACATGAGGCTTCATTGCTAACTGAAATAAAATTTAAACTAATATGCAAGCTGAAATCAATTTAAATTGTAATTATAACTCATTATATAGTTTATCTTTTCCTAAGGGGAAAAAGAAAAGGCAATGACCCTATTCGACCACTTTGTCAAAAATCTATCTGGAGCTGGAAAAATGACAGCATGAACGTTGGAAGAATAGTTCTCAACTACTTCCATTCTGTAACATCTTTCCTAAGGCTTTTGGTTCCATGGGCTCCAATAGTTCCCTGAGAACAACCACAACATTTGAAAATAAAAGAAAGATCAGAAAACACATCCCAACAAGTTCCAAACTGTCCCTGAACTTTCCTTGAACACGTAAAACTAACCAAGGTATGAGACAGAACTCATTTATTTATAATAAACACTTGCACACACAAAACTAGAAAACCTCAACTCCCTTAACTAATGGTTTCTAAAAATGCTTATTCAAACTGACACATGCATGACAAGTTTTGGCTGAGTAGGATTTAAGGAGGAGGAGTTATACCACCCAGAAAAATGGTGTTTATGACAGAAATGACAAAGAATCATTCATCATGGGATTTTTCTATGTGAAGCAGTAATAAAGCCTAAATGAAACTGCACTTCATTAGTAATTTATTTCACAGATCACTATATATACACAAATAGCATAACTCTATTACATTTTTATAGTACCATTTATTACAGTAATTCACATACTATATCCACACGGCAACACAGAAATGCAGCTTTCTCTGGGGAAGACAACAGCAACCAACTGCACATAGGGAGAAAACACTTCTGAGCCACAGGAGCAGAAATAAGAATTTTCAGACTAATCAAGAAAAGGACAATATAAAACAATAAAACTGAATCCCCAGAGATGTGCAGCTAACTCAAAGAATAGTGTCACACCATTTTTGCTTGCCTGATGCCCCATTTGATTTACAAAGTAGAAATAAAAGAGGAAAGCTGAATACCCGTGCCTTGTTCAGAGTGACCAACAGTAGAGACCCCCACCAGAGCTCCCTAGAGAAAATTCTCTTTCCTTTTACTTGATCCTTAAGCACTACATAGCCCTTTTCCACTTGCCACAGGAAAGAAAAGAACATCAGTTCAATTGTTTTAATCAGTATTTATCTGGGATGCCGTACTTCAGGCATATTCTCAGATATCAAGAAGAGAGATGCACTTCTTTCTCTGCTAAGACTTCCGCAAAGTGAGGGTTCAGGGCTATTCCACTCTCTACCAGGAAACAAATTTCTAAGTTTCACGCTTAGAGGTCAAACAATTCCATTAAACTTACTGGTGACTCCTGCCTTCCAAATGCAGGTGAAAACCTGCATTTTTTGCTACACAAACCCACAGAATTCTGTGAGTTGACAGACAGAATGACACCTGCAAATGTCTCATCTCAACAGTTGCCTGCGGTGTAACAGTGTCCAATTTTTTAGTGCTGTGCCTCTGAAATAGCATATTATATGCATTATGTGAATGCCTTTTAAAATATAAGTTAAAAATAATGCACTGCTTTCAACTAGTGAGGCATGTTTAAATTCAACAAATATTCTCTTGATTTTCTTGCCAAAAAACTCTGCTGTAAGAACACTGATAAGAAGGTAAGTGGCTTGTCAGTTGTAGATACTCCATTTTAAAAAATAACTTTTAAACTAAAAAACTTCTAAATAAAGATGCCATACTTGAAATGTAATTTATGAACACTGGGTCTTTGATGGTTGGAGAGAAAACATGATTTTATGTAGTACATTTGTTTTAATATTTTCTGATGAATTAACTAGAAAAAGAACAAAAAATCAAAACCATCAGAGAAATATTTGCTGGGCATAAGTTAAAATCTGTTTGCCAGCAGGGAAAAAAGTCTTCTTAAAACTTGTCAGTATTGACTTTGACTGCATTGTGGGAGTTTGAGAACAAATACATTTCTATTGTTTCTCCTATGGATCTGGTTCTGATTTTCTTTCACAAGAATTCTGTTATTAAATGCAGAATTACAGTCCACAACATACAGTATCTAATTTGATAAGAGGCTGAGTAAATGTATATCAATACAAGTTCTCTTTCTCTTTTTGTGTCATATTGTCCTTCTTCTCCCTGCTTTAGTGGCAGACTAACTACTAACAGTTTCAGAAATAAAACCTGAAATACTGAAATGAAATACTGATTTAAGATCCAGGTTTTGATTACTCATTTAAGTGATCTGCATTCTCTAGTTACTATATTAAAAGAGGGATATTGACCATCTGCAAAAAATATAATGTGCTGTTTGGGTAAGGTAATGAGTCTGAATTAAGTGCATGAGTATTCCCCATTGAAACTGGGAAGACTGTTTGAATCCCTAAATGAGGCAGGTGAGTAAATGAAATCTCTTTTCTATTTTAACTATTAGACATGCTAGAAAGACTTTTTTTCTCGCTCTAAGAAACCCTACAATCCAACCAAAAATGTAGGAAGGACCAGACATTGTAGGAAAGATCATGAAACAGAAATTTTATTTCCAGCCTCTTAGTCCCCAAATCATTCTCCTCAACAGATTTGAGCATACAGCCATAAGCTCTAGAGAACATATTCCTTATTATAAAAGGTGTGAATGAGTGCATTCAGTGCATTGGAGCTGAGAGAGCATATGAAGGCTTGTGCAAATGGTGAAGAGCAGGAGAGCAAATGGAAGTAATATTGACCTGGACATTGCTGGCAGAGCATCAAGGAAGATCACAGGTGAAAAGAGACTCAAAATAAAGAAAGTCTTGAGAATGAGAAGTTTATCTTCGACACCATAGGTAAAAAAAGCTAATTAAGTGATTTGGCAAGTTTTAAAGATTTGCTGCCCAGTTTCCTTTCAGATGAATCAGGGAGCTGCAGAGATTTATGGAAGCAAAGAAGCAAGAGCTGGTTTTCATAGATAAACTTTACAGTCATTCTACATCTAACAGTTTTACCTAAGAAAGTATGGAGATTTTCTAATTCTTTCCTGGAACAGTTCCTGGTCAGTCAAGTGAGCCTATACAAACATACTGTAAAAAAATCTCATTAAAAATAGAAATATTTTATGATGCTACTTACCTGCCTGTCTACTTCTGGAAGCAAAAGCAGGAGGTATTGTTGAAAATGCTGAGGTAAAGAAGCAAAGGTGTGTTTATTTATTAAAGCCCTCAGGTTAGTGTTCACTAGAATAGATCCTGGAGTTTCTATGTCAATATCCTCAGCTTTGGTCCATTTCAAATGTCCTGGAGTAAATAAACAGAAATAACTTTAAACATAAATAAAGGAAGAGAGTAGGAACAATTCTTCTTTTGAAGTTTTTAGCTTTTATTGTATAATACAATAAGCTCTAGAGAAATGGTACTCTGAGAAGGGTAACACAGATTTTTTTAGGTGTCTTAACAGCTTTTATATGTGTATAAAAGGAACAAATATTTTATATTTGTCTCTTGAATATAAAATATTTTTATTGTTCCAGTCAACATCACAGCTGACATATTCTTGCTTCCAGCTTGAGATCAACTCAACTCAACAGCCACAGAAAATAATCCTGTCATGTCATCAACAATAATTATATAAGCACCTATTTTCAAGCAAAAGGCTGCTTGATGAGGCTGATGTGAATCAATCATTATGGACAGCTTCTCTTTTGCCATTAGCAGTGCCCTATGGCCTACACAACTTGTCCCACTGCACCTGCTAAAACTACCTGTGTAAATAGAGAGTGATCCAAGAGATGAGATTATTTAACGTGTTAATGTCCGAAAACATTAACAACAACAACAAAAAAAAGCACTTTTCAGAATTTTCCTAAGAACTGATGATCTAAAATGATCAAAACACAGAAGGCAGCAGCAGGAATCATGAGATTAGTAAACAGGGTATGTGAGGAATGATACAAACCTGGGTGTAAGATAAAGACTCAGCAGAGGGAGGGGAAATACACATATGGCTCATGCACAACACTACAGAATAATGTCTTCTTACTCTACACAGTGAACAGAAAGGCTATCAGCTTAAACTCTTGCACAGCAAGGAATATATCTGTTAAGATACTGGGAAAAGAAAGCTTTCAACTGCCAAGAACAAGGAGACGCTAGATTAAAACCATGGGTCTAATCCATTAATGTCCATCAGTGAAAATCTTTTAAGAATATGTTAGACAAATACCTCTCAGTAATGACAGATGCATATCGGATTTTGACCTATGACTCATGAACAAAATAGATGACCACTGGAGACCCTGTCGGGTCTGATTTTGTTAGTACTTCTAGGATAATATTTAGAAAATACTTTTTAAAGTTTATTAAAGATCTACCTGCTTCAAGGTATTTATATACTGCTACAATCATTTTTTTTCCTCTAAGACTTAACATATGAAAGTACAGGTGGCTGGAAAAACTCAAAAGCTTCTCATCCCTCTCAGGAAACTTCTTCAGGTTTCAGTCTATTGTACTTTCAAATATTTAAAAAATGTATTAAGAGGGGCCTGAGCTATATAAAATACAAACTCTATCACAATCTCTAAAAAGTGATTAAAAGATTATTCCACTGCTATAATGAATGATGGCATGTGGCATTTACATAGGACCTCTCAGCAACAAATAAAACTGTTTAGAAGAATAAGTATTTTTAAAATGAGAACATTTGGGCATGCTAATTATAAGGAATGTCTTAAATGCTACAAGCTACTTAAAACTAATGTTAATAGAAGTAATGCAATTATGCTTTAGATTTCTTAGAGGACCTATCTAGGTCTCTTCACTGAAATTCTGTAACTACAAAATTTATATATGCAAGAAAATGAAGATCTGTAAATTCTAAAAGCTCCACTTCAGTCACAGCCTCCTCTAAACATGCTTTTAATTTTATTTTATTTTTTAGCAACTGATACTGAGTGAATGAGACAAGGACTACTTTGCACTCAGCACAGGATAACCTTTTCCAACATTTCTAACATACTCTATTTCAGTACAGCAAAGACTCCACTACCATCAAATGAATGCCCTGCTACACAGGGCAATTGCATGGAAGAAGTGCCCATTTTCATAAATGCATCACAATAAACTATCCTCACCATCTGTCGCACTCACTAAATATAAATGTAAAAAGCACACAGTCTCTGTGCATAACACAACTTGTATGACATATTGAATTTTAATGCCTGTATGTATATTCTCTTCTTTAATCAATACAAAATACATATCTCCATCTTCTAAGTGACTCCAAATTAGAGTAACATTTTCCCCAGCTAGCGCTTCATATCCTATGGGAAGGCATACACACACAGAGATAATCCAAACTGAAATAAGATACATGACTGCAAAATCAGTAACATCCTCCAGTGGCAGATATTCTCATAGCATGAAAGGCCCAAGACAAAGAGTCAAACCTACATTTTCTGATTTATTTGACCGGCTATCCTTTACAAAATACTATGGAGGTTTTATCAGCTTCTGGAAGAAATATGTGTATTGCTTCTGGGCCAGTAGCAAACTGTGGATGCCCGTCACAGTCCTACTTAGAAAATTTCCTCAAAATCTGTTCAGATGAACAACAAATTCTCTCTTCTGCACCCTTCCTATGGCTATTTTGGGATCTGTGTAGCAGGTCCCAAGTTTGTAACAGGATTTAGTGAAGTATCTGGAAACAGCACTAGTATCTGGAAATACGACACTACTGCAGCCCTAATCATTGCTCCGAGAAGAGTTTATGACAAACCACGTGGTAACGTTTTTTATGTTGTTTTCCACAGGGAAAGACATTTTGAATCCTTATATAGCTATGGGGTATCACTGTCCAGATCAGAAATAGAAGCTGTAAGACAAGAGGGAAATTCAGGCTTGCAGCCTTGGAAAATAAGAGTTTAGTCTTCAACATAGAGAATTAACCATAAGGAGATGGGAGCATCATGGTTCTACATCAAGGTATAAAAATTAAAACAGAAAAAGGACCAAAATCCCACAGTTGGCAGAATCTGTTAACTAAAAGGGAAAAAAAAGTAATCATATTTAATCAAAGCTCAGAAAGTCTACCAAACACAAGATTTAATGAATGTTGGGCAGATCAGCAGTTTCAGACCAGCACAGTTTCAGACAGCCTAACAATATCTGGACCTGAACTGTGCACTATACAAGACCCTGGACTCATTCTCAAAGCTGCCCTACAACTACACTTTTAGCATCCCAATAAATGCGTAATGAGAGGAACATTTCAGCAGATACAAGAACAGAAACCCTTAAACCTTACACAAAGTTCCCTGCACTCCATGTGTGGTGTCCCTAAAGGCCAGGAGATTTATTTTCCAAAATCCACCAAAAAATCCCCTAATGAATTCATTTGATATCATCAGCCAACAGTTGATGTCATATCTAAAGATAGGGAGGAATGTATACTTGAAATTATGTCTGTCTTACATGTAGAGAAAAATTACTGGAAATCATCTAACATTGAACATAACTTTGCACAGCAAAAGCTGCAATACTGAAAGAAAATTGTCTATTTTGAATAATGATGTTGGCTCAACATAGAGAACTAGCTGTCCACATGGGACTGATTGATAATCTGCAAAAAGACAGGTATGAAACCAAAGTATACTTTCATGGGAGGCTGTGATACAATAAGGCTTATAGGTTACACTGCCAGGAACTGACAAAAGCACATTTAACAACTCTCCTATGGCATTTAGGAAGCAAAGGGACTTGGAGCTATTTTACAGGATCACTGTATATAAAAAAAGGACTAGGCTGGATGATTAATAGAGGAGCAATCTTATCCCCACAAAGATAGACATAAAATAACTTCTAGGATTTAGCCATGACAAAAAGCTTGTTATCTTTTTCAACATAGCCACATTGCAAAATACTTCTCTAAATGATTCAGCATTCTGCTGAATGCAAAAAGTACTTTTTGAAGACAAAGAAACAATTATGTCATTATGTGACTTTACTTAAGCAGAGACAAGAGTCTCAGTGAACTCTACATTTTGTGCTCCCTAGGGAACTTTTCCAATTAAATTTTATGCAGAGCAGGAAAGTCTGCCTATCACATGGAGATTGAGAATTTACTCTTAGCATCTCTTCAGAGAAAATTCTTTGTTAATTACAGAACATGATCCATGAACCTCACTAAAAAATCCACAGAAAATACAACCAGAAACTGTATCTACCACCTCAAGAGATGTAGCTTCAAAACAGTTACGGATCCAACCGAAGAACTAAATCAACCAAAGAAGGAGAACCAACCAAAACTTTAATGCCAAATCTCTATATGACACTTTGCAATAATGCAAATGAAGAAAACAGAATGTTAACTTCTAATCAGGCAAGCATGTAAACAAATATGCTACTATCTCTGGGAATAAATGCACATTAGGCAAGCAAATTCACCATGAAGAAAGAATATCTGTTACACACCGCCCCCATCCCCCAAAAAACATTATGTAACAATCAAAATCTAATTGCTAAATCACCTCTCTTCCTGCAGTTGCTTAGGTCTGTCAAACTTTAAAAAGCAACCACTGAGGATAAAAAAACCAAAATTGGCCATGGATTTTCTAGGCAGACAGAAAGATGCCTTCTTGAGAAAAGGTCAGCTGCTGAGTTTGAAAAAGGGATAGGTAAAGAGAAAAAAAACTTTTCAAGAGAACACAAGAGTTTAGAAAAAAACCCTACAGTATTACAAGTAATATATTTATTTTACTCCTACTCACCTAAACCAGATTTTTTTAACCTCTTTAAGTGCTGACTTGTCTGCTTTCCACTTGGAGACTTTTGCCCATGTTTCATCTCTTTATCAGAACCATCTGCTTCACCATTTTTAGATTCCGATCCTTTGGAGAAAGTAAAATCCCTCAAATATGATGCTTTTGCACTTTTACTAACAATCCCCTCAGCACCCCCTACACCGTAAACAAACCAAAAATAGGATTTTTTTTTAATGACATTTTCTTGCTGAAAGGCAATATATGTTTCTGGTCGCAATACAATTCCTCCTCATCAGAGGAATTGGAAGTAAAAACTCAATAAATCAATTACGTGCTGAAAACTGAAGTTTACTGAACACTTCAGTCAATAAAAATGTTCAGTGATCTAATAAAAATAACATAGTTCTATAATGCCCAGGAGATATTTTAAAAAATATTTTAACCTTAAGTTACAGGGCAGTAAAGCAATCTAAAGCGGAAAAAAGACAATTTCTTTTTGAAGAAACATTTAAAGAAAAGCATGTTTGGAAATATAACTGTCAATTTGTGTTAAACATAGACACAGAAATCTCTTAAAATGAAGCAACTTAACCACCAGAGTTAAAGGTCAAGGTTATGCTGCAGTGATAAGTATGGAATAATAATAAGAAAAGCTAACAAAAGGATTTGACTATTGCAATGCAGAACTGAGACACAAATTCACATTCACAGAGAAGCTTGCTTTTCTCCCCCCTCCTCTTTTTATGGCATTGAATACCAGCATGAGGTCCTCCATTAGAGCTCCAGAGCCAAACAAAATGTTACTTTGCATTCCTTTAAAGCTGCTGCTATTACCAATTGTCATTTTACTCTGTGCCTTTGGTTCTTTATTAAAGAAAAATCTCCATCCTCGAGACACGAGTCTTGATAGGGAAATAAAGACGTTAAACAAAGCCACCCAGTGGAAATATTATTTCAGCAATTCAAAATTCTGTAAGCTACACATCTGATTCAGAGGAAGGCTCTGTGACTGGAGCTGATCCTGCAAACAGTCCTTTAGCTATTTACCTGAAGGTGAATCCGACTGCTCATCGGACACCTTTAATGGTGTCAAAACAACACGAGGAACAGTCTTGTTTACCATCATTGAGACTCCATTTCTTCTTTTCTGCTGTTGTCTCAAAGCCTACAAAAACGATAACAAAACATAAAACTGTAGCAAAAAATAATGCTTATAAGTGAATTACACATGACATTTCTCTACCATTAAACTGAATCCCTTAAAATAAGCATAATTTACACAGCTACTGACTTGCCAGATTTCACACTCGTCCTCTTTATGTCATTTTCTTTTAAATTACAAAATCAGGCTTTTCCCTTTTTTTTATAGAGAAAGAAGATGCACCTTAGATCATTTTCCAATCCAGTTTTGACAACAAAGAAGCACGTAATAACTGTTTGCTCTACCTTAACAGCACAACGTGATAACCCATGAAATGTGAAACTAAGACTTCAAAAAAAAAAAAAAAAAGTAAACACAAAATGTTTCAAACCCAGAATAAAAACATATATGTCTGCACATCTCTCGCAGGTGCATCCTCTCCAGTATACTGCTCAGTCAATCAAGTTAACACAGAGTGTCATCAGTATGTACAGCATGTAAGGACTACAGTATTGATGCACTCACTCAGCCGTGAGTAGTGCTGCACAAAATCACTGAACATGGCAGGAATCATTTATTTTCGTGAAGGGAATCAGTCCTAATCTTGGAAACCTTGCAGCATTTGGCTTCTGTCTGTTTGACTTTGGGCATTAACCTTCAGAACACGAACATGATGGTGTTCTGGCAAATCTGGGGAAAAATGATACATGAATAAATCTCTATAAATGGTAGTGCTTTGTGTTTCATAAATGTATTGAATACAGGGCTGATAATGTAATATAAAATATCTACAGATTACAAATAGCAAATACTCATCAGACTGTTTTATATGGAAAATGATATCTCTTTCAAATGGTCTTAAAATATACAAATATGAATACCTGCCAATTAATACATCTGCAAGCATTAAAATTCTGGAATTAATCAGAATGGGCTGGGCTTAATACAAATCTCTCCTAGCCTCCTGTCTATTTTTCTTTATTCTTACTGTGCACTCTATTTTTACAATTGTGATTTGTGTTATGAACTTGGGGGATTTATTTAAGTAATACCATACCAACAAGGAACATATTTGATATGAATTACCCCTACAGGTTTATTAACACGAATGACTGATGCCCTAGAAGGTTTAAGTCTGTAACTTTAATGGATTGTAATAGCTTTTCAAATTCACATAGCTAAATAATAGGAAAAAAAACCTGAAACCTGTGAGAAGAAAGAAATCGATATTGGTCTACTCCTCTAAATAACACTATACAACGTAAAATACACC
This sequence comes from Regulus satrapa, assembly GCA_013396955.1. Taxonomy (NCBI): domain Eukaryota; kingdom Metazoa; phylum Chordata; class Aves; order Passeriformes; family Regulidae; genus Regulus; species Regulus satrapa. Next base: position 109,711 of record VWZN01000251.1, on the reverse strand, counting down.
AGGCCACATAGAAGCTATTTCATGGATTAACCCATTTTATTGTACTTCTTAAAAGACATGTAAGCACTGTGCGATAAAAAGCAACTCAGAAACACTTGAAATCAAACAAAGAGAGGAAGCTGGTCAGATCTGCACTGAACCAAAGCAGCAGAAAGCCATAAAGAACAGCCTATACTTCAAACATTTTTTGAGACAGAAAATTCATACTTGCATGGAGCAAGCATAGACAGGCTTGTGTACAGAAAATTCTAAGGTGTTAACATTTCTCAAAAATTCCTCAAAATTCCAAAAACGACCCTGCAAGCCTAAATGTCAAATCAGTTGATCCTTAAAGAAGATGGAGACAGTGGGAAATAGTTCACTAAAAAAATTAACTGAAAAGACTGGCAATGGCTGCACTATCAATGCACCAATATAACCACAACCCAAACTTCATATGATGTTACTCCACAGCTTAATTTGTCTCATGTCATCCTCATTTCCTCCACACAAATTGGGTAAGAGCCCAAACAACGCTCCATGTTCTCCTCCTGCCTCCTCCTGACTTTCCAAGGCAATTTCCACCTCTACCAAGGGTTCACAGTCTTGCTGCCAGCATCCATATGGAAATACCATTTTATTGATTTATACAGCCACTGTGGCAAAGGCAGACTCTTTGTCAAGCCTCACAATTGATTCTCAATGCTTAGACTGCCATGAAGGAGAGAAAGGAACCAGCAGAGTATTCACCACCAGTGACAGGCACACAGTGTTCTTACACCTCTGGTGACACATGTGCTACTCAGGCAAGGGCAGCAGTACCCAATAACTATCAGGAGCACCACTTACCTTCTTTTCTGTCACTGCCAGGCCCCCTGTGGTTCTTAAGTACACATTTATGCAACTGATCTGGCATTTGCAAGAAGCACAGGCCAACTTGTGCCCATGGACCACTAACACAAGACACTCCTTGGACAGTTAGATGAGGAAATACAGCTGGGAACAGACAAAACTACCGGAACTATTTATTTCAAGGCATAGCATACTTCTTGAGCTACAACCTAAGCACCTCTATATGTAAGGGTCAAGCACAAACCTTCAAGACACCATTTCCCTTTGACAAACATTTGTTTTCCTGGGTGAGTTTTTCCCTAACATACACTCTCTGCCAGTCCCTTCTCCAGCTCCTACAGTTTCACAGTACACGGAACTGACCACCGAAAAGGGCCCAAGTTAAGTCTGAAAATCAAGCTAACAGTAAAGNTGGACATTAAATCTAAGTAAAACTTTTAACACAAAGTTAACACATTACCAGTTAATTACTCTGTGTACAGAGAATAGACACATAACCTTCCCCATACCTCTCTGTCTTTTCATTTGCCAAATGAAAGATGAGAGACTGCGTAAGAGAGTACAAAGATATCAAGTAAATAACCTAACATATGATTTGCAGGGTAAAGATTGCTGAGATTCTGCACAGACATTCTAGTTGAGATATGCCCAGCTAACCACAACAATTTTATATCAAATTCTCCTCTGAATTTGAAGCTGCAGGATCTGAAATTTTGAAAAGACATGTCTTTGCAAGACAAGACTAGGAGCAACCCAGCAGTGGGAGAAACTGGTGACTGACACCCAGTTACAAAGGAAGCCAAACACCAGAAGGAGTTAAGTATAAACGAAGGACAATCTCTGTAGTCTCCGCTGAGGACAAATATATAACTTCTCTACACCTAGCCTCAGGGATATTCATTTTAGAATACAAGACTACTGTAGGATAAGACAAGAATCTTGCAACCCAAGATTAATTCTACTTAGCTGGGAAATCAATGAGATTACTCCAAGTGAAACATGCACCAAATGCCTGCTAATACTGAGTTTTTAGTGCACCAAGCTAATTTAGTGGTTTCCTAGTCACCACGACCAAATAAATCAAATTTATAACTAGCAGTGAAGAAAATGAGAAATGTTGTAATTTATTCCAGGGACAAATGGTTCCAGATATTACTGTAGATTCGAAAACAGTAACTAACACATACTACATTGTCATCTTTTACCCACACAGCCTTTTGCATCTCATCCATATTTAGAGATATGTAACCTCCTAGCTGGACTTCCTACAGAACTGCAAGAAACAGATGATGATTTTACCAAATGGTAAGGTGTCATTTTCACTATGGAAAATTAGAGAAAAACACATGTAGTGCATATGATAGCTTACATAAAGAATATTTTTATTTAATGAGACTCTGTTTACATTTCAAATGCATTCATCACTTAATGCTAAATGCCTGAGTTTAAAAAGCTGCACATTTTAAATACCTAGAACTGATCACTGTTGAAGTATTCTGTAAGACATTACTACCATCCTATTTGTACAACAAATGAAGAAAAAGGAAAGGAAATTAAAGTTCATGTAATATACAAGTTAAAACATTACAAGCACTCTTAATATTACCACCAAAATATAATACTTACATCCACAGCCTTTCATAAGCAGATTTGCAAAGGACATCTGTGAATCTCTTGCACATAATGAGTATGGAGAATTCCCAGTATTCCCATTCATAAAAATGAACCTGTGACCATCTGTTGAATAACACTGCCATGGTCATTATACAGTGCTTGGCATAATTATTTGGTTTAATGAAGTTATTTTTATTGCCAAAATCTTTAAGTAAACTATCAATCCATTTTCATCCAAAGAATCCAAAATAAAATAAAAATATGAGAATTAAGAAAACATAAACTCTGAAGATGGATAGCAAAAGAAAAACACCATTAAATTAACAGTGAACTTCTAATTCCAAGCAGGTTTTTGTTTTTTTTTTTTTTAATCAAGAGGTGACAAGAGCAAGGTTCCTTTATTTTCAGGGAGATTCTATCCCTACTGGTGTATAGCAATATTTTGGAGGTTTCATGAATGCCATTATATGCTCTTAAGAGTAATAATTTCATGTTTACTTGATCTTAATACAGGAAAAACTTCTTCACCCATGTGACACAATGGTAGACTGTCTTCAGTAAAAACTCATAAAGTCATCTTTCAAGCAAGAATGAAAGGAAACAATATACAATAAAAGCTAAGTGGATGTGGGAGAAAATACCTCCCCAAAAGAGCACCAGAAGCAAAATGTCAGCCTCTGTGCTCTGATTTTACTGCTGCTTGGCAAATTTTTTAAATTATTTTTCTTTCCCTAATCTTTTCAACTCAGGATGAAAAAATGGAGCACACAGATAAACCATTAATGCAAAAAACCACTTTCATTTAAAACTAAATGTGTGACAAGCTGAAGATGTTAAAAATTAAGTTATTATCAACAAAGACATGTTACACTTGGTTGCATTAAGCAACATCGTCCCAGATTTCTACTTGTTCCATAAATGTCAAGTCTACATTCTGAAACTCATGTAATGAAACATAACCTTTGAAATTTCACACATTATGGACCAGAAATGTAAAGCTATGGAATTCCTCCATTCTGCCATGTGAAAACACAAATTATGATACACTGAGCAATGTCTCTTGCACAAAATAAATAACAACTCTACATCATGGTTATGGATCCCATATTGGCAAAGATGAAACAGGTTTATGGTTTATCAGCGATTCACTTAACACCACCATAAAATTCAGTCTTTGTCTTCTCTCTCACCCCCATTTTGTTAGTAAAATTAAGAGCCTTTAATTCCCACACCTCAGTTAAATTAAAATTTCTCAGTGGCAACCTGCTTCACAGATAGACAGAGCAGTTAAACTAAAACAGTAAGCTCCACAAATCATGAAGAGTAAAGAAATTGTTATTTCCTGGATCGCACTAATCCTTATATTAAATATAATCAAAGCACTGAGTTATAAGCATGCAACCATAAGATTAAAACACAATAAAGATGTCGTATGGAAACAGTTACAAAGCACAAAGTACCATTTCCAAAGCAAATTAATTTACTTCCAACCAGACTAGTACTCTAAACATGTTGGTATGGTGCCAAGTGTACGCAACTGGTCATCTGGAGATGAAGAGCAGGGTCAGAATCAGGATGGAAGTTTGGAAACCTGGGGTTTGTTTTCAAACACATGCTAATGCCTTCTCAAATAAGCATCTATTCTTGTCCCATGCCATCCTCCTACCTCGTGATTACATCTGCATTTGGAATAAAAACAATGTCTTGCTGCATATTTGTTCCTTAGGTCACAGTAGGGCTCAGGGTCCCTCTGTAGGACTATTGCACACATTAACACTGAGCATTTACCTGTGTACCAACCAACACTGAACTGAGTGCTTGGACCTTTGTGGGGCAGAGACGAGGAGATTTGTTTGTTCACGTGTGTCTGTACACCTGCAAGCCAGCACTACTTTCTACGGGATTACAATAATGCAGTCACAGCTACAGTTGCTGCAGATCACGACAGACTGCAAAGTAAATGGTTTTGGTGCTTTCCCAACCACAGAAAAAAAGCACAAAAAACACATGTGATGTGTTCAATGTCTGTTTTGACTTGCATGTGAATGGGAATGATGATGGCATATGCATCAACTCAGTGAAAGCCTTTTTACAAGAAGAATTGGGGGTTTTTTTCAGTGGTTTGTGTAGTATTAAATTAACAACATCCATCAGCTGGAAAGTGTTTTATGGGGAAATCTGTTCTTTGGCACAACAAAGCACAGACAGGTAAGGAACAGTTTGTAGAAAGCAGTTTAAAAACAAATTAAAATAAATTTAGCAGTGTCAATACAAAATCTTGTAACAGTGATCAACACTTTCCATGAGGGTAAATTTTCAAACACACAGGAGCCAAAGCATACAGCAGAGGCTTCATGGCTAGACTCCCCAGATTAAAAAAAAAAATCTTCTCATATTACCACTCAGAGAATTTACATTGTACCAATGCAAGCAGTGTAATGTCTTTCTGCCTGACATCCTGTTTCAGCCTGAGCACTCCTGCTTGCCCACACATCCTGAGCACACAGCCTGCTGGGGACCTACCTAACCGCCCCTGGAACACAATTTGTAGGTAACTGCTTGTCAACATTTTGTAGGAGGCTTCCTCGAACAGTTGTGAGCTGTTCCAAATCCTGCCTTTCCCTGAAAAGGCCAACACTTTCTAGGATGCACTTCAAAATCAAGGAATGATTTACTGTCACCTGGATATAATTTCTTGTTACAAACTATTCAAATCAAAAGCTGCTCTTTTCACATGGCTCAAAAGAAGACACTCACTTAGATACTCATTCCCACTATAGGGAGAAATCACATAACTCCACTGGAAAAGCTGAACTAGGACTCCAGTCTCTGGTGATTATATTTTCATTAATACAATAGCAATGACCAATCCATCTGAAATAGTTCCCCAGACTACTTAAGGGACAGCCTACTTTAAAGAAGCACATAATCAGATAAATGCAATGCTTTGAAGTAGGCTGCTTTCTTCAGCTTGACTACCTGAGACTTGGAAAAAGCAACTGCACCTACAGAACAGAAGAAAGAGAACACTTTCAACCAATGTTTGGAAAGTTGATTCCACTATGTCACAGTGGTAGGTTTAAATAAAGATAATGATCATGCCAGGACATATTTTAAGTGAAGAATACTGTCCTACACTGAGGTAGAGGGACAACTACCCTTCAAGACTTAAAATTGCTTTAAAATTCTTAAGTTATTTCTCAGACTAGGAAATTCTGTAAAATACATTTATTAAAACAGAAAAGGTGCAGGAGCACTTTAAAAAGTGTGCTGAGGAAACCCCAGAAGAGAAACAAGCAGAACGCTCTAGCAACCGGGAGATAGTTACTAAAAAGCAGTACAAAAAGAAAGCAGGAATTGTGTGGATTCCTGTCCCTTTCTTTCCATCTCAGGTAAGGGCTGAGGACCACGAGGATGACCCAGAAGAGTCTCAAACATTGTCTTGCGTCTTACCAAAGCACTGTGTGGAGCAGCTGGTACATGCTGCCCGTGCATAGGGACCTTTAGAGGGACATACCGTGCAGCCAGCCTTCAGGCAATGCATGTACTCCCTGAACAGCTTCGGCTGGAAATCTTGCTCTCCCAGCTTCTTTTCCCCATTATGCAGTCTCCCTGCCATAGTTTCTCTGTCCTCTTCCCTAGACTTGTCTTGGCAATCAGAAAATCAGTTTAGTTTATCATCTTCGAACTTCCACTTTCCGGAATACATTTTGTAAACTCCAGTGTCCCTTCCCATGTCTCTCTAGAAGTCAAAAAGCAACATGTTTTCCTTCTTTTCCATTTGTTGTCAGGAAAATTTGTCAAGAATCATCACTTATGTTGCCAGACATCTGATCAAATGCTTCAGAAAGGGAGCCAGAATTCTCCAACTGTGGCATTGGTACATTTGTTGCATCTGAAATGAAACATAAGAAGGAGGTTAATAGAGACACTGAGCAACTGCAGCAAATTCTCTATACCGAGAAATTCAGTACAAAAAATACCTCTCAGTTCACAGTGGATTTTCAGAACCTTTCAGGAAGACACCCTGCACTTAAATTCTAAGTGATTAGGACAAAATCATAATGATCTCCTCTGTCACCGTTGCTTCTTTAGGGTGAGGAAAGGAAAGCAGGGTAGGCTCTATATATTAGAGCATGTGAGGGAGCAGTCGCTCAAATGAGTCAAAGGAGAGACACCACAGACAAACTTATACTGGATTATTTACTAAGGTCAGCAAAATGCTTCAAGATAACCTGCCTCTGGCTGTAGTCAAGGAAAGAAGTCCTAATGGAATGAGTGTGGAGGGAGCAAGACTGGTGAGTTTGCTCTTCTCTCAAAGAAATGTAAGCAGTGTGAGCTAAAGACAGGAAAGAAAATTCACACCAGCATCATAGGAGATCAGGATTCTACCTTCAGTGCCAACCTAGGCACTTGGACACCTGTGTCCAAAAAAAAAAAAAAAAAAAAAAAGGCAAAGAGATCTTGATAAACTAGTTCTATGAATTTGGGTAAATCAGGGCTAAATTATAGTGTTAACCATCCTGGAATTTAGTCTCTTGTAGGTTGGTTTCTAATAAGAATTACAGTTGTGGTATAAATGTCAGACTGAAATGTCATTTGGAGCTGTACAGGTCATGTCCTACAATTCAGAAGCAACACATGAGCTAAACCCTAACTTCCCCATAGCTCTGTTACTGATTGGGGCATGACAGCATCCACTGGAAAAAAAAAATTAAAAGGGGGTGGAGTTGCTATTTCTATTATAAGAACAGATCCTACAAATGGGTGCCTTCCTTCTCATTAAAAAAGCTCCATCTACCCACTTTATGAATTCAATAGTGGCACACATATGAACCCAGCCACCAAGCATGCAGACAAAGCCCAAAGTTAAGGAAAACAAAACAAACCATGGCAGTGACATACCTTGTGTTGATTCCCTTATCTCCTGAGCTTCTCTCCTCCCAAACCCACTTGGATGCTGTCTCTGGAGTTTCTGTCTCTACAAAGAGTTCTGGATGCCCAGCACAGTCTCAGACATGTCCTGGTTCTGTATTCAGATCCTGAGTCTGAATGGAGTATCCTTCTCTTCTCCCAACAGAAAATTTATGGGTACCTTTCTTGCTGCTGATTCCAAAGTGCCAAAAGGGAGGCAGGATTCTCTTCCATGTCTGGGAGGTCTACTATCATCCCAGACACCATTTTAGCGCATCTTCAAGTTCTTTCTCCTCTCTTGGTACTGACCCAGGGAACACCTGGTACACTGACGGGCAAGGTGCTCTTACACTTGGCTATCAGAGTCCAACAGACACTAACACCACCTCAATGTCCTGGACAGTCACACATTCTCAGTGTTACCTATGTGAGGCCAGTTTGCAGGTATGATCGTTTCTTCCGAGAAATGTTCCAAGAACATCTTGATAGATATAGATAAATCTGTATACAGCGAAGACTTCCACAAAAATTTATCACCTCAAGTCAATGGAACAGAAACTGGACCAGACAGAAGCATGTAGATGCTATGCCATGACTTGATGTCCATATTGGAGTTAGCCTTGTCCAGAGCAAGAATGATGCACACAGTAGTGTGACCATGTACCACTGCTAGCAGATGGAGGTGTAGTTCAGTACTCTCCCAGGAAGAGGTCCTTACATGGGTCTGCATGCCAAAACTCTCGAGTGTGAAAATGAGGTAAATCAGTAAGGAACTGATCAGTACTGATAGGAAATCAGCGTGTGACAGCATGCCATAAGCCTTCTTTTCAAAGGTACAAGATCAGCAACAACTGGGAACACATGCCCAAGCACTTCCAACAGCACAAGGGAAACGGAAATCTGTAAAATCTGCCGTCAGAAAGCCAAGCATAAAAGGCAGCTCTACACCAAAGGCTCTTTTGTCTATACCCTCATGAACAGGAACTGGTTTGTGGGACATAACGCTCAGAGCAAAGTGTAAGCATTTTACAAGAGCAAAACTGATACTCTGTGAGAACCAAAGGGAAGCATGAAACACACTCGGTGGTAAAACATTCAAAATCTCTTTCCCAGCAAGGACACAATGGAAGGTGGTGAAGCTAGAAAGTTTCCACACAAAAATGGCAGCCCAGACTTTGAAAGCTGAGGACATAAGGGCTGATCTGTGACACAGACCTTATGAAAATCCACTGCAACTGCAAACCTCTTTAGTCCCTGCAAAGCATCCCAAATGCTCTGCTACCTCTGAGAAATCAAAACCAAGAGCCAGGGCTCAAAAAATGCCCTTTCCTCTACTCAGCTCCCTGCAGAGCTCAAGAAATGCAGCATTGTGACTAATTTGATTCATGAGAACATTCTAAAATGCGGGCTGTTACAAGCCAAACATGAGATTGCTCTTTACAATCTAAACCCAGGAATATATCTCTAGAATTCATTAATAAGCAAATCATATGTAAATCCAGCACATAATAATTTAAAGAGAATTACATATGAGTGGTTAATAAGTAGATAAACAGTAGAGAAAATCTTCTATTTCCAGCTCAGATCTTCAAGCAGAACTGCACATAATCAACTTCCCTCTCACTTTATTTTTAGAGGTTACAAAACAAATATACATAAGATCAAAGTAATGTGAAGAACCCAATAGTTTTAAATAAATTGAGTAGGAAACTGAGAACTATCCTGTAGGTTTTCATTCTCTGAAGGGTGTCTCGCAGTAGATAAAAAGCAATAGCTAAGGAAGACCCCATTAAAATATGTTATATACAGTATATATACATTTATTTATTATAAGCACTTGCTGAGAGTAGGATGATGGTTTATCCTCTGTTACTTTAGCATGGAATCAGTCAATTTGTAACAATCATAAGTGTTGCATAGTGTGTCTAAAAGTTTCTTCTGTATTCAAAGGTCTTACAGATTCTTTGTACGAATTTTAAGCACTATGCATCCATAAAAACAATTAAAGTTTAGAAAGCGAAAGAATAAATCTCCAACAGCAATTTTATAAATAAAATCACTGTTATGGTTTATTCACCTCTTCTACAACCAAATCAAACCTGCAATGTGTATATATGGCAGTAGCCAAGACCTGAAACTTGAAGAGAAAACAAAGCAAAAATCTAATATCCCATCATACAAATACCCATTTGTCTCACATTGTGCATAGAGAAAAAATTTTGCTTATAGCTGTAATGCTACTCTCATACTCTGAAGTACAGGATCTAATTACCATCAACTTAATTAAAACTAATTTCTTTTTATTGATTACTTAACTTTCTGATGTTGCTTTAACCCTACTGCCTTAGGAAATGTTTTCGAAGATTCACATCAATGTTATGACATTTTATATTAATTAAGCTATTCTGATTAATTTGCCTTTTAAAAATTATTCTCAGTGCTATATATCTGCTAAGTGACAAATGGTAAAGTTTAAACAATTATGGAAGTTCAAACATCTGTGGCTTTGCTCTTTTTTTTCCCTTCTTTTCCCTTCGCCTTTCCCTTCGCCTACTCCCTCTACTCCAGGGAAATTCGCAGATCACAAAAGATCTGTATAGAAGGGTTTCCAAGAAGTGTAAATTTTTCACAACTATCCTAATGGTTAGTGAGCTTTTTTAGTGCCTACTGTTAAATTTTCCTGAACAAACACACGTAAGACCTCAATCTAATAATCCTTTTCAGTCCTCAAAGCCTCTAAATATAACCTTATGTGAATGATAAACATCTGTTAATTTTACTGGATTTAAACTTAGCCTGCATGAAAAACTAAAGTGTTTAGAGGAGATGTAGACAGGCTTTGCTTAACTTAAGCCTAAACAAAGAAGTCAGCAATAAACTAACCAATGAAATACAGGATCTCCATAAACCATAACTAGGGAAGCAGTTGTGAGAAAAATTACAACATCATCTCATTATCCTAACACTTTAGAAAAGTCATAACTCAAAATGGAGAAGAGGTAATGATGGGGGATTTTGAATTCTAATTTTTTTAGTTTTTCATTTTTCTGGCTGTAAGCTGAATTAATTTGGCAGTGCTGGAAAATAATTTTCACATTATCATGATTTCAGCTAATAGGTGACTTGAATAATCAGCTGCTTTTGCAAGCTTTAATACTTATCATGGAAGCTAAACCATCCAAATCATATGGGTTTTTTTATAAAAATAACGCTAACCCTCTTTTATACCTGTAGTACCAAATAGAGTATGAAAAAATTATTTAACAGATCATAAAGAAAAACTGAACAAGTACACCTATAGTCTTTCCTAGCAGCATCACTGCTTTCAAAATGTGTTTTTTAAAAATTGATCTTTAACCTCACATAAAATTTTCAACACAAATGCTTACATAGGAATAGCAGGGGTGTGATAATATAACGAATTCTGCTTAATTTAAATTGGCATGACCTTAAGTGTTTACTGCACTTGAAACTCCTTTAAACTCACAACAAATAGGGCTGCACCCTCACTAAAAACATAGCAAAACCCGCAACAAAACGCCACTAAACATAGCACTAAAAATCTTTACAAGACTCTTTAAATTCTGCTGACATCCCATTTACACAGGAATGACAGGGATGCTAAAGGGAAGCCAACTGATGATCAGTCAATACAAGCTTACCTGTTTAAGTGCTTTCTTTGTGTGCTGCTGGAAGGAAGATACTAGCTTGCTTTGCACCGGTGCATTAGTAAGGCTTGAATCACGATTGGAAGACATTTCCTCAGATGTCTGCTTTGGGCAAACTTTATAAAAAGAAATAAAAAATCAGAATACTGTTACGGGGGGTTATCTTCCCTACTTCTTGGAGAGTTGTAAGGTTGGAAAAATAAACCAATACAAGCAAATTCCTCAAAAACAAAAAGCTTGCTGTAGAAAATTCAGCTGATCTTGAGGCCCACATCAGCTGAAAATCCAGCCATATTCTAAGTAAACACATTGCTTCAAAAATATTTGTGAATCATCATACCCTTTCTATGCAGTTCAGAAGACCTTGCATATTTTGCCTTTCAAGTCCTGAAAGGTAACTGAAATAGTTTTAACAACAGATTTCACATAAAAGCCAGATAAAAAGTATCTTCCTCATCAAGACAATTTAATGGATTACAAAATACATAAATGACCATTTATACAAGAGACACTGATAACCCCTGGATCTAGAAAGATTTATACATATGTAGCTTCATACCAGATTGTAATGTCTTCTTAGGAGCCAGACCCACCTATTTTACAAGTACTTCTTGGAAAAGCTAAGAATACACTTTGCTGTTTAATAGGTAGACTGGAATATCCTGAAAGATGAATTCTGGTCTCTCAGGTAATACATGCTGCTATAGTTGTCAGCTTTCTAAATAATACATGCTTTAATGAACAAATACTACAGTATTTGCATTACAAGTATTGCCTCTTGAATAAATGTTGCATGTGACACAGAAAAAGTCTCCTGGTAAAATAGAATTTTTTTTTTTTTTTTTAAAGCAGCTTTATTAAACAGATATGAAAGCTGTGAGGATAGCTGGAGGATACTACCACTCTTGGTGGTCAGCAAACTCAGCTGAAAGGGATGTAGAAACCTTTCTACTCTTAATGCCTTACATTATTATTACTCTCACTACTAACCGAAGACTGCCCAGCTAAACCAGCACTAGCATAGATCCAGAAATGAAGCAGATTTTCTTCTATTCTCCTCTGCTAACTTAATTCAAGTCTGCCTTCCAGCAGTGTTCAAAGCTGCTTTGTGTGGCTGACATACCTTCTTTATGATGTTTTGCAATAAATGGTTTTCCAAGATTTGCCATACTTTGCACATCACCAGAATAATCTGAAGACATTCAAAGAAGCTGCACAGACGTGTGCCAGAAATAATGTAGCCCAGTGATAATCTGTTTTCTCTGCCCATGTTTCAGTGGGATGAGCAGACACTCGAAGGAACTAAGTCCCATACCTTTAGCAATGTTTCTTAGAAGAAACATTGTGATGCTTTTTGATTTGTGTTTGTAAGCAAAAGAGACATAGACAATTTAGCTATCAATAATTAATGGCCATCATAAGATGCATGTGATATTAAACCTTTTCTTGCACTGAAAGGAAAAGTAAGTACTACTTACCTCAGTAAGGGAGAATACACTCTATAGCACTGTGCTTGTGCCAAGGTAATTATCATATTAGATTAAAATTTTTCATTACCAGGAAAGAGAAGCATGATTTTGTCACAAGATTTATAACAGTTTTTTGTCTTTTTTTTTTTTTTTTTTTTTAATATACTTCCAGGATTTTTCAAAATATACAAAGAAGTAGCAAGACAAAACAGATTCTGAGTTTACAGACACACCTGGTTTGGATCAATCTTATCCACATGAAAAGCAAAGCTTACTACCAGACAAGACAACGTAAAGGACCTACAAAGTGTCAGCAGAAAACAAACAATAGCTGGTTTATATAATCCAAATCACTGCAACAGCTAAGCTTCTGAGACAAAGAATACGTACACCAAAATAAAAACATTACATTTCCAATTTCCCAGACTTTTTCTTCTCCTTCAATGAAACTTTTTTTTACTGTGTTCTGGCAAATTTTGAGAGTCAAAAACAGAAGAAAAAACCCAGAAATAGCATGCGCACACAAACCCCAGAGTGAACAAGAGGAGAAGAGAATACATTCAAAAATCCCTGAAGAATCGAAACTGGTAAACGTTAAGTGCCCCTCGTAAAACAGTATAGATTCAACATGACCTGTCATGATAAACACATTCCTGTTCCCTGGAATGACTGCAATTCCTATTACCTTCTGGTTGAAATAGGAAATTCAGGTTTTCATTATGATGATCTAGGATATTATCCAGGAATCTCCCCTATTTATTTTGGTGATGAAGTTCATCCTGAAGAGGTTTGAAATCTATCTGATGATACTCAATGCTACAACGACGAATGTCAGTCATGATACAGCAGGACTAAAAATAAGCATAGCTCTATATTAATTTTATACTTTCATTAATTTCTCTTTTAACAATAACCCTGGAGTTGTGACAGAATTTATAAGAGGCCATACTTTTTATTTCTATCATTACTTCAATTTTGCATAAAATATTATCAGTGTATTGGTTTATTTTGCATTGGTTCCTTCAAATGTTTTACAACAAATTAAAACCAAGAAACAGAGACTGTTATGGTGGGTGAAACAACTGGAACTGAAACCCAGCGAAACAATAAATAGCTTTCCATCACTGTAATCTCCCCTACAGATACAGAAAGAATGCCTCACTTCGGGCTGATTCTTTAGCTCAACCCAAATCTAGTTTGTTCAGAATTTTGAAAAAATCCCCCGACATTTTCTGTAGTTCATTATTAAAGAAATAGATACATGAGGTTGAAATCCGATGCTTAAAATCTTTTAAATGACACTGCAATTCAAGAAACTCAATATAATTTATTTAGAACAAATTATACTTCCTTTCTAAAACTTGTTCTGTACATTATATTTTTCTTCATATACCTTGTAGCTTAAAATAGTAAATTAGTAGGAAACTATTTTAAATGCTACTTTTTATGTTTAATTGAATTTCGATTTCCATTTAAAACCAGCTTGATAAAAAATATGGTTATGAACCTAGCCATCTAGTAAAAAAGAGATGTCGTTGCCTATTTTCCAAAAATAGAAGAAATAAGCACTAAAAATCTAAATACATTGTGTTCAATTATGCAATTGTTTAATAACTTATACAGTCTACTCACTTTATTAGCAAAAAGTAATATTAAAATTGACATACAGGCTTCATTTAGAGGATAATTAAGATATTGTTTAAAAACAATAAGAATTGTCTTTTCTGTAGGAAATTAAATACAAATATGAGACAATGAATAAATTTAATCTTTAAAACATGTTCTGCTACTTAGTTATTTAAATCAATCTGTGCCAGAGTGTGACTGTATTAAAATGCCTGTGACCACATAAAATTGCCATTATTTATTTCTTAATTTCTATGGATAAAGTCCAACTGCTTTTCTCCAAATGGGCCAGACATAAAGAAAGAGAAAAATATGACAGAAAGATATATAAATGAAGTTACCATTGATCACCGCAGTGAAAAAAAACAATGCCTTAAGAACAAAACAGGCATTTCTCCAACAGAAACCAAAGATTACAGAAACCAAAGTAAAAGAAAAACAAACTTAAAGTGATCTTTCTACATATATACATCTTTGGAAAGCTGCAACCACTTTTTCCGTAAACACTGAAGATCCATGAATATTATCAGATCCATGTTGACTTGAAAATCTGTATCAGAAAGGAATGCTAAAAATAAACTGGGAGCTGGGGAGGGAAAAAAACCCCTGAGAGAATGTGACAGATAAAGGGAAAATATTTGGTAGCAAAAAAACCAGGATTCACCATTATTGCTACAGTAGAAAAAGGAAACAAGAGTGGTTTTAAGCCTACAGGAGGCATTTCCATTTAGTGGAGAATAATTAGGCTCCATTCTTTAAATCGGCTTCCTCAAGGGCCAGGACCGAGTGAAGGAATAAAGAAAAAGCAACTATTAAGCCATAAACTGTTAGGTTATGAGCTGGAAGAGCAGCTGGGTTTCTGAAGATAAGACCTCCTTAGTGAGTGTTCAGAGACTGTTAACATGAATGACAGAATTAGAATTACTTAGCAAAAAGAGTGTGTTAAAAATGTTTTCAGCAAACTACATTTAAAATAATTTCCTCTCTTCCATTTTTCCAAGACTAGTTTTGTTAATTATTATGAAAGGCTATAATTTATAAAAAACTGCAATGCTGTCTTTGAATTTCAAATTTTACAGGCAATCTCTGTTATTTTTTACAGGCTATCTCTGTTGCCTTTTACCTTCCCCACCCAGGAAATAATACCTATGTAAAACATATTTCTTCAAAGCAACATTTTTTTTTTTGAGGAACACTGCAAAAAATTATTCTGTCTCCTTGCCACTGAAAGTTATTAGGAATAAATGTAAACAGATTTATCTAACCAGATGGACAGAGAAATTTCTGTCCAGTAAAGGGCTTATTTTTCCGAAATCAACAGCACAATTAATTTTGATTTCAGTCAGATCATACTGATTTAAAATCAAACTGGGAAAATCAACAGCAGTCCACTTCCCTTTTTCTATAAGTAACCACAGCAGATGACAAGGATTGTTTACTAACAGCCACATTACAAAACATAAATTAATATTGTTACCATATGCTAAAGACTAGAGTCTACCTCAAGCATAAAATGTATGCACACACTCTGGAGACAAGAAATTTCAGAGAGAATTCCCTCAGGAAAACATACACACAATCTCTCTCTCTCTAAAATATCCATAAAATTCAATATTTACTTTGGGTGACACAGATCTATACTTGTATTGACATAAATAGTTGCACTTTGCCAACACAGATGTATTGAGTAATTCGCCTCCGTCACTCTTTGATCTCTAGAGCCCAACTTGCCAAAACTGAACAATTCAGAACTCGGCTGTTGCCATCAGCTCTTGAAAAATGAAAACCAGTTTGGGAGTTAGTTAATTTTATGAGTTTGCCAAAGCAAGCAAAAACAGATGTATACATCAAGGGTACTACAGTGATTGAAATATTCGTTCTGAAAAGCAATACTAGCACTGTAATTAATAAACAGTATTGAA
The DNA here is from genome assembly GCA_013396955.1 of Regulus satrapa. Classification (NCBI taxonomy): domain Eukaryota; kingdom Metazoa; phylum Chordata; class Aves; order Passeriformes; family Regulidae; genus Regulus; species Regulus satrapa. Next base: position 93,667 of record VWZN01000251.1, on the reverse strand, counting down.
CAGTATTTTTTGAAAAAGACATCAAATACCACATCAGCTTCACAGCTTGCACTGAATCCCATTATATTAACATCATGGTTTTGAGCCCAAACATTTCGCAAAGCTTAGAAATGGTACATCCTTATTCCCAACCAAGTCAACATTTTTGACTAAAAATATACAGCCTGTCATCACTAAGCCACCAATTTCTTAGACCTCATTAACTACTGTACAGGAAAAAAAAACAGATGAGGAACATCTTCAAGCTTTTCAGTATCTTCTCTTATTCTTATTATTACCTTCAAGCACTAATAAAACAAAAGAAGTTAAGCTCAATCTTGGGTAGCATATTTTTATTTTATAGTTGCAAGAAGATGAAAGAAAAGCACACCAAAAAATCTAAGCAAAGTGAAAAACTATCTCTTGCTGATGTGTCACCCAAAATTCTATGTCTGAGCTCCTACTCCATTTCTGCTCTTCTGCTTTTAGTGGAATCCATCTCACATCCAGATGTTGCCACGTGTCACAAACATTTTCAGTAGAATCATCCAATATTATTCCCAAGACATAAGATGCTAACAGTAACAGGTTTCACTGAATTGCCAGGAATTCCATTCCTGGAAAGGAATTGAATATCCAAAAGGGGATTCAGGTTTCAAAGAGTGGTGAATACACATTCCTTGCTACAGAGTTATGCTAGCTAAAAGGATAACTTTTCAAAATCACAAGGTGATCAAAAACACAGTAGCTACAAAACAAAATTTCAGGACTCAGCATGAACGTGATCCTCTGCTGTCCATCATTTTGTCAACTATTTCTAAGAAAACTGCCTAAGGAATTAACTCTGCCCTGTCACATTCACAGCTGAAGAACATATACTTCTAGGAAGTGCTGAAAACCAAAGTGTGTCAAGAGGAGACACACATTGCTCATATGTGGGCACACATCAGAAGCCCTGTTTGGGCTGAGGTGGGGAGGGAAGTCACGCTGTAGCAGGAATTGCTGTCTCCTCCACACTCTACATCATTGTGCATTCCGCTGGCTCGCGCAAAGACCATTTTTAATCAACTGCGCTCCGTGGCTGATGGATTAGCACTGGCTTCAGAAACCCTAGGGACAAATGCTTTTTGAGAACTGAACATCCTATTGATGGGCAAAAGGATATTATAGTCATCATTTTCCCAGGCAACAGTAATTGGGATTTTAATTCTTTTACCCACAGCATCTTTACATGCTACCCCTGTATTGGAGGAAAATGGAATTTTAAAGATATGGGGCTGCTACAGAGCTTCTATTAGAAATCCCATTCCAAACAAAATCAACTGTAGCGTAAAGAGTTTCTTTAACATATGCCTTTGGAGAAGGTGGGGAAAGAAAAATTCTCCACAGCATCTGCAAAATCCTAAAGTGTGACCATTCCACTTGTCCACTTAGCAATACTGATGTGGTGTAACTTCTTTTGCCAAGTCATGTATTTATAATGGCCAGGAATTTTTATATTATTATGCTATTAAAATTGTTCAGTAGCCTGCATTTATATTGCAAAAAATGTGCCTGCTGAGGAATGATGTGATTCTTCTCTGTCTGAGTGTCAGCTCGTACTTTTTATTCCAGAAGACTGTCGTCCAAAAGCCCACAAATGGGCTGAAGCTGTTGCTTACAGTTTCATCCTTTTGCGTCCAGCTACACTTAAAGAAGCATTTTTTAAACTCTCACTAAACAATTTCTGATCACTCTGTCAGAACTGAGGCTTCTGGACTCTATCAGAGTGGAAAAGAGCAAATAAAAATGCAATCAGTTGGGCAATTTAGAATTAAATGTGCAAGCAACACCCATTCTCATATGTATCACACATATTCTAAAACACAAGTCAGAGAATTTCATGAAGTGTTTTTTGCACTGAACTAAATACTACTTTCATGCCACAGAATGGTTTCCTGGAAAGAAAAAAAACAAAACAGAAAACCCACACAGTTTTAATGGGAAAAGTGTAATTGGTCTGTTAGACCAAATATTTTCTACAGAAATAACTTTTCTCAAATATTTACAAATCAATCAAGTCACCATCTCACCTTTCGTAAACTAATGAGACCATCCCTATAAAATCCCCCAGAACAAAGGAGGTATTTGTTAATTCAGGACTTCTTATGTGTCTTTTCTAAATCCCTTCCTGTTTACCTTAATTCCTTCTTACAGCTATAATGAATGCAGTACGCTGGTAATCATTTAACTAGTGCTATACCCAAAGGAAAATCTGGGCCTATATTCTTTAATCAGTACTATCAGAATTATAGCCTAAGAACTGCATTGGACTAATTAGCAAAAGCATCTCATTCATGTTCAATTTATTTTCTGTTGTGAACCTTAAATGCTTTTCAGATATACTGATTTATTGAATACATATTTCTGCTGCATAAATATGACCTTTTCTGCTTGAAAGTCTAAAAAAATCATGATGTTCAACTACAATAATTTACAAGGCAATCAAAAGAAGTCTGAAAACTATTATTTATTACCAATAAATTTAAGCTAGAAAGTTTTCATAGTTTTCAAAAAGTACTGACATAAAATAAAAAAAATTTTTAAATAGTGGCCAAATCACACCCTCCAGAGCAAAATTCCTACCATGGATGGTGATGCCTTTGCAGATTAAATAATTTGTAATTTCAATCCACCAAAAACCAAATGTATTTTTTGGGCATGGTCCTGTTTTTAAGTCAAGCCTTCTATAGTGTAAATGAAATTATAATGCTAAGTGTATATAAATGATATCTTTAACAACAAATTTGCAGTCTCAAGGAAAGCTATTATCAAACATGTTTGGCAAAATTATGTTCTGTATTAGCTGACTAATATGGTATTTATAAAATACATGCTGCATTTAATTCTTAATTGATCACATTCAGCATTGGCCTTTTTATATGCAATAGAGACACACTACTGCCATCACATTTACTTTCCTTTAAAATATCCACTGATGTCCATTGCAGAACAAAAAAATTAAAATGTCTTGTTTTCAAAATGTTAAATATATTGCAGTTTTCCAAGATTTGTTAAAGATGAAGAATAAGGGAAAATTCTCAGCTTTAAAACCAATCTAGGTGTAATTTAATGCTCTATTTCAAAATGTTAAATTTTTGCAGCTTCTCTTTTATGTCATCACAAGTGCTATAATTATTTTTATTACTGTGAACTGTGAAAATAGTAAATAGCCTGCTCCCAGACAAAACCCAGCAATTTTCCACTTCTGGAATTATGACACCCTATTTACATTCTATAACATCCTATTTACATCCTAACACTCCTAAATAATTGCCTGCTTTTTTTTCCCCCATTATTTTTATTTGTGCATTACAAGTAACATCAACTTTTGCCTTGTATTACTAACTGTATTTACATTGCTTTTTACTGCCTTGTTCTTCCTGCAGTTTCAGGACTTGTGCATCAAGAAATTTTCTGAGTATCAAACAGGAATGGTTAAAGAACTGTAAGTAATTTCACTTACGTATATAGCATACACTACATAAGTATCAAACCACTGCATATGCAGTGTCCACTTACAGACATAATATATCAAAGAAAGCAAAGAAGCAGAGACATTTAACAACTCTGGACTTTTGTTGCCACAGAGCTGAAAAACTTCAGTCCTATACAGACTCACAGTGTGTCTTGGATAGTTCTCTTACTCCTATCACTGAACACTTTATGATTTTTCAGTGCTGCTGGAGAGTAATACAAAAACTGCAATATCAGTACTGTAAAGGTGCAGCCTGGGAGCTAAGTAAGTTGCTCAAGTTAAAAAAGGAAGTCTCTAGCAGAAAAACAACATGAGCTGAGCCTTTTCATGTCCTAGTTGTAAACAGGACACCGTCTCACCATATACCAAGTCAGCCAAAACAGCAGGCTGTAATCCAGCAGTGGGACAGGTTGTGATAGGACAGCAGAAGAGATCAAGGAAAGGTTTATTTCAGAAGCTCTGGACAGTCAGTATTTTGTTGGTTTTTTTTTTTTTTTAAATAAAGAATTCACTTTATAATCATTACATGAGTGCAGTTACAACAATAATATTCACTTCTATTACTTGTAAAGTAATTTTAGGTGACTGATGTCCTCTTTATGACTATTAACTCTCAGAAAGAAAAAAAAATATTTCTAAGGTTGGCATTTTAAAGTTATTTCAATCTTTCAGTTTGCCATTATCTTCAAGGAAAAAAAAAATGCACAAGCATTTGATACTTCAAGATGTCATTATGTCACCATGGCAAACAGGAGTACCTCTGTCTAAAAGAAAAGAAATGCAAACCTTTGTCCTCTGCCCAGAACTGTACTGAGGGACCAACCCCGCATGTCCACACTGAAATCAATGAGATGTCTGAATCTGACAACTGCCAAGTCTGAAGCCTGATAAAGGCAAATTATTCTTTAGCTCTGGGCCCTAAACAACAAAATTGTAAGCCAAAAAATTACCTACTGAAAACGCACCCAACAGCACTATTCTTTGTCTTTTAAAACCCCAAGTAAAACCCAAATAAAGACATTTAGTGTTCCTGATTCCTTCATAAGGCCAAAAAAGAGAGGGAGTCACTCAAAACACTTCCACTAAGTACAAAATACTATTTATATTGCTTAGAAATCACATCACAAAAATCTGAAGAAAACAATACCTTTTCTTTTCCCAAAATATACCTTCTAATATTGAGATTAAATCACCTACCACCATTTTCTTCTCCATTATTATTGTTTGTCTCAGCCATTTCAGTGCCATCTAACTCAGATTCACATCCTAAATCCAATGTTCCATCAGTAGGGCATGTTGATTCTTCTTTCTATAGTTAAAAAATAAAAATAAAATTAAGAAGAAAAAAAAATCAATCATAACCCTGCTGCATCTCCGAAAATAGATTACTGCAGTGTGCTCTCATGCTTACATTTCAAAAAAACCAAGAATAAAATAAAATATGCTTGAAAGTTACTCCAGAGAGAGCCATAAAAAACAGACTTTCATGAAAAAACATGCAAACTAAAAGCAAAAAAGCTGTTTTGTGAGGTCATAACACTCTCTTTTTAAAACAAAAAATGTCACATAAAACGCAAGATCTTCTACTTTTTCTTCTTTTTTTTTTCTGTTTT
>VWZN01000251.1:32807-76452 GCA_013396955.1 Regulus satrapa | reverse complement strand
ACTAAGTTTCATGCCCTCATGTAATTTACACCAGTAAGAACTTCCAGAAGTTATCTAGTCCAACCTTCTGCTCAAAGCAGAGCCACTTGGATCTCAGCCTTGTCCACTAAAGTTTTGTGCAATCTCCAAGAATGGAGACTGCACAGCCTCCCTGGACTACCTCCCTCCCATGCTTAACTGCTCTAACTGGGAAAGTATTTTTCTTAGTATCAAATCAGAATGTTTCATGTTCCAATCTGTGTCTGCTGCATCTCACTCTTTGCTTCTCATGCTGTCACTATGGAACATCCAAGAGTAGCCTGCTCTATCTTCCCTACACGCTCCCATCAGCTAGCAGTGCAGTGCCACGGGATCCCCCTGAGCCTTCTCTTCTGCTGAGTGAACAAGCCCAGCTCTCAGCCTCTCCTCATATACCTCATATGCTACAGCCTCCAGCCATCTTCACTGGACTCTGATGTATCAATCTCTTTCCTAGAATAGCGAGCCCAAGACCGGACATGGTTCTCCTAATGCAGTCTCCCAAGTGCTGAATAGAGGGGAAGGATCAGTTCATTTGGCCCGCTGGCCACAGTCCTGCTAACACAGCCCAACATCAGCTTGCCCTTCTTTGCTGCAAGGGCACATTGATGGACTAATAGCTGCCTTCTTAACCACCAGAACTCCCAGGTAACTTTCTGCAAAGCTGATTCCTGCCCTGTTAGTCCCCAGTCTATACCACCAGAGATTACTCTTTTCCAGACAAAGAAGTTCGCTCTTGCCTGTGTTGAAGTTCATGAGGCTCCTGTTAGCACAGCTCTCTGCTGTCTAGATCCTTCTGAACAACAGCCCCGTCTTCAGTGTACCAACTGCTTCCTCTAAACCTGCTGAATGTGCACTTTGTCCCATATTCTAGGTGTTTAACAGCATTACCATTAACAGCCTCAGTACTGATGTGTGAGCAACACAACCTAATAACCAGTCACCAACGGGAGTTAGCAGCTTTGATCAAAACACTTTGGGGCCTGAAGTCAAAGCAAATTCCCATCTACCTTACTGTCTATGTATTGAGTTCCTATGTTACCAATTTGCTGTGATGATACTATTGGAAATTATGCTAAATGTCTTGCTGAAGTCAAGGTAAAAGATATCCAGTGCTGTCATCTCATGCACAGAACCAGCCATCTGAACATACATAGTAAAGAGGCTGGCCAGGCATGATTTGTGTCTTTTCACTCATATTGGCTCTCTGCCCACACTTGCTAGGTTTCGGTGCATTATAATGAGCTATTCTCATTCACCAAAGAAGATAAAACAGCCTTCCTGGTCCCTTTTGCCTGTAGTTGGACCAAGGCGGCCACCAACCTTTATACATTCAACCAGGCCTCCCTTGTTCACATGTAACAAGTCCAGGAAGCACAACACCTGCATCAAGAAATTGTCTTTCAGGAATGTCCTGGCTTGCTTGCATCCCCCACAACCATTATGGTCTGCAATAACAGCAAGGCACGCAGCAGTTACTTTTAAGGCCTCATCTACTTCTTGACCAGATGGTCAGCAGCAGATGTTTACCCCAGCGCTAGTCATTCTGCCTCAGGCTCAGTACTCATTCCAGGGCAAAGCACTGTGCACTCCCACCTCTCCTTTGCATGCACTGCCCCTCTTTGTCAGCCTGCATCCCTCCATCTATGCACAGTACATCCTATTGTGCACATTATCCCCCCATGTGTTTGTAACCCTAAGGTGCTCTGAAAGTGTGCACAAAGTACAACGTTTCTCCAAATATGTTTTTCTTTTTCCCTAGAAGCTTCCATCATGCTCCCCCTGCCTTTACTTCTCTTTGAATTCCAGCAACCTTCACATTAAATAGCTGCTTCAAAGTCTTCCAGAAAAGAAGACTGAAAGTGTCAGCAAAGGCGGCTCTGCCGCACTCCATCTTATGAATCCTGTCCCTATTCAGTAGTCTTTATTCCTCAAAGGGGGTGCTACGGCTTTGCCTGTGACCCCAGTCATGCTGTCAGACTTGGACTTGGTGGATGTATCCTCTGCCACCTGTGCATTTCCACCTGACTAGCAGGATTGAGAAAAACACCACCTGAGCCATTTGTGCTCTTCACCCTTGCCACCAGAGCTGTGAAGTCACTTTTAACATATATGGACTCATCCCAGTACTATCATGGAAACCACATGGATGAACACCAAGGGGTGAAGTCTGAGGTTTGGACAGCCCTCAGAAATGTCCATCTGCAACATCTGTGATTCAAGTACCCAACAAAAAGTAAACCTCCAGCTATAGCAAGTGCACCAGGTTGGAAGATGGGTGAATGTCTTGATATGATCTCAAGTAACTGTCACCCCTAATTGTCCTCTTCACGTACACAGCATGGCTGAGCCTCAGCTGGCTCTGTCTCCTCTGACAATCCTACTCACCTGCCTCTATTGCACTACACCTATCCTTCTCTGTAGGCAGAGAAGCTTTCTTCTATTGCCAGAAGTCATAAATTTCCATCTTCCCAATCTTAGAAGTCCCTATCCACAGTGGGCATATGACTACTACATAGGTAGTAAACAACCAGTGAGTAGCCAACAAAAACTGTCTGTCAGAACTGACAGAGTCAAATGCGTCCATAGGCTGGCCCTGACATAATGCAGTGTGCCATCAAAGATCCCAGAAACAGGGGCTCCCAGGAGATTTTCCCTGAAGCTTGCTCCAGAAGCCTGGAAACTGCTGCAACTGCTCCTTCTCCGATTAGCAGCCTCTGCTGGAGATCTGCAACAAAGTGACAAAATATACTGCAAAAGAACAACAGGACTTCTGAGCTGCTACACCACCCACAGAGGAAGCCCATGCAGCATCCGAGAGTGGCTTCATTAATTCTGCTGCACAATGAAAAAGGGGGAAAAAAAGGAAGAACAAAGTGTTGCCAGAAAACCACTGTGAGCCAGGCCTAGTTCAGAAGACTGAGTAGGATTCATACTTTATCATGCTATACCAGGACCGTAATCCTGATGCAAGACACAGCTTCCAGCCACACTCCCCTGACTGATTAGAAGAATTTCCAGCCTTTCTTATCACCCACAGTGGGGACTTCTGTTACCACAGCTGTCCTGGTAACAAGACACCACCCTGCAGTTATGCCAGCAATAGTGCATTTCCGTACCTTTTTTTAAGACCACAGAGCAGTTTCTGCTTTCACCAGCAAGGTTTACACCAGGACTAATACTGGACTCATGTAATTTTTTTATCAGCTCTGCCTCTCAAAATAGCAGCTTGAGTGGCTTCCCTCTAAGGCAGACCACATGTTCCTGTCTCCATGACATGTTCTCCCCCAACACCCATTTTTTCTTTATTTAAAACTTGATTATTTCCCCAAACAGCCATGTGAATACTTGTGCCAGCATCCAGGGAGGTGGGCAGCCCAGAACAGGAAAAGCAGCTTGCAGAGAACAGGATTATTCTTTCGGCTACAATATTGGTTTACAGTAACTGGAGAAGGATGGCCTCAGACTGACACAACTGGTTCCCATTTCAGACTCCTCAGAGCAAGGCCTGTATTTCACCTTTTGTCAGCTAAGGCACCGCGCTCCCTCCAGCCGCTCCTGAACCTACATGCCAGATGCAGCTGGCTCGCCTCAGCCGTAACCCCTTGGGTTGCTGCATCTGGCGCCAGAGGATGCAGAGGAGGGGAGAGGCGGGGGTACCACCCTGCTGGGGAAAGCAGAATTACCAAGCTTGATGGAGCCCCACACGCCCACACGGTCCTCGGCTGGAGCCTTTTGTCATGTTCCTGGCTCTCTCACAGGATTTCAATGCGATTTCCCACTCGCTGCCACTAAAACCAATTGCAACTAAATGTATAAAACTCGAAGATGGGCCTATGAACATACATCTCCTTCTACCTTCTCCCAGTAATGAAAACAAAACAAAAAAGGCAAAGCACAACTTGCTCTTAAGACCTAACCAAATTAAATTGTAAAAGGCATGTGATGTATGTCAGTGAAAAGGCTTAAATTATGGCAAGATTTAACCACTTAAGGAAGTAATAAAAGAGTACTGCCAAGTAAAGTACTATATAAAGAACTTTACTAAGTATTACATAGTTTAAAACTATTCTTTATATTTTATGAGAATTATGGATTTATTTCTTCATATCAGGATTCTTTAAATCTTTAATATGTTACTGAATTTTGAGCTACCAGGCTGTAATATGACATTACTTTATTAAACAATATTTCTTTCTGATCGAAACAACAGCATTAAAGTAAATTGCTCTGCTGAACTTAAACTTCTTTTTTTTCTTTTTTAGTAGCAAAACTCCTACTCAGTAATCCCAATTAAACCAGCTAAGTAATTTTGCCTCTTCTTAAAAACTGACACATGCCAAAATGCTGGCCGGCCACAGTTTACTATGCCATTTCAGCAACACCACCCACCTGCCTAACTAATCAGTCCAAAACGGCAAGGGAGTCCTTAACGCTTGTTACAATTTCTTTGGAAGTTTTTACTTGGAAATAATGTATCTATTCACTGAATGGCAACGTTGAAAGCAAAGTTTAGTAATTTAATACAGGAATTTTACCACTTTTACTTGATGGAAATTAATTTCCATGGTCGCAGTTACCACATTTGAACTCTTCCTGTCTTTTAAAATTTTTAACTTTGCTGCTAAAAGCATTCAGCTACAGATTCCTCAACCACAGTGAACTTGCTTGGACTTCATTAATTTTCTTTTTTTTTTTTTTTTTTTCCCTCTTATTTTCTTTTCTGTTCACTTTTCTTCAGTTCTTTCCCATATCTTTCTTTTTCTTCTCAGTCTTCTATTTTCTTTCCTCACTTTTTCCCCTCTTCTCTCTACTACTGCACATTTTTATTTCCCTTTTAATTTCTCTCTTGTTTCCTTTTTATCTTCTCTCCCTCACTTCTTTTTCTATGTTCTATTTTTTTTTCTGCTTGCTTTCTTATTTTTCATTGTTTTCTCTTTTGTTTTCCTGTATTTATTTTCTATCCTTTTCTTTCTTCCTTTCTTCTCCTTTTTACATTTGTCGCTCTTTTCTACTTGTTTTTTTATTTTCTCTTTCAGTTTTATTTTTCTTTCTTGTCACTTCTCTCTTCCTTCTCCTTTCTTTACTTTTTCCCTTCTATCTTTATTCCTTTCATTTCTCTTCTCTTTCCCTTATTTATTCCTCTCTTTTTCTCCCTTGCTATTCCTTTCTTTTCTGGGTTTGCCTTGGCCAGCAGCCAAATGCCCACCCAGCCTTTTCCTCCCCCTCCCCAACAGGAAACCAGGAGAAGAGGGGATGAAAAACTTTTGGAGTGAGATAAAGACATGGACATTGTTTACAAGTTACAGTAAGAGACAAAACAGAGTTAACTTGATGAAAATATATTTATTGCAAATTAAAAAATATTTGGGTAGAGAGAAATAAAGACCAAAAAAAAAAAAAAAAAAAAAATTAAAACAACAGCTTTCCCCTTACAGGGTCAACCTTCCTCCTTCATTCCCAGTTCCTCTACCTTTCCCCCACTGAGTTGCACTCTGGGATGAGAGTTACACTCAGCCCACAACTGGTCCTCTCTGCTGCTGCTTCCTCCCCATTGTTTCCGTCTGCTCCAGCCTGGAATCTCTGTGGGTAACACCTACTTCAGGAAACAGCCAAATACCCCAGCATCATGTCCTGCACTGGCTGCAGTGCAGGTATCTGCTCTGGTGTGGCACTCCACAGCCTGCAAGGGATCCTCTGCTCTGGCACACCATTAGAAGAAGGCATAATTTACCTTCTTATTCACAAAATTTCAGGAAAATCTCCACAGTTTCTTTGTTCCTTCTCTCCAGTTTTCAATTTGGACATAACATCTAACTGAAGGAATTCCGAATTTTGAAAATAAATGTCAAATTCTGGTACAATTTTGCAGAAGCCACATGTTTATTTTTGACATCAAGAACATTGCAACTGATCCAAAAGGAGAAAGCTAGGACATAGAATAACACCCTATTTCTAAACCTTCAATTCACATTCAATGAAAAAGAATAAATTCTAAAGTCTATCATATCATGTGAGAGAATAAATGAATAAAAATAATAATTCCTTTCCTTACATAATATTTTTCTCATTCTTGTACTTGAAAAGTCAATCAGAACTTGAGAATGTTTTATTCAATCATCAAAACAGGCAAAAAATTCAAACTGATACAAAGAATAGGAAGATGGGAATAAGCATGAGTAAAATTAGATCTGGAGCAAATTACTGTTTTCTAGTAATTTGTATTCCTAGAAAAAATAGTTTTATAAGCAAGACCATACTTTCACTCTAAACATTAAAATACAAGTAACTACTACAACTTTGCTGATTAATACATGCCAATTATGTGCATAAAATATTTTTCTTAAGAGCCCTTTCCAGTAAGAAAAGCCTGAAAATAAACACAGAATGGGCAATCACAGTACCCTGTACCTTTAAAAATATAGCAATGCATGATTTATTGTATTGTGACAAATTAAAATATTTACATTGATGTGAAATGTTTAAGTTATACTTGTAGTATACGTAAGGGAGTTTAACTTGGCAAAACAGCCCAGTAAAACTTTTTTTCTTTCCCTCAAAGGACCAAGCAGATACTTTTGTGTTTTAACTTACTCCAGCTGCTGCAAATTAGTCTATTAGTAGATCTCCTTACTCTTCTTTGACTTAAGACAGCTCCTTAAGTCTGGAACTGAAAAACTTAATTTTCTATGTAACTTATAAAGAGAAGAAAATCTAATTTCACATAAAATGTTTTTAAATTACAACAAAAGAAACAATAAAATATTTTCTGATAATATAGCACTGATAATAAAAAAAAAGTTCCAGACTAGCCATTTTTGATAGTCACATCATTACACCTGAAAAGAAGCTAGCTGAAATCCTTATAAAAGTCCCTTTGAATGAAGGAGCTGAGTCACACATGCCAAAGAAACTTAAAATAATGTGAATAAAAAAAAAAAAAAATCAGCCATAGCCAAAAACTGCTTTCTGTTTTCAATAAGAATTGAATGAGAAGTAGAATATTACATTAATAATACCAATCATCATAAATTCCTGGACTATAGCTTGGGGACAAATATCCTGTACCAACATGAGTTTATAAAGTTCAGCATATCATTTGACTGAATATTTTGATGCAGTAGTTTACATTTATATCAGCTACTACTTTAAACAAAGAAAGGTCAGTGATCAGACTGGATTTAGTGATATTGGCTTTGGATGTAGGGGACAGACAGAAGTACAAATACACTTTGAAACTGCCAAAATTTCACTGGCCAAGGAAAGATTCCCTGATAATAAACAAGCATTCATTGACAAAACAAACTAACAAATAAAAGTAAAACAACAACTTCCAGCTTGTCATATATTCTTTAAGGTATCTTTTCAAAAACCTCCTTGCTGTCAAGTCATGGGTCACAGTTTTTTTTTGCTTTGCAATGACTGTAGAGGACATATTATTTTTACACAACCAAGGGGCCATTTGCAAGAGAGAATAGTTGTCTGTATCTTGCACTTGTTTTATTTTATTTGCTAATTAAATATAAAAGCATGCCAGTGAATTTCTGAATGGTGTATCTCCATGGATTCTGATAGCAAATAACTGTATCTTAAGCAAGCTTATTGAAGTATTAGTGCTACAGCAGTAGCTATGGATGTTGCAAGATCCTAAATAGGTTGACTCAGCTATGTGCACTTGTTTTTTACATGCTGTGAGGCAGTACTTACTGAAAAGAGCTACTAGAACCCATTTTCCTTTCCTCAAATTACAAATACAATGAAAACCAAAGGAAATGAGGGAGAAATCAATTTGTCCTCTTTTAGCTATTGAGGGGAAACAGCAAATTAGTTCTTGAGGATCATGTGAGCTCTTTGTCATACTCAGCTCTTGGAATAACTGAGCAAAGGACCTATTTGTTTATAATTTTGTGATTTACAAATTATATGTATATAAGGGCATGTGTACATGGTGAATTCGTGTCTGTAGGTGTTATGTGCATGCTTAAGCCCATAAATGCAATTTCATACATGCAGTTGTTAAGTTCTCTTATTTATACTTTCCTTTGAAATATATACATTTTGGTCCCCAGTTTTCTTTTAATATTGTAAATACCTGTAAGCCACATAATGACTGATTCTAGTCAGTCAAAACAGACTCAGTGACCAATGCAGAGTTTATTGTAATTACAAATAGAAGAAGCTTTCTAAACTGCTGAAAGAAAAATTGGATCTTTAATAAAACATTTTTACTTCACATGACAGTACATAAGCAAGCAAAATATGTTCAGGCACTTTTTAAATTCTGTTTTGAAATGACAAGGATGCATATAATTTAATTTCACAGTAATTAAGACTACCTATAAGACTCAAATAAAATAGAATTGCTAACAGCTAGCCTTACAAAGAAAAGAAATACATATACGTAAAAATTTTTCTGGATAGTTATATCTGATCTTTTTCATTGCCCTCAGACAATGAAATATTAAAGCTTTTAGGGGGGGTTGATTCTATAAAAATGTACTACAAAATTATAAATTAAATGTGCCGGTGCATAGCCATTAATCTCTCTAAAAGTGAACTAGTAAATTTCTCACCTCATGCAATATGAACAACAACAACAACAACAAAAACCCCAAACCAACAAACAAAAACAAACAAAACCTCCAAAAGAAACAAACAACCTCAGAGACTTTTCTGTGTTTTTTACCCTACAGCTAAGGAATGGTTTAATTACAGGTAGACTGAAACATACACACCCATATCTTTATAGAAACATAAAGATATCCACAGCAAACTGTTCCAGAGAAATAAATTATTACTAGAAAATTATGCTTTCATAGAAAGCCTGACAATGTTTTCTTCTTTCACGTTCAAGTAAAACAGATTTAATTCAGTCTGCCAGAAATGGCTATGCTTCTGCTCTGTGAAAAATATGCTAATGATGAAAATAAGGACTTGACAATTTACTGAATACTAAGCGGAAAATCTGTAATGAATTGCCTGTGTTGTAGTGTTCAGTTTAGTCTCTCTTTTTTCCCCTCAGTTGCTATGGAATACTAGAAATAGCATAAAGAAGATTATACTATTTTGTGGGATGTTGTGCATGTCCCTTAAGACAGAATGCTTAGAAATAAAGACAAAAGTCAGCTGTGGGATAAATGAAATTCAAAGCAGTAATAAATAAAAGGCTTAAATACTAACTTTTCAATGCAAAAGGGAAATACAGAGAACAAAACAAATGCCAAAAAAATTCAAGCCCAACAAATAAATCTCAATCAGAAACTAGCAAGTTGAAACCTAGAGTAATTCATTTTACACCTGCAAGGAAAAACAGCTTCTTAGGTTACTTGTATGGTGCAACAAAAGCTCATAAATCCATTAAATGCAAGCATGTCTTCGAGTTCTCAGCCAGACTTCAATTTTCACTGCAGGTTTTAAGCCTTCAGTAGATTAAACTCTTTTCCTAAGCATATTTTACCAGAGTGTGCATTCAAAAGGTGACTCCATCTAGCTAAAGTGTCTGTATCCTTCTGTGTTTAAAATATATATATATAGCTGGTCCTGACAGGCTTATGTGTTGAATTACATTTGTCCAAATACTACCTGAAGTAAATCCAGTAGATTAGTCTTGCCTTTTCCAAGCACAAGAGAGCTGAGCAAGGTTACTGGCTACTCAGCAAGATTCTTACATTTTGCCTCTAGCATCAGTTATATCTATTAGTTTTATCAATTGCACTGATATTAATCTCTCTTCCTTCTGATTTTTAGCTCAAAACCACTGGTTTATTACCTCTGTACTTTAGTGTTAATATGTGGTAGATCTTCATTTCAAGGCAATGATGGAAAGAAAAGCACATTGTGCCAACTTTCAGTTATCCCTAGAATATTTTTCAAAATTTTGTGTCTGGACAAAAATGGTCAACTATTACTGGAAAGCTCTTCTAGCCTTTTCTTCTCTTAAAGTGATGCTGGCAAAACAATCTGATTAAGACAGTAGAACCAGAGAACATATTTCATCTACTATATCTAAAGGTGTAAGAATACACCTTTCACATAATCATGCTTATACAACTACAGCCAGACTTTGGAAAAAATGAAAGAAAACAGTCTGTAGACTGAAAAACTGCATCTCTTCGGTAATATTTTTATTTAAATTGAGGCTTAATGCACTACACCATAGGAAATATACTACACGCACACACACACACAAAAATGACCACCAAACCAAACAAAACCCCCACCCCAAACAAATAAACCAACCCTAAAACTAAAGATATGGTGAAACTTTCCTGATGTAACTTCAGAGAGCATCTGATTGTTTTGAATGCATTTAGGTCTCTTGGATATCCTGATTTAATTTCTCCTTTTGAAAAAGAGACACTACTTTTAATGCAGAATTACTCTTCAAAACATTGAAACATTAAAGAAAAAAAGATCTGTAGCATACAGTGTAGTTACTGTCTAGGAGAAATATGGAAGATATATAGGACACAATATACTTTTTTGGTAACACCATTTTATAATGTAAAGGTTTCTCTTTTCATCAGCCTTGACTACATTGCTGCTTTTCAGTCTCTTTCCACAGTAGTCTACACCGAGAGACACAACATTGGAAAAAGCCAACACAACCTAAATTCTTACAATAAACATAAAAATAAATTGATAAAGAAATCACTACTATGAAAAGCAACACTGGAATTATTGAAAAATTTGCATTATCTACTTACAGCTGATCTCCACCTCATACTTCAAAATGAAACGACCTTTAACAGGAAGTGATCTCATGACTGCACAAAACTAGTACATCTTTTAAGATCTGCACTGGTACCTATTATTTGTTACATTTAAGTTGCTGGATTTCCACTTGCATTAAGAAAAGGATAATCTTTAACATTAAATGAATGTGATATAGAAGAAAGAATTGTGTGCACTTAAGCATAAAAGAATTTGCAATATAGATCTTTAGAACTTGAAACATTTATCACATCATAAAATCTAGGTTTTCCTATTATAGGTAAAAAAACCCAACCTTTTAAATTTTTCACATACCCTCTGAATTATTATAACTTGAATATTTAACAATCGTACAGGTCACTCTCCCTTTACCAGGAAAGCATCAAGCAAATTTTTAAAAAAGCTTTATTTTTCGTACAGTGCTTTATACATAGATTAGGCTTGTATGGCAAGAGCAGAAACCTAAATAGCACAAGTAAAATAAAAATAGTTTAATAGCACCTAGGAGACGAGCGTGTCACACAGACTGGAAAACTATTTTCCCAATCTTTGCAGATACATTTTGCAGAACTGTTAATAGATGGAAAGCAAAAAGGTTTATGGAAGATCTTCAAAAGACATTAAAAAAAATCAAACAGGACTGTTTTCTGTGATTTACATGAAAAGAGGAAAGCTGGTTACTATGTATATTTCAGCACCCAAATACAGAGAAATATTGTACCAAATGGAAAACTTAAGTCCTGAACACTGAATTGGCAAAAATGCGTATGGAAAAGTAACAGCAACACACTAATCTTAAAGAGAAGAGAATTGATTGTTCTAAAATCTCAGTTGAGCCAAGAATGCAGGAACAAACTTCAACATGATGACATATCAAGGGCTAAGTACAACAGAGAAAACCAAATTAACTTTACTAAACCATCAGTTGAAGGTCCCAGACATGGCAAAAAAAATGGAATTGCTTTATTTTCTCATGATTGGTCCTGGAACCAACCTAAGGAAGACCACTTGATTGGCCTCAAGACAGAATATGAAATAAATACTGGGATGCTGACAATGTACCACTTGAGAAAATTTCAGGCATTCACACCGAATGGAGTTTGAGTCGGCAAAAGAAGGGAAAAAGTATGACACCAGATCAGGGTAACTGGAGACCATAGGGGGTAGGTGACCCCATATGAGAAAACCGAAAGATTCACCTTGCAGAAACTCATGGGACACAGGACTGTGATAGATGGGAAGTAGTAGATACTGCACAGACGATACCAATTTCATGGACAGAACATTGGGATTGAAGGAGACAAGGACCAGGTTATATTCATAGCTCTACATTTAGCTTTGATAAATATTATTTTGCTTCTGTCTTCACTCTCTTTTTACATGTGCTCAACTAATATCCTTATCAGTAGGAACAGTATCCTCCAAAGTATTCTGTGTCATACTCAAAAGGAACTTAGAATTTAAGCTATGCCATTTATCATCTGAAACTCAAAATTAAACTCACACCTTAATAAAGATAATTTTAAAAGAACCATTGACATGCAGACTGATTTTACTGGACTATTTATTAAAGTCCCTAGACAGAGACTCTATTGTCCTGTGAAGGAAAGAAGCGCAGCATTAAAACAAATAAAACACTGTAGATAATTTCTAAAATACTAAAATATGGGGAAAAATGGGATAATGGTGGCTCAGGTTAAAAAAAAAATAAAGAAAGCAATCAAAACAAAAAAAACCCAAAACATTCCAGGTAGCTAAATGTCTTATATTGAAATATATATTATATAGATATACACAATGGAAGACTCATTATCACTAAAAATTCTTCACCTTTGCAATTCACTAAGGGAAAGCATCTGAAAGGTTTTATTATGTTTCATCTATTCTACATCTCACTCAAAACCAGTTTTACAAATCAAAGGTGGGATTACTGCTGTCTAGATATAGGGAAGCTTTAAACAGTAGGGAAATAACAATGCAGCAATATGCAATCAAGAATTCACAGCCCTGATCCTAGGTTGAGTTAATACCTTAGCTGTTCTAGGGCTACCTCACTACCAAAAACTGAAATAATTATTACAGAGGTGACAGAGGTGTGATTACAAAAGTTACAGTTCCAATGCTGGAATGCAATACAGAAAACCCACCGGTTTTTACAAGGTTAGACTGCATCACACATAACAATGCTGGGAATTGTCTAGGCAAGAAGGAGCAAGCCTGAGATTTTCAGCTGGCAAAGTGCTGCTATCAGAATTGCCTACCAAATTAGGTGGTCTGTTGTTACACTGGAAAGAACAGCATTTCAAAGACATGTCTGAAGTGAATTTATGCAGAAAGACAGGTTGTACTGAAAGTTTGCTTCTTTCGCTTCTCTACAGCCAAAAGCCACATCTGTAGAAGCATGAAAATCAACCTAATAATGCCAGGCAAAAGAATCTGAATAGCTTTCTCCCTCTCTTTCCATCACAGCTTTCAGTACATTGCAGGGAATAACTACCTTCAGACAAAACAATACATTCCCTTCAACTGAAGAGGCTCCCAAATAAATTCTATCAGACATATGCAACCACAGAAGCACCCTAACTGTGCTCTTCCGTTGACAACCACAGCCTTAAGACAAAAACGGTGGTTCTTTCAATAACATTTTTTAATGGTTTTGGTAATTTAGATTTTTCTTCTTTTAACTGAAAGACAAAAACTGTGACTTTATAATTACAAATAACAATGACACCTTGGAATGACTTTACAGAGAAAGAAAGTAAAAAATTGTTTATATGTACATAATAAAACAAGGAATCTGAAAACGATAAACAACAGAAGACAGTTGCCAGCTCATTTAGCCTATTTACAGAAACAGCAGCATTCAGAAAGGATTTTTTTAAAGTCAATAGCTCTAAGGATGAAGTATGCAAAGGCTTAAAGAGACACTGTCAAAAAGATCAAAGTATTCACAAGTGACGGTAATATTTTCAGGAGTCCCCTCTAACTTCAAAGCTAAAGACAGACCCTGCATGGATCATGTGTTTTATTCCATTGATGACTCCATTCTGCAGTTCAAAGTGGGTTTAATTCTAGCTAACCCACTAGTTTCATATTTTTGCACAAAGACTGTAAATCTAGCAAGAGTGTCTTTGAGATTTATTAGGGTCATACTTTGCAATGCTTTCCTAGGCTCAGAAGACTTAATATGGTATGATATCACTCATGATAAATATTATCAACACTGTGGAGTGCAGAAGAAACAGCACTATTGCCAGTGCCAGTGGCAAGCATCTCTTCTTAGTCTTCTGAAAAGACTATTGTCACAACAATAAATCAATAGATAACTTAGTCTTGCAAAGCAAAAGGCAAAATATGCAGAAGAAAAAACAGAGGAAGAGGAGATAATCTGATGCTCTGATTCCTGTAGTTGAAATTAAGATCAACAAAGAAACATCAAAAGAAAGAAGTTTAAGATTCCTACTGGAAAATGGAAAATAGAGTGAGACAAACCAATTTTTAAAAAAACTCTTGTATTAATTACCTGAACAGAATAATGTCATGGTCAACTTAGTTGACCATACAGAAGTAAACTAATCCAGCTGAATGGCAGAAACACAATGGAATTATGCCAACCCAGCATTCACAGTCCTGAGTCTAATGGAGGAGGAAAGCAATAGCTAGCATAGCTCTGGGCTAAAGTTGTACTCCAAGAAATTAAGCAGCTTGTCCCATTTTGAAAGTTTATTGGCTTTTAGCTTGTACTGAGGATTTTTGGCTGTAATCTTATCCAGACAAGTCAATTTCCCAGCCTCATCATGCAAAGGAGAAAAGGAACTACAGAAAGCCAGGACATAATCTAGGGTTATTAGCATCAAACATTTATCAGAGTTTGGCCAGATATTCTCCCCAAGGACTCAGACAACATGTATGGCCCAAGTACTGAAAACTGTTCTGGAAAAATTAATAGAAAAACATGGATCAAGGGAATTAGTTCATTTCCCTCCTTCAAGGCAGGATCAACCAAATCCACGTAATTCCTGATAGACACATAGCTACACTGGGTTGTGGTGAGACCTACCAACCTTTCACATCTCTTCCATGGCTTATGACAGGAATTAATGATTACTTTAAAATAAAACAGACTTTTTACTTTCTAATTGGCATCTTCTCTTTCTACAGTTTAAAGGCGTTATTTCTTTGTCTGTCCATAACAGACATTTGGGATAAGTCAATTCTTCACTCTTCTCCTATCTTTTGTGTAGCTGAAGATTTACTATTCCTGTATTCAATCTTCTCTTCCTTAATCCAAACAACTAATTCATACCTGCTTCTGTCTCATTTTTATCTCCCTGATAATTTTAAGTGATCTTCAATTGGTCCTACTCCTCACAAAGTTGCAGTGCTCCAAACAGAAGGGAACAGAGAGCTTACTTCTGGTGGTTCTACAGGCAATTTCCAGGCAATGACAAAAAAGGACAAAACCGACAGACAAAACTTGGACAGAAAAGCACCTGGCAACTTTCTGGGACTGTATTAGGTTGACTTGAACCTGTGGGGAAGAAGCAGCTAAATGCTAAAACAATGAGCATTCATGAAGGGATGATTCTTCATTTTTAGGAAAACAAGAGAGAACACAAAAAGGAGAAAAAGAGCTTCAGGAAATTAAACTGCAGTAAACTCACCCACACAACATGCACAAAGAAACTTCTGTAAGCACACCAGCAGAAAGGAAACTGACTTGCTCTTCCAACAAGGGGCTGGCACTGAGTCCTTACACTCAAAGTACAGGAGTCCTAATGCCTAATCAGAAACGTGTCTATGATTAGACAGTTGCTAAAACCAAAACCAGGAACAAACATAGGAAAATTGATTAGATGATAATTAAACAAATTAAGTATTCTCACATCAGTTAAATGTGCTGAAATTCACCATAGGTAATTAAAGATGACTGGATCAGCCTCAGAATTATCAATAGTAATTTTTGAGAATTTGTAGAGGATATTCAGTGATTCTGAAAGAATGGAAAACACTCGGTGATTAGCTCTAAAAAAAAAAAAAAACAGAATAAAGACAGATCCAAAGAAGTAGAGATACAGCAAATGAATTTTAACTCCTCCAAAATATGGAATAAAAATTATTTGGAAGTATTTAGCAGGTAAGAATTGGAGTAACACATAGACCTGTCAAGAACAAGTTATTTCAAATCTATCAAAATATTCTTTGTGACGTAGCAGCAGACACTGTAGCTAGAGAATTAGCAGTAGGTATTGTATAGACCAACTTAATAAGTTTTTGGTCACTGTTTCCCATGGACTTCCATAAGCAAAAATAAATATGCTACAAAAGAAAACAAGTTCTAACAAGTAGATGACAGAAAAGCTTAGAAAAGCTGCGTGCATGCTGGATGACAAGAGTACATTGTTAAAGCAATTTTACAGAATTTGAGAAACAGTCTGCAGAAAACCTAAATATAAGTCAGTAAGTGAAATTTTAAAGCTTAACAAGAATAAGTAACAAAAGAAACGCAAGATGGAAAACAAGTGTGGCAGTAGCACGGAAAAGGAATACTGAGGCGAGAGTGGATCGCACTCTGACTAGCAGTCTGTGTCACACTAGCAAAATCAGCAAAAGCTCATGCTAGGGTACATAGACAGCAGGTGGTGAGCCTAGAAATTTACAGCAGGATGGGGAAATGTTTCCAGGACAGAAAATCCAGAACACTGTGCGCTGAAGTGAGCTGCTGTCTGCTTTCCTCGTAAAGAGACTTCGGTGTCCAGGTCTGTTGGCCTTAAACTGTTCACCATCAGCACAGGCATGAATGTTGAGTACCTCTCTCTCCCCACCACCACCCACAGAAGAAAGCCATACGTTTTCTACATCCCTGAAAGGTTTGACTCAAGTTTTTACTCCTTCTAGGTAGCAGAACTGCCTGCCTGCTGACCATTTGACAACAAATCAGCACAACAAGAAAGGTATTTAAGAAACAAAAATGAGTTGTTTCTTCCCCAAGATGTAGAAGATGAGGTAGTTGTATAACCTCTTACAGGGTATATCAATAAATATACAGGTATATCAGTATTTTTTCATTTATTTTTTTAACATATTTCTGCTGTGTAAATTTGGATTTTAATCCTTTTTTAAATTTAATCTTATGAGTAATACAAAAATAAATGTGCAACTTGATGTCTTTATGGCAAAAAAAAGAGGCTGAATAGTCTGACAGTGTTCTTTCAAAGGTTACACATAATGACAATGAGATGGCTGAAAATCATACATTATTCTTTCAGATTTATTATCACAGCAAAAACCTTTAGATTAATTAATGCTACAATATATATATAAAATGACTAAGGCAATTAACCTCATTCATTTGTAAATGGAAGAGCAGAGGAGAGTTTTTTAAGAACATAATGTAGAATTGCCAAGGTTCTACTGACAATGCTAATCAGTATAAAGGAATAAGTAAAGTGTATTAGAGTATTAACATATTCCTGGCACAAGTTCAGACTTGGAAGAATACACAGATCGATACAGAATAAAATATGCTAGTGCCATTCAGCTGCTTATGGCCAGGTGACTGCACATTAAAATTTACATCCCTTGCTCATCTTAGCTGGCTGCAGCAGAGAGACCAGGAAAGACCATCTTTAGTAACAGCAAAGGCACCAACTGGCAGGAAAGTATTGCAAGAAATTGCAGAGATGGATGAAGCAAATAGGAGACTCTAAATTCAAGTACTGTGAAAACTAAACATTACTAACATGCTGAGGCCCAATTAACAAAACTGTGTGTGAAGAAAAAACCCTTATTGGTCCTATTATGAGTCAGACACTCAGGTAACTCTGAAAGCTTGTCCCTAATCAACATTAAAATGCAGCAGAAACACAACTTTTACATGAAACCAGAAGTTAAATGAAAATCCAAATACTTGGAAATCAATACAGAAACAACATTTTCTCATTTTATAATTGCAGAATTTAGAATGCTTAGGCTAAGGAATTTAGGATGAAAATGTTTCAAGTATAAAGAACATAGATTTTTATACTTCTCAGTTTTCTAGAACTAATGACCACATACACCATCCTGCAATCTACTACACTGTTGCATTTACCTGCACGTACCATGAATATAAATCAGAACTAATCTGAATTTCTTTCCTATTTCTCTGCAATTCTCAGTTTCCTAGTAACTAAAGAAATGAAAGATCATCTAGTTTCGAACCTCTTTAAAGGAATCCTTCTCTTACTATTCCTTCTGCAGCAATTAAAAAGGGCTTTGACCTTTTCTATATTTAAAATATAAAACGTTGCCTTCATTCCTTTCCATAGGTTTTCCACTCAAAATTTTATTTTATTATGCACTGATCACAAAACCAAGAATTTTTAAAATTATAAGGGAATACTATTAGGAGGCATTAGAGCCCCTCCCATGCAATTGTCTCATATCACAAGACATAAGAAGAAAGCAATTCATTCACTGCTGTGAGAAATGGTATCTTCATAGAACAGATTTTCAAAGCTGTGTTTTCTTGCATTTTTGTTGTTGTTGTATGCAAATCATTGTGGTATAACACATGTTTGGACATTCACTTTCAAAAGTTTTCATCCCCTTGCTTCCTTGGAATCATTGCCAAATATACTCAAAGCAATTTCTCGACAGGAACTAAAGTACTTTAAATCTGTAAAAGGTGGCAAATTCAATTTAACTTTCCATACCATCTCTCTTGCAATTTTATCAAAATACAGCTATTATGAGCATGTTATGAGGCTGCCAACAAAGAAGTGCATGGTTATGCTGTGCAAACAATCACACAGATTGCGTTCTGTTCTGTCTCCTAGGAACAACAGCGAATTCAGTAAAAATACGTCCCTTGGTTACTTCTGGTTCACCTTTATAAGGACTTTGAAGTTCTCTTGCTCTGAGCCTTAGGTTTCACACTGGAAGAACATAATTAAAATAAAAGCACGTCTCCCTGTGCTCTGAGACAGCAGCAAGTATTAATTTATTAAAACAGAAAATTTTACTCTAATATTTAAAGAAGAGGCAATTGCATCTTGTAGGGAGACCCCCCACAAGCCAACCAGTTTTTCCTTATTTTCACTTCCTGCCCAAGTTTCTACTTGAAGGTCACTAGAGGACCTAGCAAGTAGCCAGTCACCTTTGAGAATAAAAAGTTGCACATACATCTGAACCAGGCAGCAAATGGAAGACAACTGATTGATTTCCACAGTCTCTAGATAACACACCTATCCTCTAGAAAGGTAATTATTATCACTTGAATCGACACCCAAAGTATGCTGTTATCAAATAAGTTAAGCTGCCGTGTATCAGTTACTGTGTCCATGCTCTGCAGCTCCCAGTGTCCAAACCTCCCTCTCCTTCCATTCCCTGTTCTTTATCAGCACAATCTCTGTTACCACAAGCATCACCAGCAAGCCCTAACACTGATTTAAATGCCAGACCATAAGCCCAAGTGAGAAGTGCACCTGGCCTCATCTTGCACCTTCTCCATGCACACACTGCCAGAGGTAACCCATCTGATGACCTTCAGTTCTTGAGCAAAAATGAGATGTAGCATGGGGCTGTCTGAGCAAATGACACTGTCTTTCTAAAGACAGGCCACTGGACTTGAGCTGGCCCACAGACTCCTTTTGTAAGATAGAAAGCTAAGACAGTCATTTATCCTTTTAAAAGCCTTGAACTAACAATCAAAACCCATCAACTGTATTTCCCACTTCAACACTGGAAATCAATTAAGCCAGCACTTGAAGTTTTGTGAAAATTATACACCATTCCTAGATTGTAGGAATCACAGAGATAGTAGAAATACAGATCATATAAACACTGACCTTGTTTCTTTTAACCCTTCTTTCTGAATGACTTCCAGTATTTGTTTTGCAGTCATTGGTGAGTTGGGATACTTTTCCAATGCCTAAAAAGAAATAATAAATGTAAGTGACAAGACACAGCTGTCCTGTGAATCTGAAAGGTTATGTGATCATGCAGTTTTTATGCAGTCATTTGTAAAAGGCAGGGAATGATAGTGTTGAGACTGGAGTCCTCTGTCTTTTGGAAGGCCAGATACAACTCAGGAAACTACAGCAAGAAGATTTACTTGCTGCTTTTGTACATCATCTGCCTGGGAAAACTCTTACCAGGTTACAAAGAAAAGAGTTGGAATACACAACTGGTTTTATGACACAGCAACAGATTTTCTTTCAGGCATGAGGGGAAATACATAAAACACAAGAGCCAAAGGGAAAAAAAATTTAAAACCCCACTAGCACTTTCTTTGATTTTTATTACTTTAGAATTCTTTGAGGTCATTTGACTACTCTACACTTAGCTTTGCCACGACCTCAGAAAAAAATTGGCTAAAATCTTCCATTTGTAGAGCAGGAGCTACTGTAAGAATTGACACAGTGGGGTTTCAATTTTAAAATGCCTTTTTATTTTAAAAACAATGAAAAATGAAGCAGTCAGAACAGTCACAGCACACAAGATGCTACATGACAGAGTGCAGTATATTTTTCCAGTTCAGCTCAGTTTTCCACTCCTTTGCCTTTTCCAATTGAGCCCAAAGCAACTCAGTCCTCTTTACAGATAGAACCATCTTGCAAGAATTTTTCTGATTTTCCACTTCCTTTTTGGCCCCATCAGTTTTATGCTGTTAAACAAACAGCCACTCTTTTGCTCATGTAAAGTGCCAGACTGACGGCCCTGGAAAACGAAACCCTTCAATCAGCAGTAAAAGGTGTGGCACAGGCCACAGCAGTCAAGCTTCCCAGAGCATCTTGCCAACGTATCTCAGCCATAACTTGCATTTCTACCCTCTGTAACTATTAAATCAGTTTGGTCTAATTTAAATCATCGTGAGCTTTTCTGTAATAGTTACCAAATAATGGCAATTGTGCAAGCAGCTACTGCTATGTGGATACCTCCCCACTAGGAACTAGAGACGCCACCACATCATATATCACACGAGTCAAACTGTGAAAGGTGCTGGCCAGGGTTGTAATTGAGCAGCTCACCTAAAGCCAAAGACTGCCTACTCCCTACAATATGACCAGATCAGCCCTTTCCTGCCATTTTAGTATTCTGATCTCCTGCCTGTTCTCCTTCAC
The DNA here is from genome assembly GCA_013396955.1 of Regulus satrapa. Taxonomy (NCBI): domain Eukaryota; kingdom Metazoa; phylum Chordata; class Aves; order Passeriformes; family Regulidae; genus Regulus; species Regulus satrapa. Next base: position 55,615 of record VWZN01000251.1, on the reverse strand, counting down.
AGCCAAAACACAGTTTACCAAATCCTTCAATTCTTTGTTACAGATGAGCTTTGTATCCTTTATTTTCCAGTTCCACAAAGGAAAAGGTATAGGTGAAAGTTGTGCTAGAAAGGTCAGGGAGCTGAACTGAGCTTATCTCGTGTACATCAATAGGCAAGATTCAAAAGGGACCCATCAGGAAAGAAAAACCAAAAGGTGATTTGAAAGGAGAAAGAAGAGAAGGCTGGAAAGAGTAAAATACAGCAATGAGTAAGGACAGAAGAAACTGTACAGGGCTGGGAAAAGGGCCATTGCACACAAGGGAAGAGAAATTATATGATGTATTAGTGACAGAACAACAATGACACATTGGAAAAATGACAATGTGTATAAAGATTAAGACTAGGATGAGAAAAGATTAATGGTGTGAAGAGACAAAAATGGAAACTTTAACCTTCAGAAAGAAGAAAACGTACAAGGTAAAATGAGAATATGCCAAAATAAAGGGAAAAGAGAACCGAACCGGGAACATTCCAGAGGGCAAACTGGAAAGGACAGGAGAGGATGCTACACTGTACTGGACACGGCTATGAAGGAAACTGTGTGCACTTGAAAGCGGGGTTACTCACTGTGGAGGATTCCCTGTTTCTCTTCCTGAGTACAGGCCCCTCAGCACACCTGGGCAGCTCCTCCCTGCAATTGAGAAAATTTGGGTAGCCCTGTCCCCTTCTCTACGACATCACATCCTACACTATAAAGTCAGTGAAAGTGCCAAGTATTACCACAAGAGTTCGACAATAATGGGAAAGAAACAACAAAGCTAAGCAAGCATCAGAAGTCACCCTGTCCTGGACAATGGGAGAAGGGAGAGCAGTTTGTGCTGAGGAAGCTGCACTGAACTGGTTATGGAAACAATGGCCAGACATACGGATACGGAAAATCATCTTCAGCAAACAACAACAAAACCAACAAGTAGGATGCATAACACCACTACAGAAAGTTTAATGAAACCCACAGGGCAGATTTCAAATACCACAGTATGAAGTGAACACATTCAGGGTATAATGAAAAATTGAAATGCAGACTGTTAGACAGGCTAAAACTGCTGGAGTAAATAATTGCCCATTGTGTGGATTTGCTTTACACTGGACATGTAGTGCAGGCTGCAGTTCATATACCCCACAAATATAGTTCTGTTCATCTTTAAACACTGTTATTTAAAGAACTGTTCATACCCTAACTGAAAAGCATAAATTCTCCGATTTAAACACTGCTTAGAATGAAAATCCTCTTATTATGTACATGATTAAGTTTTCTTTATCATAACAAAGATTAATTAGCTGAGAACCCCAGTTAGGATGGGATTTTTTCTGCCCCTCCCACCACGCTGTCCCATCCTCATTGTTGCTTCTCCCCTCCCCCCAGTTTTAGCCTAATCATTTATCACAATAAGAAAATAAAAATAATTACTTGTAAAAGCCTTTCAATGATAATATAATTTTCTTCCCTCAGTTAAGGAAAACAGCATCAGAGTATTATTTAAGATTCTGTGACCTAATGAATACACTGAACTATTAATTACACTAGTATCTCTTGCCTCTGTATCTCACCACTAACACTGCTAAAAGCCTGCAATTCCTTTTGCATTTCTAAGACTCTTAAAAATAATATTAGAAATTCAAACCAAGTAACTAACTGTGCCTTAAGGCAAACGGCATACTAAAATGCAGAAGGAATAGTTAAGTCGTAGGCTTCTTGGTCAGACATAGTAACGCACATCAGGGGAGGAAGACCTAATTTGTTTTAAATATCTTTCTTCTTCCTCCCACTCCATCCACCAACACTCGTATCATATACGGGCAGTGACTAATAATGCTGAAATTAAAGCACGCCAAAGTACTGTTGTGAAGAACATGACTGTTTCAATATATTTTGTTAAGAAGGACAATGGCAGAAGAATGGTTTGCACTGACTGCAACCTCTATCACAGAGGATCAGATATGCTCTATTTATTCCTGCCATTCAACCATAGCCTTATAAAGGGACAGCCACTAAATAACTGGGACAAATAATGTGATACCCCCATCAGGACAATCGGAAAGAGAACAGGAGTAGTCACTGCACAGAACACATTCTTGGTGTTCATTCAAACCCTGGTTAACAGCTCAAGGAGAAGAAGGCTCAGATCATTCCGAGCACAGTGGAAAACAAACCTCCCAACAAACGGTAGCAGCCCGACAAATTGTAGTATTTGTGTCACCTACAGGTATCAAGTCACAACTTCAGAGGTAATAACGGAGATAATAACCGCACAGATTCCATGAACACATGTATTCCCAGTTTCACTGGAAAAGTCATGTCAGTTACACGTGAGAAGAAGAAAAACAAATTCCTTTTCTCACCATGATATCAATCATCATCTGTGTGTTGACAACTACTCAAAAAAATCAGTTGCCACACAAGGGTTAAACATTTTCCAGTGAACTGTTAGGAGGAACACTCTAGGGCAGAGTCAAGACTTTCAGCTTAGCATGAGAGAAATCCTGAGTGCTCAGCTTGCCTACAAAATCAGAAGAGGACTTCTCAGTAATTGATGGAATAATTAATTTATATACACAGATGCTTGTGACTACCTGAATCAGACCTGCTGAATCATTTGCATTTTAAACACTGAAGAGAATACAGCAGAGGGAGAGAGTGAAGAAAGGCAAACCAGAGAGTTGGCCCTCTTGGCACCCATAAACATTCCTGCAGAAAGTTGGAAGCTTTGCCTGCAGCTATCAGTTATCACACTGACGGAAGATAATTCTTCTAAACAAGAACCAAGTGTGTTCTGATACTGCACTGTGGCCCAAAAGCAGCAGGCAGATCAGCCTAGTAGGCTCGACACTGCTGATTGTGTGACCAAACAGTCTGAAACCAGCCACAGCTTCTTCCACTTCTGGATGCTGCTGAAGGTCGGGTAGCTGACAAAAATCAGGATCATTTTATCGTAACAGGCTGAGCCACTAGTCAGAAAGTGAAGTAATTCTCCTTAGAACATTACTTTAAAAAACTGAGGAGGAGGAGAAAGAGGAACAGTACAGTTATTCCCAGTGCTCCTACTCATCAGCTAAAAGACAAGTCAGGCTGAACTACACAATGGACAATCTTTACTGCCCAAACACAGCAGGGTGAATAAAAGAACAAAACAATCAACCAAACAAACAAGCAAACAAAACCACCAAACAAAACCCCCCAAAAAACTTGCTTTCCCCTAAGCAAAAAAATATAAATTATTTTCTAGCCACCCATTACTAAATTAATAAATTCAAAGATGGAGTATCAAACAGGGTACAAGAAATAACAGCATCCTGGAAAATATCCAGCATTGTCTTCTACAGCTGCTTATGTGAGGTTAACAGGAGGACTGACTTCTATTGTGGGAAATGCCCCACTCAATCTTTTGTGTTCATTTTTGATTAACAGCTTCAGTCACTGGGGAATTATCAGCAGCTTGGTAAAAGTTCAAAGTCCTTTGTGTGAAGAAAGATGGGTAAATGGTTTGGAGAGGAGGGGAGGGTACAGAGGGGAGGGAAGAAAGGAAGTGCAGAGAGATGGATGAAGAGGCAAAACAGCAAGGAGGGGTACAAAATACATGAAAAAAAGGGATGATTGTAAAGTGGGTGCACTATGACCTATTATAACACAAGTTTTCAAATAGGTATTCACAGAATTCTTGCTGATAGTGATCAAGAGAAAGGTAAAGAGTGGTTTCCAGGTACTAAAATATTAAAATAACTTGAAACGGGAGTAATAATTCTCCTGGTAGGACTTTTGTCTTTGAGCAGTTGAAATTACAATAAGGAGATTATAAGATCTAAGCAGAAGAAGGTGCATTTCATAAGACATGTCACTCTCAGTATGCTCCATACTATGAATTTGTCTTTGTAAATCCACTTGGCGCTACAGATAAGCAAGAAAAGGAACATCAAGTAAGGAAAGAAACAAAGACACCACATGACTAAAAAAGGAACACATAAAAAAATACCATAAAATTATTAAATACAATAAGTTTTAACATCAGTTTTGTCCGTGCATGCTTTGCATGCTTGCTAGTCCACACTTTTTTTTACGTTCAGAGGTAATGCTGCTGACCAATAGAATTCAAATGGTTTAAAGCACACTCGTAAAATAATTTTCCCCAGCTCTCTTTTGGTGAAAAGCATTTTACTGTTCCTTTGGAGTGAGCCGCAGGGAACAACTGGGCAAGTATTTCCTGCAAGAGAATTTCTACTATAAAATTTGCAAGTTAGTCTGAAACCATCTAGCTTTGCTAACCTGCCAGATATGTAAAGCATTATCCTCATCTCCTAAACCACTGAATGAAAGAACCGAATGCAAGAAAAGAGCAAGAAAGAAGCTGAATAGTTTCTTTGTTCGTGCCATTGCTTTAACTGGATCATTTGAGGCTTGTTCTAAGATGTCTGAAACTTTTATTGTTCTTTACAAAATTTATTCATAATGTCATATTTCAAATGCATATAAAGGCAGCTTTGGAAATTCCAGATAAACTGTACTCTTGACAGTATTTTTGAATTCAAAAGAAATTGGATTACAATTCAGTTAAAATTAGCATATAGTTGGGATTGTCCTTTAAAAGGCACAAGTTCTAACAGCAGTCACATCCTACCATTGCTAGTGGTCTCATACATACCAACAGAAAATGTAGGGTAAAGTTTTAGCTCTACACAACTGGCTTATTATAATAACTGATTGATCTGGTCTAACATAATGAAACAAATGGGAATCTTTGTATTTCTCTCTTTATTAAAGTGATCAACCTGTCCAAGCAATCAGGAACTTTCACTTATAGGCTCTGTTGGGACAGATCCATAAACACCTCTGACTGCAGCAGAAAGAACCTAGGGAGCACACAGAACCCTATCAGATTTCTAAGATCAGGACCAAAGATACCCCAGTGATCATGGTGTCAAACTTGCTATCCAAGTATGGGTTCCAGCAGGATTACTAACAATGATTTCAGTTCAAGCAATGGAGCATCCAGATTCCCAGAATGACTGCTCAGTTCTGACAATGCCAGTTCTGCATAGCCATGCAAGCCATACCTCTCCTTGCCTCCTATTGCAGTACTCCATTGCCCCTCACTACCCTCAAACTGATACTCTCTGAGGTGTTGCAGTAATCCTAACCTCTATACCTCCACACCCCTACCCAAATGCCTTTCTTCCCTAATCCTTACCATAGTACAAGACTACAGGATATTTCCATCTCCTCTACCCTCTCAAACATGAGTGCACTTATACAGATGCAGCTCCTACCATGGGTTCCCCAAAACCTGAACGCAAGCACACAAGTGCTGCACAGATTATTGGCACTGGTACCTTGCTGGCAGCACACTGTAGCTCTTAGATGCTGACAGGACAAACTGTGATATAGACCTCCTCTGGTTTGCACATTCTCTTGCCTACTTGGCTTAAAGTAGAAGTTTCACCAGCGCTGACCTAGCTGAAAAACTTGGGTCAAAGCTTTTAAAACTACAAATCATTATTTCAGAGAAGAGACATGGAGTTAAAAAAAAAAAAAAAAAAAAGCTCTGGCATCCAAAAGAGTCATTGAAATCTGTACTCATTCAGTGATGACATAGGTCATTTTCCTGAAATGCCTCCAATTGTGGCAGAGATAAAAATTCTCCTTTGGCATCTACTTGGTACAAAAAAAAGAGACCTCGCTTAGGTGACTGGAATTAATAGAGCTGAATGGATACCACTGCTTTGTCAGCTTCCTTTACATTCCAGATGAACTATTGGTATGAATATATTCATCACTACTAAAAGAACAAAAAAACCCCTAAAAAAACCAAAAAACAACAAACATTAAATATATTTGTTTCCATATATGCTGTTTTCTCTATTGGAAGATGATACAGATTTTTTCTTTTCTGAGATACTGAAAGGTTTGCTGTATAACTTATGTTTCAGCATGGCAGGATAAAAAAAATAATTACAAAGAGCAAAACTTGACAGAAAAATCAACAGAGAGAATGAATATATGTTTTTTTCAGAAGCTTTCATTGCTTTATTTTCCTCAGGCAAGCGTAATGTGTAAGGGTTACTTTTAATGTGAGAAATAAAATTCCTACTGGCTACTCTCTGAATGTACCAAATTTAACAGGAGGTGACAGTTGTGCTGATTTTCTTGCCACTGCTTTACTATCAGAGCTTATCTTGTTAGACAGTGTCCTAAAGATACAGACCTAAGATTTCTAGAAGGCGAAAAAGAAAACAGAAGAAAACAGCAGAGAAAATACAAAACAAAATATTTTAAACTATGCATTTGACATAAATATTCTTACACATTAAGCATTTTGTCCTGGTCAAATCAACTCACTAAATTTTCACTAAAAGGAGAACTTTCATTACATTTCACTCAAAGGAGAAGTTTAATGCTGCAACTGACATTGATTCCATTGATATACCATGAATATATTTATGCTGACAGAATGTCTAATGACAGAAAACATAATACCATAAAAATTATGCTTCCATTTTAATTGTGTGGGATAAATGGCAAGAAATTAGCTCATGACATTTACAGCATATTTTAATGTTTTGGTGAACAACCAGAATAAGTCATACTGATCCTCTTAACCTCAGAAAGGAAGTCCATAAATTTCACAACTCATTTGTCTGGACTGCTCCTCACTCACAGGATAATACACCCTTCAAAATAATAAGCAAGTGGACATGCAGAACATAACTAAGAATCCTTCTTAATATTTAATAAGTATCCCAGAAAGAAAGACTACAATGGGTCTAATGGATGGAAAACACATAATTAAATTCCTGAGAGATGTACAGCAAGTGATAAAGCTGAAAAACATAGCAGACCCTTGCAATCACAGACACAACAGAAATTCACTTTCTGTTCTCTGAGTTCCCTAAGTCCACCTGTTCAAGTACTGAGGGAAAATGGAAAACCAAAGTTTTCACAAATGAAAAATTCTGATCCAAACCAAATGGCTTGTTTTTGGGGAGGGAGGGAGAAGTGTCATTTGTTTTAAACAGGAGAGTACTCTTTCTTGTCTGTACAGACAATAGAAAAGAGCCAAGTTATGAGTCCTTGCATGTTATGCACCTTTTTTTTCTTCCAAAGCCTTCACAATTATTTCACATCAGTTCTTATTAGTCTGAACCATGACATCATTATGTATACTACAGTTCACTGGCACAATCCAGATCTACTGCTTAAATTGCTCTGAGAATAGATATGATAAGTCATGTTTTTGAGCTAAAGAAATACAGCCTTCTCAAAGAATGCATAAAGAGGGAATTCTTTTGTTAGCTGTCAGTGAGATTTTGCTATCTCTGTTAAATATATAATGGTTAGTGTCATAACGAAGATCAGCCATCGTGTTATGGCATTTATCTTCATGAGTGAAGAGAGGAAGGGCTACTGTGATTTATTCCGTCTCTCCTCATGAGACGATTAATGTCATAAGAGATTAGTCTTCAGTACTGACTTGTACACAGAATATAACACAGGGCTGGAGTGGGATGCTAAGCAGTTTTAATTGCCACAAGTTTGGAAGCCCACATTACTTACATATGGTACGGTTGACAATTAGTCATCTAAGATTTTCAAAAATAGGAGAATATTTTGCAGCTCGCTAACTCATATCCACTTTGTGGCATTCATTTGTTCAGTCCTTCTTAGCAGTGTTTCCACACAGTCCCTTCCCCCAACTCATCATTTAAGTCCACCCACACTTGTCCTCTTATACACATCATTTATTGTAACACTGAAGTCCACACTGGTAGCTTATATCAATTTTTGGTAGCATCTGTTTAAAGGTTTAAAAAATACAGTATTTAACAACTATTACTAAGAAACATTTGTCACAACACAGACAGATTAGTAAGAGTATATAATGGCTCTGTATCTAAGTTTGTATAATATGTATAAATATCCTTTCCTCAAGATTTGACAAGTCACATGCTCACCTCTTCCCAGGGACCTTGTAAAATAATCTGACCATCCTAAAGTGAAGGTAATAATTTTTCAAAAGCTTATCACTTTGGAGAAATGCACACAGAATGTTTTGTTTACATGCTGCTCGCTTCTTCTTATGGAAGAAAATAGTTCAAATAATACTGCAGTGAAAAAAGAATAGCAAAACAACAAACCAAACAAAAAAACACTAATATGATAAGAAAAAGTTCTGTTAAAAAGGTAAGAATTATTTTTCCCTGAATCTAGAACATTGGGGGAAATCATGACCATTCCGCATTTTCTTAAATCTCCTTTTCTGAATACTGTTTAATCAAAAAAATCCCTTGATAAAAAAGTGTTGTTAAAAACAGCAATTCCTTACCATTGGTGTACATCAAACAGAACACATTATTAAAAAGCTCTCATGATAAAATGTTATCTTTATCTAGGCTTCTCAAATATTGACTTAAACATTTTTATCAGGCTGTTAATCACATCCACATTAACGTGAATAGCAACTGAGACCAGTCTTGACAGTCAGGTAACAGGGCAACATTATGGCAGGGAAAAAGTATTGTGAAAGCTAAGGACATTTCTTATTGATGGTAAGTGGATAGGAGAGAAAAATCAATGGGTCCTCATCAGTACAACTGTCTACCAGCTGGATGCTGATTTTCCTTAGAGATTAAAACCAATAGGAGCAATCACTCGGCGCAGGTGAACAAATTCAATAGGATCTCCAGTCTATAAAGGAGAAAAGTGAACAGTGAATTCAAGGCTGGAGTTCATGAAGAGACAAAATGCTGATTGTTAAACCAACAGTTTGCAATCAGATCTCGAAACAAAATACAGAACATGTCTTCCCCTGTGGGGGTACAACCTGAAACTGTTCCGTATAATCTACAGTTGTTGTCTAGGTTCCAAACTCCTGACTCTGCCTAAAGGAATTATTTCAAACTGAAAGACTGGCAACCCCTCCAAGTTAAACTGGACTGGACTGACCAGGTTACAGTGTGAAATGGCCATCAGCCACAGACATCATGCAACTATCCCCGCCAAAAGCCAGAATCACAGCATAGCAATTGGTCAACAGAGGGGAATCACAGAGAATTTTATAGGGGGATATAAATGCAGAGACTTCTCATAAAGCTGGGCTTCCTGTTCAAGACAAGCTTCTCCTTTAAGGGTCCCTAACATCATTGTACATTTCTTATCTTAAGACCTCTCACTATACACTGAGCAGATGAACAGGATGGTAACCCTAAGCCAAGAAATACAAACAAAGAGAGAGTAAAACATGGTTGTTACACAGTATATTCTGTCACAGGTTCTTCACTTTTTCTATGAGAAACAACATAGGTACACATGAAGATCTGAGTTTTCCCAAAGCCACATCTCCTCAGAAAATGTAGGACTAAAAATTCTCAGCTCTAGGAAATGCTACGGGCAAATAAATTCAACATCTATGGGGTTTAGGCACATCATTTTATATTTAATGTTTTAGAAGTTGACAATAATACAGTTTAGCTGTATGGAAGAACAATCTATTTTAGCTGTAAGGAAAAATTACAGTGCCTCAGATTGGGTTTCTGGTGTAACTACTGACTTCACACTCCACCTTTGAAACAATCAGAATCACAAAATCACTGAAGTTGGAAAAGACCTCCAAGACCATCAAGTACAACCTTTGAACAAACACCACCTTGTCAACTAAACCACAGCACAGAGTGCCATGTCTAGGAATTTTTTGAACACTTCCAGGGATGGTGACTCCACCACTTTCCTGGGCAATCTGTTCCTATGCTTAAACAGATTTATGTGAAAAATTTCTTCCTATTGTCCAACCAGAATCTCCCCTGGTGCAGCATGAAGCCATTTCCTCTTGTCCTGTTGCTGGCTTCCTGGGAGACCATCCCCCACCTGGCTACAGCTTCCTTTCAGGTGATTATAGGGAGTGATGAGGTCTCCCTCAGCCTCCTTTTCTCCTTTTTTTAGTTGGGCTTAACACCCCCAGCTCCCTCAGCTGCTCCTCATCACATTTGTACTCCAAACCTTTCCCCAGCTCCACTGCCCTTCTCTGGACATGTTCCAGCACCTCAATGTCCTTCTTGTGGTGAGGGGTCCAGAACTGAACACAGGATTCAAGGTGTGACCTCACCAGTGCTGAGTACAGAGGGATGGTCACTGCCCTCATCCTGCTGGCCACACCATTTCTGATGCAGGCCAGGATGCCAATGGCCTTTTTGGCCACCTGGGCACACACTGGCTCATGTTCAGCCACTCTCAACCAGCACCCCCAGGTCCTTCTCCATTGGGTCACTTTCCAGCCACTTTTCCCCCAGCCTGTGGCCCTGCCTGGGGTTGTTGTGACCACAGTGCAGGACCCAGCACTTGGCCTTGTGGAACCCCACACCATTGGCCTCAGCCCATTGATCCAGCCTGTCCTGATCCCTCTGCAGAGCCTTCCTGCCCTCCAGCAGATCAACACTCACAGCCAGCTTGCAGTCATCTGCAAACTCATGAAAGGTGGACTCAATGCCCTTGTCCAAATTATTTATAAATATATTAAACTGGATGGCTCCAATACCGTCCCCAAAACTGAGCTGTGGGGGGAACACCACTGGTGACCAGCCCCCACTTGAATTTAACACCATTCACCACTGCGCTCTGGGCTCAGCCATCCAGCCAGTTTACAACCCAGTGAAGAGTTGCCATGAGCATACAGATTCTACTCCAGAATGCTGTGGGAGTCAGTATTGAAGGCCTTACTGAAATATATGTAGACAACATCCACAGCCTTTCCCTCATCCAGTAGACTGGTCACAAAATGGCAATCAGCTGGGTCAAGCATGACACGATTTCCCTAAACCCATTCTGACTGGGCCTGATCCCCTGGCTGTCCTGTATGTGTTACAGGTTGTCCTATGGTCCTATAGGTTAACCTGTGGTGCCTTCCCAGACACTGTGGTCAGGCTGGCAGGCCTGTAGTTCCCCAGATCCTCCTTCCAGCCCTTCTTGCAGGTGAGTATCACCAGTGAGTCTCCAGTTCTCCAGGTGCCCCCTGGTTAACCAGGACTGGTGATAAATGCTGGAGAGTGGCCTGGCTCTTCCGCTGGCTCCCTCAGTACCGTGGATCCCACCTGGCCCCACAGACCGGCGGGTGTCAGTGGCACAGCAGGGCACTGACTGCTCCCTCCTGGATTACAGGGGTCTGTCCTGCTCCCTGTCCCTGCCTACCAACTCAGCAGGATGGCTGCCTGGAGGATATTGGGTCTTTCTGTGGAGGACTCAAAGAAGGCATCGAGTACCCCAGCCCTTTCCTCATCTTTGGTTACAGTGCTCCCCTCCACATCATCCAATAAAGGATAGAGATTTTCCTTGGCCCTTTTTTTGTTGTTAACATATTTATGAAAACTCTTTGTATTATCTTTCACAGCAGTGACCACATGGAGATCTAGCTGTGCTTTTGCCAATCCAGTTTTCTCTCTACAAGACCTGATGACATCCTTCTACTCTTCTTGAGTTGTCTGCCTCTTGTTGCTTTAGTTATAATGGGCAAGATAATTTCAATCCAATTCTGAAAATTCTTATAGGAGATCTTACTACCAAATGAATGACAAAATATTTCAGATGACAAATTTGTTTTCTTTTTCAATTATTTCAAGGGCATTTCTTGTAATTTCAACAACACTCCTTTAGCCAAGACAGACCATAGTACAACTTGTTCTAAAAATAAACTGAATGCAACATCATGTAAACACAGCATTTCATTTCTAAGACAAAAGCCCTAAATTTTATAAAGAAGAGAAGACAGACCTTTTTTTTTTTTTAATCTTGGTGTTTCATTGAGATCCTTTTATTCTTAAAGTCTGAGAAAAATTCAACTTTTAAAGCTAAAGTTTGGAGACTTTAGCTAATGATATAATTAAGTGAAATGGTAGAAAAATAAATATACAAATCACATGTGATTTTATCACTGAAATGGGAACGTGGGGCTTTTTCCTCATCAGTTCAGATTTATTTTTTTACTTTCCTTACTATTTTACTTTTCATTGGTACAAGAATACTTCCATTTTCTCCACTGCTCCCCAGTGCAGTACTGTCATTTTTCTCCCCAGGATTATATCAGTATCACCCCAGCACACATTCTTTTCACCACATCACACACCAGCATACATAAACCCAGTTTCATTCTATCCTACTAATCCCAGAAAATGTATGCAAGTGCTAAAAGTAATAAGCTTCATAACTATTATTATGTATGTATGGTGCATTTATAACCTTTTTCTTTCAGAACATTACTTCTCATAATTCTTTTCCCAGATCCCCTCCCTCTTCCTCCACACGCATATCTTTCTATAAAATTAACTTCAACATTTAACAACACTTGAACTCACACATGAAGCTTCTTGCCATAACAGCTCCAACAATGCAGATAACAGTGAACAGGTGCAGTGGTTTTTAAATTTTCTTAAACCTTTTATTCTCTTTGCAGCTCTTCCAGAAGCATTTCCCAGCCACCAGGCATATATACCAGCCTCACTTATCCAAGCTGCCACTTTTGTGGATCTGGCTCAAAATGAAGACAGGAGCATTATTTCACTCTATTTAACATTACTTTAAATAGCATGAAACATTTTCCTACAGCTCAGACACTAATAAAATGAACTAGCACAAGAAAATTACAGTATGAAACTGAGTCTGTCCTCATCAAGGACAGTTAAAATTGACTAACAATGACAGAGATATTATTTTCATGGGGTTTTTTATTTAATGGAAATGTTACAGATTCTGAGAATTACAGAACCATAGAATGGTTTGGGTTGGCAGGGATTTTAGAGATCTGGTTTCAACACCCCAGCCTTGGGCAGGGAAACCTTTCACTAGATCACATTGTTCACAGCCCCATCCAACCTGGCACTGAACACTTCAGGGACTGAGCATTCACAACTTCTCCAGGCAACTTGTTCTTGTATGATTAGAAAGGTTTGATAATGTATCACAGTCTATTTCCAAGCAAAGTAGCTAACCTTATGAATTGCTGGAGACAGAAATGATGTTCTATTACGCAAAATAACAATTATTTCATTAAATATTAATCCCAAACAAACAAACAAAAATTTAAAAAACAAAACCTCCCCCTCTCCCCCTAAAAAAAAAAAGTCAATAAAACAAGTCCCTGAAAAAAAAGCATTATTTTTATTACTATTTATTTTTACCAAGGTATCTTAGACTGTTTTATGGTTGGTTCATTTTATTCAACAGCTTAAAAGTCAGTAAGACAACGCTTTTATGATCTAACTTTCAAAATCCATACAAAAGATTTTTGACCAGCTGCTTTGACTCCATTACTCCAAACATTTTATAGTTCCCCATCTTCCATTGAATTTTTCACTGTGTACTTCACAGACCAACCGAAAGACTACCTTTCTGGAGTCTGTGAAACACAATAGCCAAAACTGCTGCTCAGAACCCCACTCGGATGTGGAGCTCACATTCCAAAAGCAACAGGGGAAGTTGGCACTGAGTCAGCTGATCCCTGAACACTGACTAGAGGAAAAGGATTTTAGCATAAAGAACCTGACTGCAAGATGAAACAACCACAAAACTGGACCAACCCGAGAGCTGGGAGCAGCATCCACTTCTTGCTATTGATAAGTGTCTACACAGAGGATGCTGAGGCTGGTTATGGGCAGATCAAATGTCCCAGGCATGCAGCCTCATTTCTGTGATTCTCCCAGTCAGTTTCACATATTTGAAGATTTATTCTACAGTGAATTCTGAGCTTATTCCACACCGAGACAATGAGCCTCACTACATTATTCTACATTTCAGTTCTTAAAACAGAAGACGCGTAGTTGCAAAATGTCTCAAAAATCTGCGTTGTGAATGAAACAAATTATGGAATAGATTAGAATGCATTAAGCACTCCTGCTCTATGTACAAACCTGCTGCAGCATTGCTGCATCAAACTCAGAACAGTCAAGAGACTAAGCCCAAAATGGCTCAAAAAAATAGAGAATATGAATGAGAACCATTAACTGGATACAGAATTCTCAATCTGTACTAGAAAATGGATGTTTTCTGTCTAGTCACTGTCAGAAAAAACACAATGCATCTGAATTTTAAACCATGCTCATTGGACAACTTTTCCCAATAATTTTATTTTCTTTGTTCTCACATTTTTTAAAGCAGAATTTTCATTAAAAGAGCAGATTCTGGAAAGGCCAGAAAAGTCATAGTTTCTATCAGTAATAAAAGTTAGTAATTTTATTTATTTCACAAAACTAAAACTAACTTGGGTCGTATGACTTCTTTTAAGTGTAAACAGACAAGGTGACCTTGAGGCCTTTTACAACGCTACCTTCTGTGATTATCAAAGTAATGCTGTAATTAAGGTGCTTTTCTCAACTGAAACTCCAAGCTCCAAAGAGGTTCTCACTGGTCTTACCACTCTGGAATTTCTAAATAACAGAAATCCCGAATGAGATTAAAGAAGCTAGCATGATCAGAGATAAGAGAATGCAATGATTTTGAGATTGCTGCCAGAGTCTTGGTGCAGAAGAACGACAGCAGGCTATGGACAATAAGGGTCTATTTTTTCCCACTATCCTTGCTAGGTAATATTGGCAGGCAAGCCTGGTGAAATGGAATGTCATATGCTGATACAGCAATGCCAGCAGGTGATGGATAACTGAAAATTCGAAGGCATAAAAAGAAGTAACATTTATCTAAAAATAGGTATCAATAGACATTCAGTTTCAATTTATGGGACAGAAAAAGAAATAATCAAACCAGATGGTATCACTTCATGAAAAATAGTTAAGTACTTTGGCAACACAACGATAGTGGTAAAGTCTCATTTAATATAAAAAGAAGGTTCAAGTAACAAAAGTAGGAACAAATCATATGGAACATGAATTTGACTGTGATTTACTAGACTCTAGACATTTCACAAGGCATCTCACAAAATATGTGAAACACTACACATTTAGGTAGGTTCTTTAGGCTGCTAAGGGTCTGTTGAAACAGAATCAAACTTTGGTCTTCAAATATTTCATATATACTTAGACTAAGGCTCTCTTCTCTCTCTAAGATATCAAGTTACACAGGATGCTAACTAGGATAAAACAATTGATTCATTAAATTCCTAATTCTGTTTTTAAGATCTAAGCAAAATCACAAAAAAGCAAGAAAATAGCCTTGAGTTCTCCAAAGCAAATAACCTAGTAGCTCAGGATCTTGTCTCCCAAGGAACACTTCTAAAGTCATAGAGGTTTAGGAAATGTTATCTGTAAGTCAGACTAGGTTCTATAGGACGTAACTGTCACCCAAAGGATAATAATGATCTCTAGAGATGACCCACTACAAGCAGTGAGGAGATTCTCATCACAGCCTTGTCTAGACCGATTTATACATATAGGAGAACAAGTTTCAAAACACAGCATGTAATATGTACCTTCTAATTATACTTTATAGCTTTATACTTTATATACTATGTATAACTATATACTTTATAACTATATACTTTATACTTTATAACCTTCTAATCATACTTTCTGATGATCCAAAATCGTGAACAATAATCTAGGATGTGACCTGGAATATCTTCTACACAGAACTACAGCCCGATCCTCTAATGAGTCTGATGATTCCAGAGCAACAGACTGAACTGTGGTTGCTGATCCTGGCAAATGCTGCAAGACAGAAACAAAACTTGATGCTACACTACAAAGCAAATATTAGACACCTGAGGTACAAGAGGCCACATAAGTCATAAGCTGCAATGCAAAAGGCGGATCCCATACATTAAAAAACTCAAGTAAAAGATCCTCCAATACTGAGGAAAATCCATTGCCAGGGTCCATAGATTTTGTCCTGCTGAGCTCAAGAAGTTATAGAGTGCTGAACTCTTGAGTCAAAGGATGAAAACCCAGAAGTTCCTGTTCTAATGTCAGAAACACCAGAGCTTGCTTGAACCAAAGTTAATGGAGCTTTTCTAGACCCCTTCGACACTAAGTGCCATCCCTTACCACAACCAGTGCAGTGACATCAAAGAAGCTGCAGGAAGACAGCATGTACTGCCAGATGGCTTATCTGTCTCCTGACACTCATATGGTATCTGTGCTAGAGCCCTATCATCATTCAAAAAGTTGTAGGTTATCCTTTCAAACCAAGATTATCTGCAGGTAATCAGTAGGCACTTCTCTACCATTTTGCATTCCCAGCAAGGACATCTTCTCCCAAGACAGGAACTCCAGCAACAGAAAACTATCTGTCAGGAGTTCTCAAAATGAGAGCAGTTTCAGAGGGCCAGTATGTCAACAATTTGGGGTTCTTTGGGGAAATTAATTGTCATTCAAAGTTGGTAAGTGATTAAATGGATGAGTTATGATGACCAATCTTTTGTGCTTGAGCATCACAAGGAGTTGCTACCTGAACTCATAGGATGAGCAAATGGCCCATACCAGGATGCGCTGCTTATTGTTCTGCCTTTGAATTTGAAGCTGACCCAGAGTGAAGGCTAAGATATTTGGTTTCTTCAGTCTGCAAGTTTCCCCGAAGGAGGATTTGCTCATTGTCATCTGGAACCCCTGGAAACATAATGAAAAAATTTCCAATAATCTCATCTTGTCACAGGTCTTGATAGCACAAAAGGAGGCCTCTATTTAGTTATTGCTATTTACAGGGAATATCAAGACCATCACCATCACACCCAGCAAAATAGAAAACACTTTGAAGCTTACAACATTATAATAAAACAAAACCAAAAAAAAAAAAAAAAAAAAAAAANCTATTACTCCAAAGTCAAGAGATCAAGTTTAGCACTTGATTCTCCACATAACTGTAATTTGCTAATTACAGTAAAGAACAAAAGAAGCTCCAGTGGGAAGTTTGGCTCTTCACCTTGAGAACAGCATGTTACCTAGTCCAGACTAAAAAGCTACAGTGGCATGGTTTGGATACCGGAAATTGGTGAACTGGGCTAGCAAATCCAAAGCTACCTGGCTGTGATGGGTGGTAGGGTCTTGAGTGTGGTTAGTGGAAACTATTTCACTGTGGTTGCACATGTAACTGACCAAATCTACTCAGGGTGGAAGGAAAAACAGAACAGTTATTTCAACATAAAATCCAGCATGTCAGGAAAATACTGACTACTCTACAGAGAAAGGTTAAGTTAGAGGACACTGGAAATATTCACTGTAACAGGTAACATTAACCATACCATAAGACATTGAGAATGTCTTCACAGTACTGAGGAATGCTCATATTTAGGTTCCTGTTAGGGTTTTCTCCTATGTTACCCTGCTTTGTCAGAAATAATGTGACATTGCTGAGAACAGGTCTCATTCCTGGGTAAGGTTCTTACCTACCTAAAGGTTGGCAATGGCAAGGGATGGAGGACTGTCTCAAGATTAAGAGTTAGAATCTCATTTCTTTCAATCTACCCTAGAAAAATGCAAAAGGTGAGCTGAAATAGATGACATTGTTTGTAGATCTTTTAATTTTAACAAAAGAATACTAAACTCACACTTCTTAATAGTATTTCCCACTAACAAAATAAAATGTTGTTGTCAACTAAAACAACAGAAGGTAGGAAAAAAAAAGTGCAGGTTCAACCTTGTCTAACAGCTGCAAAAATTACTTTGAATAAAACAAACTGGAGGAAACCCTAGAGCAAACCAAACTAAAATATAGTTCTTCAAAGCAGCACTGATTGTGGATCAAAGGGAAAGGCCATCAAAACTTCCCAAGCCACAGTGTTTCTGCATGTCTGAAAAAGAATTAGCTCAAGAATAAATATGGAAATAATAGCAGGACTCTGTTAAGCCAACAACAAAGAAATCCTTAATACCATAAAACAAAGTTATGTCAAATTATCCATTTTTAAAGATACATGAAGCTCCTTTAGCAGAATGCTTTTAAATGTTATTTATAGTAACAAAATCAAAGACTTAACATAAAAGTCAAAGGGATTATCATCAGTGGCCTAGCTACGCAGAAGTTACTCTTCTATTTTTTTGTTTCATTTGTGGTCTTCAAATATGAAGATGCAATACAAAAGTACTGCCACACTGCAATATGATCTGTTTCAACTACACTATCTCAGCATACCAGATGAAGTAACAATCAGCTTTTGGACAGCCAGCCACATTAAACAGTAGCATACAAGCTAAAAACTCTAATGGTTGGTTTTCATGGGCTTTTTTTCCAGCATCAGTTTCCCTAATTAATTAGCATAATTTTCTTAAAGTTTACAACAGGAAACAAATAGCTCTTAGTTAATACCTGGATCCTGTCAGGAGACAACTGAAAGAAATACACGAATTAAGATATGAATATTGCACATGTTAACTAAACCATAAGGTCTCCCCATAGAACTGTAAAGCACATAAGTCTTCAGTAACACAAGAAAACCTTTCTTTCAGAACAAAATTTGGAGAGGAATGAGCAAAAATACTAGAGAGGCGATCCAGCACACAAATAACCAAACAAGCTCTACTGTTCTCAGTCCTGGGATTTTCTTCTGCTTTACTGTCAGCTCGTGGCACAGACTTAACTACATTTCAAAATACCACTTACAGGAAAGAGCAATAATAAGGAAAAGCTATTAATTTATTTTTTTTTAAGTGTTACCATAAACTATCACCATTCATAGGCAGATGGTCTATGCTTCTGAGCTCTGCATTCCCAAAGTGACCAGTCTGCACTTACTCTGTTCAGGCTGGTGGTGCAAAGTTCTACAAATAACAACGCATCATGTCTAGAAGTCAAATCATAAAAGGTGGATCACTGCAGCCTACTTAAAACTGTCATCACTTCTTATGTGGCAGAGTATCCTTGGGCATGTTTTGTTCTCAGTATTTTTCATTTCAATAGTTTTATGCAGCATTTTATGACATTAAATTTTTAAGAGGCAGAATTCACTATTTCAGGACTTCCAGCAATAGCTTGAGAGTCCTTGTTAAGTTAAACAGATAGAAAATTTTCCATCTGAAAGGAAAGGAATCACTACAAATTGCTTTAACTACTCAAGTGTTTAACCTTTCTATACAATTTTAATGAGTTCCATGTATGATCAGAAAACAACAATACGGCTACATCAAATGAGGATCAACTAAGAGACAAAGGAAACACAGGATGTTTCTCCTCCTTCCTTGAAAGGTTTTCTTTTGTTCTCATTCTTTTAAGTGTTCTATCTTAGTCTATCAGACACAAAAAGCAGAAAGCTGGCATGGAGATAATGCCCAGGTCATACATAAGCACTGCTGTAGTCTGCTGCGAAGTACAAAGTGAGTTGACATATCAGGTCTACATCAAAGACATGCCCTTTGGCAGGTTGTAAAGACAAGTCGCAATTTTGTCCATAAAAATGTGTGTTCTACAAAATGGGCTCTGTAACATGAACTGTTAGTGGTATGCCACCATTCCATTGATCCTGCACATGCGTTCATTTCTCAGGAATGCTTGTAAGCTGGGCTATGCCTTGCCCTAAGATAAGCAGACTTGCACAAGGAAAAAAGCAGGGTGTCACAGACAGAAAGATTGCACTCTCTGCAGGAGACTTCTTCCATAAAATGCAAGTTCTGATAGAGGGCATGCCAGTGGCTCCTGCTGTATTGTCCCTATCACATATGTGGTATTTACAGTAAGAGATTAATATAATGGGAGACTTTTCCTGCTTATGTTTCAGAAGTTAAGAGAACAGCTTGAAAAAACACTGCATTGCGGGAGGTTTTCAAGGACCCCTTAATCAAATACTGAAAATGAGTAAATACAACACTGACAGTTAGTCTGGAGCCTCAGCACTTACACTTTACAATGTGTTTTAAGGCTGCCATGTAATACATCTTTTCTGAAGCACTTCTGATTTTTTCATTGTGAATATGGGAAACAGAGAGCTGTGAAACAATTCCAGGCTCAAGTCCAGTTTTTGTGCTTCTTTTTATCCATAACTATTATATGGCACATTATGAATTTTAATATAGATTGAATGCAGAGACATGACCATATCAATTTCTGTCACAATTACTATGAGAGAAGTAGTAACAGAGAATGAATGAGGCAAAAGTGTAGCCACAGAAGGAGGATGATTTTACGACTGCGAAACAGAATTACTACAGAGACGCTGTTTGTATCATAACTACTTCTCCCACAGATTTCCTGAACAGCTTTGAGTAAGGTACTTAATCTTTCCATGTCTCCACTCTGCATGGGTAAAGCAGAGGTCAAAATACTTAACCTCATAGGCATGTTGCAAGTATAGAAACATTTGCATTTGGGAAGCTACTGGGTGCTGCTAATAATAGCCGTGTATGTACAATTGAAACATACAATAAAAATCTGCTTCAGCACTGTTTGAAAAGTGTACAAATTAAGTATGGCACCTCACAACAAAGAAAACGTAAGTAAAATCCTGCAGCTCTAGCAAGCAAACTTATAATAGTTAGGAAACAGGCAGGCAAGTTCGTAATTTAAAGTGCACATTGTAATATATCGTCATTAACAACACTGATAAAGCAGTGCCAGCAATGTTATCGGTATCATTTCATACTTTTTACCACTTCACTTTGAAAGCCTAATATTGTTGCAATGTAAGGGCTTTTACAGAAAATCTACAATGTAAATATCCATACAGTTCTCTATGCATTAATTCACCCTCTTTTTCCTAAAAATAATTCAGCAGTACACAATTTTACAACATATTGATCTAAGTAAGTCTTGAGTCGTTTTTTGTGAGTAGGTATCAATCACTTCATTGTTTACTTGTCTGTGGAAAGAAATTGATTTAATCAAACCTTGCAGTAATACATTATTGATGTATCCCAAGAAAACAAAGTCATAATGAACCATCAGGGTCCTAACATAAAACACTGTAAGGAGCAGCAATTTCAGCTTCAATATTCCATTGTGATTTGCAAGCACATAATATGTGACTACATACAAGTAGCAACACTGTAGTTGGTCTGAGCAGCAGCACATGTAATTCCCATAACAGACTTGGGACAAGCTCTGCAGAATTTGGCAACCCCAGGAGGCTGGACAAAATCACACTGTGGACCTTATGTATCTCCACCACTTATATACAGCAGCGTATCATCTTACATACTGCTTGATTTTAGCAAATCATTAGTCTTCTGGGGGGAGATGTGAAGCAATAGGACATCAAGAAAATAAGACTCTTAGCCCTTCTCACAGCAGTGGGTCAGCCTTTGTTCTCCAGAGGCTTTAAACTTTTCCATGTATTAGACCACATGGGAGCAGCGTTTTTACTCAATTCACAATAAATTCCTTTATGCACATTTGTCAAACAAATACAGCTTACAACGGTTAACTGTAGCAGCAGCTTGAAAGAGTAAAGTCAGGATAGCAATTTGATGTATTTTATAGACTTCTGAATGCGTGCTCGTCAGCTTAAAGCAGGAAGAAACAAGTACCGTAGCAACATCTGCTGCCAGAACTACTTTGGCAAAGGTGAGTGAGTATTTTACTGCAGTAAAACTTCTGTTACAATCACGGGAAATAAGAGAGTACAGTAGCGACACCATATCAGAGCATCTTCGCTAATGCTGCATTATTACAAAATGTTGGGGGACGTATAACGAGCTACATCAGAATTTAGCACAGTCCAAGCCTACGAGAGCACCTCGATACAGCTTACAGAGACATCTATAGGTAGCGTCTGTCTAATACCTTGTAATTATTTACGTAGGAGAGAGAGGCTGAACTTCCTATCTAGGAATTCATACGATGAGGCGAAAACATTTTTACAAGAAAGTGCTTCACAAATACACGAAACAAACAACAGTAATAAGATAGCATTACCCACTACCAGAAACAGATACAACACTAGTAACGGCATGTTACTTAAACAATTCAGTCTGTCCGAGAGATTAATAAAAGATAAAGTTCGTGCAGATACAAAAAAAAAAGCAACGTAGCCAGCAGCCTATCTTTCCAGCTTTGTCATCTTTCCACGCACTCGGCTGGAGCTGAACCAGACCCAACTTTGCAGAAGACACGCATACGGACGTGTACAACCATACGTGATGTACCGTGCGTAACTATTTGTTGTAAAATTCCTCGAATAGAGAGAACCCAGACGTACTCCGAAACGGGAAAACAACATAAACAATGTATTCTGTTACACTTAGCAAACGGTAGTACAGAATCATGAGAACAGATACAGTAGGGTAAGGGAGACAGTTTCCTAATGAAGTGGGAATGGACCGGGTCTCCAGAGCCACAGAGCCTTTCCAGAAGCGGGTTACATTGCCCTGGACACTGCCCAGCTCCGTGGTGGAAGTAGAGAGGGTGAAGAGAAATCCCAGGTCAGAGTTGTCTCTAACGCCCCTCGCCCCTGTCCTGTCCCCACCAAACGAGACGAAAAGGCAAATCCCGGCTATTTCACTTTTCCGTAGATTAAAAGGAGGGATTTCCTCGGGATATCTGATGCACGAACTTCGCAGAGATAGGCACGATCCCTGGCTATTTACACACACACACATACACGCACATGCAGAAAAGAAGAAAAGAACAGAGGCATTTCCTCACGCACACACCGCGGGAAGGGACGTAGGTATTCCTCCTCTCCAGGCAGGCGGGGACGGGCGGCAGAGCCGCGGGCTTGCCCGGACGGCCAGCCCGGCTCAGCCGGGCACCCGCACCCTGCCGGCGCTCCCGCACGGGCACTCCCGCGCTCCTTCCCGCTCCCTCGCACACACGCCCCGGCTCTCTCCCCCTCGCACTCGGAGTGCCTCGCACACTCTTTCCCCCAGACTCGCTCACACGCGCTCTCTCTCTCTCTCTCTCTCTCTCTCTGTCTCTGCCTCTCC
>VWZN01000251.1:15248-26811 GCA_013396955.1 Regulus satrapa | reverse complement strand
TTTTTTTTTTTTTGCTGGGAGTATATATAAAATGTTATAATCAGGTTATGGTATAGTTGATGAGGAACTACAGTTTTAAAAGAGAATTCACAGATGACTTGAAAAATAAAAAATAAACAAAAAAACCAAACTAAAAGTAATAAATAAACAAAAAGCCCACCCAAAACCAAACGAAAAACAAAACAAAAAGCACCAAACAAACTTTGAAGACCTTCTCAATGGACTAATTGCAAATTTGAGGAGTAACATGCCATGCATGTAATCACATAAATAATTTCCTAAACTAGTGCCTGGAGACCTACACGCATTGAACTAAGTGTTGCTATATTGAGATTCAGACACAAAATGCACAGTCCAACATGATGAAAAGTAATAAAGATCATGGTTGTACTACAGATATGCAATTTAAATTTGTCTCTGTAAGTTCAAAAGCCTGGAATTCTGTGAAAAGGAAACTCAGAACTTAAGTTGTCTCTCTAGTTTGTTGGGGGAAAAGGACTATATTCATATAAGCTATCTTTGGGATAAGTACACACCTGCTTGCACCTGCTTGCCAAGGGCAACTTGGAAATATTTTGAATTGTTTGTGCATAATGGATTGCTTTCTCTTACCTTCTTTGCATTGCAAGATAAATGAACAGCACAGTCTGCTCAGCCTTCTGCTGCTTGCAGCTATCTACCTACATGCATCTGCAACAGTTAGACAATAACAAAAATAGAGGAGAAATAAAATATTAGTTTATTAACACCAAAGCCTTCGTAAGAAGGAGAATGGAGTTGATGCAGTGCTGGCAGAGGGCATTTCTCACTTTTTTGCACTGATGTGAAAAGCAACTTCAGTCTGGGGGATCCTTTTTTGTGTTTAGCCGACACTCTTCCTGCAGAAGTGGTAGTGGGTTTTCTCTTTTGGTGCTCCTTTATGGTTGCGAAAACAACCATCAGCTACACCACATATCAAATGATGCTTCAGCACAGAACAATAACCAAATCTAGATGTCTAGATGTATTCTATTTTATTTCTCTATTTGAGCTGTGCCAGTTCTGCAGGAAGAACAGCATCTTCTCTCCTGAAGTTAGCAGACAAATCTGTGAGTGCTTGTAACAAAGAAAGACAATGAGGTGCTGGAGCATGTCCAACTTCCTGAAGGATCTGGAGCATCTATGAATTGTGGCTGAAGGAGTTGAGGATGTTTAACCTGGGGAAAAGGATGCTTGGGGAGACCTTTTTACTCTCTGCAACAGCTGAAAGGAGGTTGTAGCAAGGTGAGGGTTGGTCTCTTCTCCCAGTCACCTAGTGATGAAACAAGAAGGCACAGCCTCAAGCTGCACATGAGAAGGTTCAGATTAGACATTAGGAGGAATTTCTTCATGGAAGGGGTTGTTAAGCATTGGGAAGGGCTGCTTAAGGAAGGGGTGAAGTCATCATCCCCTGGAAATGTTTGGAAAATGTCTGGACATAGCACTCAGTGCTGTGGTTTAGTTGACATGGTTGTGTTTGGTGAAAAGTTGTACTCAATGGTCTTGAAAATCTCTTCCTACCTTAATGATTCTGTGATTCTGTAATTCTGCTGATTGAGGCCACAGTTCTACAAGACACCCCACTCACACCAATACTTGCAGCACCAGTGCCATTTTACATATTGTCTTATAGTAGCTATTTAAGTGTAATATGATCGAAGCCAAGTAATGACCAAATAACATAGTTAATAAAATTAAAATATTTTCTTTATTATCCATAAAACATGTGTTTTATTTTGCAGCAGAGACTGGTCCTTGGGAGCATGAATGTAATGTGATTACCACATTAGATATTCGTAGGCATCATTACAGCAAAAGTATGTACATATATATAGATATGTAAAAGTTGAAGTTATGCACAATTGTCTGACATACTCTTTTTAAGCTGTTAATAAATACTAAGTTTAAACAATCTGAATATCAAACAAGAAACCAAGACTTACAAACATGCTATTTAGAACTATGAGGTCAAATTTTTTTATGTCAGTGTTCAGTGCTTGGTTTCTTCAATCATCTTTCTGTTTTTGTTCTTGGCTACTCTCTGCTGTATCTCAGATAAACTTATGCCCATGCTTAAACAACTCTATTACTTTGACCCATCCATTTTCTATACTCCAGAGGATTAACTAGAGATCACTTAGGCCTTAAAGAAATAAGGAAAATTAGTGTTTGATACCACCTTTTTCCTTTTGTTAGAAAGAATTTCCCACCATAGTTAAGCAGTAAAACTTTCATTTCTATTCATTTATCCAGTTACTTATTTTCATTATAGGCTAAAAATTAAATTAAATTAAAAAATTAAATTAAAATATAGTATCAGTACTACGCATATGACACATCACAGTTTAGTTGGCATGTATTTGCCCACTCACACTGGTGTTTCAAAGTTTAAAGGTGAAGTCTGAATCCCTTTCTGTTCCCAGCTCTGTACCTTTTACAATTGAAAATATGTGAGTAGCCCACTGAATTTAGTGAGACTATCTGTGTTAAGGAAATATTTAAACATTAGTAGAACCAGGCTCCCAGCATAGCAGCATGTAATATTGGAAACTATTTGGCTGGATTGCAGAGGGCACATGGAAGAGACACATATCTATGATGTCTGGATTTTCTGTTTCTTTGTAAATTCTTGAAAAATCAAAAGTGATTAGAGTGATAGAGTAATAGAGTATAGCACTTTCCTACTATGCCTAGTAGATCTTGTACTAAGATATAGAGATAACTTACAGAAATGAATGTTTTAATTCTCTATTTTCCAGATTTTTAAAAGTATCCTTTAAAATATTATTTTATGAGGTTCAGAAAATTAATTTTAAGTAACCATTTTAAATTAATTAGACACAGACACAAATATATGAGATGGTTTTGTACATTCTTCTAGAAGAATTATCACCAGTGGATGTTCATTGTCATTACTGCACTTTGACTGCATCACTACACTGGGTTTAAATGGCCCTTGTGAAGTTTGTGGACATGAAACCCTATGAACAAATTATGGTAAGTTATTGGAAAGCTAATTTGAAAAATGTAAGGATTTGCATCACAAATGACTCTTTTTAGAGCCTGAGGCTAGGGTGGGGGCAGGAAGTAAAGGTTACAAGGCAGATTATAAGTGTGTGTACGATTCATGGTGAAGGTTTGTGCACTGGGAGCTTTTTAAATTAATCACTTCAAATAGCTGCCTTTTGGTGGGTTATACTCAACAATTATAAGGGGGAGAACCTCTAAGGAAGTTATATGAGGAAATGAAAGAATCTAACACGTATTTTTACCAGGAGAGTATAATTTCTGATAACTGAGAGCTGGCTCAGTTTCTCTACTCAATTTGCATTTAAGAGACAATGAAAACAACCTTGTAATTTGCTGCACTCATCCTGCTACAACTTATGGAAAATGAAAGAAAATAGTTATGCATAATTACTGAAATTGTTTGCAAAATAATAATATTCTGCATGCATAGCATTTACCCTGCCTTATAAAGGCCAGCCATTTGCATGCATTAAAAATAAGATTTTTTTATAAAAAAGGAAAATTTGTCTTTATTTGATTTAAGAGATCTAAATTGGCTATTTATAAACAAACAAGGTAACTGGTACAAGGAGTGCATTACGAGCAGTTTTTCAGAGCATATGACAATGTTCTATATTAATAAGCATTGAGGGAATAAATATCACTTACACCAGTCCAGTTATAATGATATTTTAGGTAGGTAAATTAGAGTGTTACAGCTCAGCAACAAAAGGCCTACTGTAAAACTTCCTTACACAACATATGCTAAATTCTTAGATGCAAATTTGCCATTGAGGAAGGGGCCAGCTCACAGCCTATACATCATTTACATGATGCATGACAATCTACATTACCTATTATGCAGGAGCATACTACAGTGAAAATACCAAGATGTGTTTTTAATCTTCACGTGACAGAACTCACTGCTATTTTCAGCTGATTGGTGCTCACTAAGCAGCCCAACCACACCAACTGGAAACACATCCTGTCCCAGGTCCATTTAGTCTATAAGTGAATGTGTCCTAGTAATTTCTAAAGGAAAGGAAATGAAAAATTAAAAGGAAAAATTAAATTTACAAAGGAAAAATTTTTCATTTTCAGTTTTCGACATCAGGATTAGTCTAAGGTTACTAAGATGTATGCAATGCTGTTCCTCTTGTTAACTGTTTTGAAGACCAGTTCTGTAAACATTTACATGGAGGATTCATTTCATGCGTCCACGAGGCGATCCTAAGAAATATTTCTCATGTTTATAAGAAATAAGCATTTCTCAAGCCAAGAAAAGGCCAAGATGCCTGAATTGGGCTCAGACATGAATTCCCTAATCCAAAGTCACAAACCCTGACACTTTTCTCCCTAGATTTTCTTTGCCTGGAAATGTACTAAGTCCCATGGAGCCTCCCTGTTCAGTTGCTCATTCCATGCATGCTTAATACCACGCTGCTTCTGTGCATGTCTTCTGTGAGCAGCCAGGCAAGGTACCTGAAACTCTACCTAAAAGGTAGCAAGCTGTGTGTGATGGGGCATGTGGTTACATTTAGTGATTTACTGAAAGAAAACGGTCTACTTGTAATCAAAGAATTTAGTAAGGAGCCTTATAATTCATCTCTGATTTGTGAAAATAGGAAGGCATTCTCTTATTTATTTACTTTAATGCTGTAGCTATACATTTTAAAAGAGTGAATAAGATAGCTAAAATATACAGATTTTCTTTCATAAGATCAAGTTTCACATAAAATTACTCTAGCTTTACTTTTGTGGTTATCCATACATTATTAAAACATTCTTTTCCTTTGGCATTTCTTTTGTGGGGAAGAGGTTAGAACAAGAGTTTCAGGTTCCAGCATAAATGGAGGATGGTTATTCTGGTCTGAACAAGCAAAACTGTGGTTTCTGTATTCCAGACTGAAAACCAGATTTGGTTTAAAAAGTATCATATTTGAAATCCTGCAAGACACAGAAGAAAGAAAATGTTCAAATCGAGATGCTGCACTATTGCAGAAATTCTAAACTCAGATCCTGGCTCTGCTCTTTCTTTGAATGACTAGAAGTCAGTTGCTTTTTCTCTGGCACAGTTCTCCAACTCAAACTAGAGATATTAATATTTAATTTTTTCCTCCATTTGTCTTCCTTGCTTATTCAAATTGAAAGCTTGTCCAAACAGAGACTGAAAATCTCTTGGTATGTATACATCATGGAATAAAGAAGAAACCTGATCTTGGTTTGGTTTCTCAGTCTATCATATGAAGGAATTTATATATATTTCTATATATATTAATGTATGTTGCATGATACTTAAAAAATAAATTTTTCCAATGAAAAATTATTGCCTCACTTTCTTTCTTTTTTTTTTTCCCATAAAGATTTCTAGGGAATATCAAATGTTGAAATGTCTCACAGGAGCAGTACAGTCTGTGGAGTGGGGGGAGGAAATTGTCAGCTGGCCAATAAGAGTAGCTTTCTGGATATTTTGTGCAAATGGAACATCACAAAGATATGAACCAGCAATAATTTTATCAGACTGCAAAACTGAATGAATTTGGCAATTCTGTACAAAGGAATTTTCACACAGATGGTTACATAAAAATAAATTATTCTAGTGGCTGTTTATAATTTCTAAGGAAAATTCTTTTTCTCTGTTTATTTTTGAGTAAGAAATATTAATTTTTCTTTTTGAGTAATTCAATTTCCTGAAGAGTTTTAGGCTCTGAGAGTGGTGAGATAAATTGTCATAGGTGTGTTCACTTTCAAAGGGTTCCCTAAACTCAAATCTCCTCAGGTTTTGCATGCAATTTCATGACTGAAAACCACTATACCAAACATTGTAAAACATAGTCAAAAGTTTTAAATTCACTTGAAGTTGATAAGATTTAGCTTGAAGAAAATTGCTTTTAAAAGATTACTATTTGCTGCTTAAAATATGAATAAAATGAATAAATACTGAATAAAAATTCAGCCATGGATTGTCATACTTTCACTACCAGCTGTGGGGGCAAAATGTTTTGCCTTGCTTGTGTAACTCCTGTGCCTCTGCTTTCCAATATTAAGACTGCACAAGCTGTGGTAATGATAAGGTCTACATTATTTTTATGTGATTCCAACACTATTCCAACAACACTATTTCCCACTGTTTGTTTTGTCCCCAAGTAAATATATGCACTTTTACTATGCAAAGAAATGTTGGGATTTTTTGCTTGTTGGTTTTTTGGGTTTTTTTTCATCAGCAGAGAGTGGGAAAAGGAAAGAAACACTAGCCAGATTAAATATTTTTTGTGACCAAACAGAAAGGCATAAAAATAATTATATGTAAAAGGTAACGTATTGACTCTTTTAGTTACCACTCTTCAATTTTTTTCCAGATTGTTATTATCTTAAAATACAAAATCTCCATGTTCTTTGAACACTGGCAGTAGTGTTCTATCTTCTACAGTTGGGGATTTCAGGTTACAGAATATTATTCCTTCTGGAACTTACAGGTTTTGACCTCTATTCCTAAATGCTAGATTTCAATAGCTTTATGGAGTTCAGTAATCCACAAAGTATATTTGTTCCATGCAAACAGTCTCAGTGTGTCCCATAATTGGTTGATTAAAAATATAAAAAGATTGAGGTGAAGCTGGTTTGGATTTATGTACTTATGATATTTATATTTGTGGTGCATTGACCCTGGCTGGGTGCCAGGTGCTCACTGAAGCTGCTCTATCCCTCACCTCCTCAGCCAGACAAGGGAAAGAAAGTATAACAAAAAGCTCATGGGTTGTGAAAAGAACAAGGAGAGATCATTCATCAGTTCCTGTGTGAGACAGAATAGACTCAACTTGAAGAAATTAGTTTAATTTATTAGCTATCAAATCAGACTAGGAAAACAGAAATAAACCCAAAGCTTAAGACACCTTCCTGCCATCCTTCCTTTATCTGCAGGCTTGACTTCATGCATGATTTTCTTTACCTCCTTCCCTGCAGGGGCACGGGGGAATAGGGAATGGGGGTTACAGTCAGGTTATCACACACTGTTTCTGCCACTCCTGCCCTCCTCACACTCTCCCCCTGCTCTAATGCGGATCCCCACCCTTCTCCGCAGGGTGTCAAGTCCTGCCAGTGAACCTGCTCCAGCGTGGACTTCCCATGGGATCACAGCCTCCTTTCATCATCCACGTGCTCCAGCACAGTATCTTCCATGGGCTGCAGGTGGATCTCAGCCTCCCTGTGATCCTCCATGGGCTGCAGGGGCACAGCTGCCTCACCATGGTCTGCTCCAGGGGCTGCAAGAGAATCTCAGCTCTGGTGCCTGGAGCCCCTCCTGTCCCTCCTTCTGCACTGACCCTGGTGTCTGTGGGGTTGTTGCTCTTACATAGTCTCATCACATATCTACCTCTGACTGCAAATAAATAGTTTTTTTCCCTCATTCCTAACTCTGGTATCCCTGAGGTGCTGTCACCATCAATGATGGATTTGTCCTTGGCCAGCAGTGGGTCCATCCTGGAGCTGGGTGGCATTGGCTCTCTAGGACACAGGGGAACCTTTCAGTAGTGTCTCACAGAAACCACCCCTGCAGCCTCCTGCTGCAAAAATTTACCACACAAACTCAATACAATGCTTCAGACAGTTTCTTACATTTTATTGGAAACTGCTACTTTGTTCTTTCAAATAAATAATTCAGAAAATGTACTACATTTTGTAACTCAGGAATGAAAGTCAATACTATTCATAGTGCTGTTGACATGCCTTCTAGTAATTTATGGAATAATTATGACCATATTTGGGATATATCTGTTCTCTACATTTTGACTTGTCCTCCTCCAATACATCTTAACAATGTTGTTGTAATTCATGTATATTGTACAGACTGAATAAAGACAGGCAATTCGTTCCAGACAAATACATTAAAAATGTAAAACAGCTGTTTGGAGCTCACTTTCTCCATGAGACCTTTACAGTAGACATTTAGTTAACAATGAAGGAAATCTGCATTTCTGCCCTTTGTTTTTTAGTACATGAGACCAGGAATGATAATTTTTACTGGATCATTATTTAAAACTGTTTAGGCCTCTGAAGAATTCAGATGTTACATGCATGAAGTGCTTTATTTTAGGATGTGAGTGATAGGCAACATTATACATGTATGGAAATAGCTTAGCCAAATTTTACCGAAGTGTCTAACCTTACCTATCATAATTTTCTCAGATTTTAATTTTCTCAATTAAAAGACCTACACAAAGGTATAAACTTATTTCCCCTTCAGTGGTGATAATTCTCCTTATGATTGTATTTTGCAAGTGTTTTATTCTTTTAAAAGTGTCAGTCATGTTGAAAGAGACAAAATATTTCAAAGAACAACACAGACAATTTTCAACTGACAGTAGCAGAAATTTTTAAATGGGGCATTGGACTCAGGAGAAGAAAATCAGTAGGAATGTTACCATTGACTTATGAGATCAGGATTTTTTCAGTCCCCACTATATAACATGGGAATGTTGATTTTACAAACTGTATTGAAATTCATGTTTCCATAATACATAGCTCAAAGGCATCATTCCATAAGCCTTAGAATTGCCATGGGTAGCAATTTTAACAAGTAAAAAAACAACTAATACTTGTCAGCACATGCAACATTCTATAAACCTACATTTGTGTTGTGTTTCATTATGATCTAAAAGCTGAGTTCCATCAGCAGGGACATGGCTATTCACATAATAAAAATAACTAGTTCTAAAACTTTCATTAGCGACTAACAGATTTGTCATGTTGTCTGAAGAGAGTAGCTGAAAACATAATTTAAATATTACTGTCAGTTTTATTGAGGGTAATCAACTTAATTAACAGACTATCTTTTGTTTAAATTGACTATTTTCTTTAGAAGACCATCAATAATTTATTTAAACTAATTCCTCATTAAAACTAAGTATTAATTATGAAATTACTGTTTCATAATGGTACCATAAAAATGCAGACCATTTGCAGATAAAGATTGATGTTTTTAATTGGTTTTGTGCACTACTCATTTTCTTTCATCATAAGTGAATAGTGGCTTACCTTCAGTATTTAACAGGAATATTCCAATAATATTAGAATATTTTAAAACCGTGGTTATTGTTAAAATGTATCTCATCACAGTTACCTGGTTATTTACAGCATTAGGAGTATAATCAGTGTCTGATCATTGACAGTCTCAGTTCAGATAAAACACATTTATAAAAAATGAGAGACTACTGTCATAGTTACGTACCATTTGATAAATAGAACTCTTACTAAATCTGTCAGGATATTGACTAACTTTACTATGGGTATTTAACATAATTATGTGTTAGGAATTGTTTCTATTTCTTTTTTTCTCTGGCTAGAACTTTTTCTTGTGGAACACCATAGAAGAGATTCTCTGATTTGGGACAATGATCATAATTTAAATGTAACAGAAATATAGGCAGTACAGAAATATATCTGCACTTTGTGCATCAAATATAGAAATGCATAAATTTCCTATACCACTGAATGTTTTAGATTACTTCCATATATATGAAAGTTCTAAAAATTAGCAGGGTCAGTGTTACTAACAGCAGCCTTTTAGAAACAAATTGCAGACCAATATTACCAGTAAATTGTGAGACCTACAAGTGAAGATGTGATAGGTAATGCATTTCTTTCTGAATGCTCGTGTAACCAGTAGAGCATTACATTGTGCAGATATCGCTTTTGTAGACTGTGACATTACAGAAGAGCCATTCAGAGAAATGAAAAGTTAAATTTGGAATGGAATATTTTGGGGACTTAATATTACTTTGGCATTGTAGCAAAGGACATCTATATCATCAACAGAATATAATTGACTTTATCAAAGGAAAAGGTTTCAATTTTACTTGTATTTTTAAATGCCATTTTGCTGGAAATATAAGCACTGCATTTGTAGATTCTGATTTAGAGTGACATTCTCTCCCCCTCCTTTACCATCCCCAATTTACATTTTGTTTGAAATGAAAATTTAAGTTTCCAGCTGCATTTAGTTTTCCTTTTTATTTCAGATAAGTCCTTCAACTGCCAAACAACTCTTCCCAAGATTCTGCTATGCTCCCTGTAGACTGAAGCTTCAGGATGCTTCTCGGTTCTCACTTGGGCTTCAACAAAGTGGTAAAAAATTCAGATAATAAAATAGTACATCTAAATAAAATTAAAATTCTAGGTAGACGACTAGAGAACTTCTGGAAAAAATATTGCCACTGTCAAAGTCCAAGTAATATTAGCATTTTCTGAAAACTCCTAGTTTTTTTGTCAGATAATTTTATTTTACTCCTTTTAATTAATCTGTATCTGCTGCAGTATTCTTTAAATGAAAGGATCTTGCAGTGGAATCCAGAAAAGAAATTCTGTTTGAAATGTGGGAAAACTACAGTAGTGGTATGTTCAAACTACTGAGGGAATTTTAATTATTATAAAAAAGTAAACATTTCTTTAACATTTACTGAGGTCTTACTCGACCAGTTTGCATGGCTTCCTTTTCACCTTTGAAATAAACATATATTGTTCTTCTTTCTGAATGTATCTATCATGTTTTTACTTTCTCATTTGGTCTTTTATTACATATACTACTTGATAATTTAGATAATGAGCATTCATGACCATAAAAGTAAAACCAAAAAAATTCTTTTGCTGTTTGTTCACATTGTAACAAAACCTTTTAGAATGCTTTCTCAAATTCATTGCATATATATTATTTAGTTTTGCATTCTCACTAGATAATGTACCATGAAAATAGAAATGAATAGCAAAATATGGTTTTATTATTCAGTAATATCTGTGGAGATAATGATGTGAAATAAGACTGTCACTTTTTCCAAGTAAAACAAACATTAACAGATAGCATACACTTTAGACTTATCTGAAATGTTCAGTGGATTAAAAATTCATTACATTCATTGTAGATTTTCAAAATTCTGAAAAAGAAGTCTCTTTCATTATTGGATTCCTTAAAACCTTTCCTATGAGGGAGATTTTAATAAAAATTCAAACTAAAAAATGTAATTACAGGTCTAAGAGCATCACTGCTGTGAGTATCTGGACTATTGTCAGTACATGTAATTTAATTATTTGCATTATCTAGGCAGCATGCTGATAGGTAGAAAAGACAATTGCTTTCTCAAAATTCACCAAAGTGTAAGCTGTTTGATCTGCTTTCTTCTTGAAAGCTAATCAAAACTACAAAATTTTGAGACCTAAGAGCTTCTGTGACTCCAACTTTGAATGGCAGTTCTGACATGGGAGATGCCTATTTCTGTGTATCAGTTGCAGTTGAAAAAAAGAAGAATATTATGACACCAATTATTATTTTATCTATCTTTAAGTATTTTCCTTAAGCTTCATTTAAGCTATATTACAAATAATAAAAAATGTTATTATTTGCCATATATGAGAGATAAGATTAAAATTATTGGCAAGACTTCAGCTTCTTAGACAGCTTCCAAATGAATAAACACTTTTTGTTCCCAGGAGCACACTTTGGAAGGTATTTATATTTGCTGTTTATTTCATTGTTAAGTGTATTGTA
>VWZN01000250.1:1540543-1582849 GCA_013396955.1 Regulus satrapa | reverse complement strand
AGATCATCTCGTTCCAACCCCCCGCCGTGGGCAGGGATACCTCCCACTGGACCAGGTTGTTCTAAACCCCATCCAGTCTGGCCTTGAACGCTGCCAGGGTTGGGGCGTCTACTGCCTCCCTGGNGGGTTGGGGCGTCCGCTGCCTCCCTGGGCAGCCTGCGCTAGTGCCTCGGCCCCCCCTCCAGAAAAGAATTTCTTCCTTGTATCTAACCTAAATTTCCCCCGTTTCAGTTTGTACCCGTTACTCCTTGTCGTATCACCGCAGTTCGTGCTGAAGTGTCCCAGCTTCCCTGTTTTCCCCCTTCAGATATTGGGAGATGCTAGAAGGTCTCCACGCCACCTTCCCGTCTTCAGGCTGAACTGCCCCACCTTTCTCGGCCTGTCTTCACAAGGGAGGTTCTCCAGCCCTCTTACCAACTCCGTGGCCTCCTCTGGACTCCCTCCAACAAATGTCATTGTTTTATGCTTGTGCTCGGTTTTTGCCACTTCAGCGTTGCAGCCGCGGCCCGCATCGCGTTATTTCATTTGTACCCCACCCGTATCGTGTGTAAAATCAAATACGCCTTTTGAAATTGTTTCTTCAGCACGATGCTGCCAACCACGTTGGTTAACTCTGGGAGCCAGGGCAATGGTGCGCTTAGCCCCAGAGATGCTGCGAGGCACACGGCCGGGGCGAAACGCTACAAATACCTCCGGAGGCTCTTCCACTTCCGACAGATGGACTTCGAGTTTGCGCTTTGGCAGATGCTTTACCTGTTCACTTCACCGCAGAGGGTTTACAGGAACTTTCACTACAGAAAACAGACGAAGGACCAATGGGCGAGAGATGATCCCGCTTTCCTAGTGCTGCTCAGTATCTGGCTCTGCGGTGAGTGCGGGACAGCAGACAGCATAAGGAAAAGGGAGGGAAGGTTTAGGGATCAACATTTATTTTTCCTTCTAATTGCACACACGCACACAAAAAGGACCAATCTGTGTGGATGCTCTTTTAATCAAAGTAAAACAAAGGCTTTTTGAAGCTAAGGCGGGAAGTAGAAATCCGAGTAGGCTTGAATTAATCTCTCCGTTGCAACTCATGTTGCATTTTAAACTACATAGTTCACTGTGACTTTACAGATAGTACAAAACCCTATGCCAATGGCATTGTTTTCCTAAAAGCCATGAATATTTGGTTTACCTAATATTATGGATAAAACACTGTTTTACCATAAAGGCCCTGTGAGATTCTGTATATTGCAGAATCAAGCAATATAAGAAAAGGGGCTAATATAAATGACTGAACTGCAAATTCAGTATTGTCTCAGTTGCCTTCTATTAAATAGTGTATTGCTGTTCATAATAAAAAACCTCTTAATTGAAATAGAATTACACATGTGCTTAGGGTTAACAAGGAGCTTTTATAAAACAAAGAATGTTCTATTGTAGCATTGTCTGATTTAAAAAAAAATAGTTTGGGTGGAGCATTACAATAAGACCCAAGTACAGATGAGAGTGTTCATGTTATGAATAAATTGCATTATATCTAGTTTTTGGAGGAAAAAAACTGAGCTATTGGACTGAAAATCTCGGGGGAAAAATAAAAAGCAAACTGAAGATTTCATAACAGGATTCTTAAAAAAAACACCCCATCAGTTTAAGATCTCATGCTTCCATTTCCACAGCTGACTTTAATGATCTGTGTTTGCTTTCAGTGTCTACCGTAGGATTTGGATTTGTGTTGGACATGGGCTTTTTTGAAACAGTAAAACTGCTCCTTTGGGTGGTATTCATAGACTGCGTAGGCGTTGGGCTCCTGATTGCAACTCTGATGTGGTAAGTACTGATTTCTGAAGCCGAGTTCAGTATTGCTCTCAGACAGAGTCCTCTGCTGTTTGTGAGACACTTGGTTCTTTGTTTGGGGTAAACTTACACTCAGGTATTGTCTATAGGTTTTATGCTGTTGCAGTAATTGTTTCAAAACGATACCTTAACAAAGAACACATCTCTTTCTTTTACTGTTTCCTAAAAAGTTAAATGGTCAGAAGGTCTATATTATGATGTATTGTTACAGCTTTTTTTTTTTTTTCTTTCTTCTTGAATATCTGGTTGATATTCAGCAGTAATGCCAAATTAAAAAAAAAAAAAAAAGTGATTAAAAAAGAAAAAGCTGTTCAATCAAAATAATGAATGAAAAAGTCAAGTAGTGTAAGCCTGAGGATGATTCTGTTTAAGCTGGGCAATATGCACGTGGCCCGTGCTTCTTGCTGAAGATTGTACCTAGTGCCACAACAGTCACCTCTGTTCTGTCTCGTGCTTGGCATCTTTTTGCTCTGTTGGTAGGCGCTGCCAGTTTTATCCTCCATTGTCCAGGGACTTGCAGAAGTAGGGAGGCAGGAGCAGGTCATTTTACAGTCCAGGCCTCACCAGCACTGTAGATGTGTCCTGCAGCAGTGAGGGAGCCATGAAATGATGGGAAGCCGTTGTTTCTGTCCTGCAGCAAGGGGAGGGCACCAAAGAAAGGATTTTTATTTTACAAGGAGCTTTAGAAAGCAAGGGCATTTAAGAGTTCTGAGGGATGGAGATGACATCTTAAAGTGATGATGATTGGAAAAGGAATAAATCCTGACAGTGGCTTCAGGAACTCCTGCTTATAATTGCAAAAATGAGAAATGTAGCTGATAGATGAAAGGTGCACCTGACCTATGCTCCTATCTGGGACAGCAACCCATAAATTGCTTGGGGAAGAGCTTATAGTAATGTGCCCTGCCCCCATCCTCCAGCAGTTTGTGCTTCAGGATGGAGTCTCCTAAGCCAGGAAGACATCAGCATCTGGTTTTCCTCTGTCTTTTAATCAGCTTCCTGCAGACCTCAATACCAGTCACCTGGCTTAAGTTTGGTTCAAGTGCCTTCTTCCAGTGCAGGCTCACCTTTTTTCCCAGAAGCTCTCCCCATTCCTAATGAGTCTAAACTCCTTCTTGCCTCAGCTCTCCTCACCTTGCACCCAGGCTCTCTGCCTCTTTGCAACCCCACCCTTAGCACGAAGAATAGGTCAGAGGAAGCTTCCATGAAAACTCTGGTCTCTTATTTCTGAAGCACGTATTGATTTATTGTTCCTCTTCTGAATGGGATAAATATTTTGATGTCAGCAGACCTTAAACTGAAGGAAAGAGCCTTGATGCTCATTCAGTAGCCTGTAATACTGGGCAATACACATTGCATTTTCACATCTTTTCAGTAATAATAGGCAGGTGTTATGAGCACTCTCCTGCCCTCCTCCTGTCTTTGCAGTGCATCAGTTCTGTAGAGATGAAATCAACCATCTCTGTGTGAGGTGTGCTGATCCTGTACAAGCACTTCACTGAAGTCATCTCCCTGTGTGTACAGAGAAGTGGCAGCTTTTGAATGCACTGATAAATTGTAGCACTGATCTGTTCTTTATAAAGATTTGTTTCTGTATTACCCGCAGGGTATTTCAGCTGCCTGTAGCATGCAGGGGATGTGATGACAGTTTCAACAATAGTCTGGTCTCTGCATGATTCTTGTGTGTTTTTATTCCCAGATAGCAGAAACTTTCTGGTGGAAAGTTGGGATCATGTATTACTTACTACATCAAACCCATGTTTTGTCAGTCAGCTTTAGAGATTCATACTAACACCAGTCTCAAATATCTTTTCATGTAGGTTCATTTCAAATAAGTACTTAGTGAAGCAGCAGAACAGAGATTATGATGTGGAGTGGGGATATGCCTTTGATGTACATCTCAATGCTTTCTACCCTCTTCTGGTCATCCTGCATTTTATCCAGCTGTTCTTCATCAACTGTAAGTAGAATACTTTGAGCTCTCTGCTTCAAAATGGTGCACTGTCAAAACAGCTGAGAGCAGTTATCTCTCGCAGATGTCATCATCTCTGATTCTGTCATTGGGTATTTTGTTGGGAACACGTTATGGCTGATTGCAATCGGCTATTACATCTACGTGACATTCCTAGGATACAGTGGTGAGTAAAATCAACTTCTTTTGTATTTGTTTGACTGAAAAGAAGAGCTATGTTTTCAGGCTATTGATTTGATCTTAGCATATTATTTGTAAAACAAAGGCTTAGCCGCATGCTGAAGTAAGTCTTCCTTTGTGCTATATGAAGTTTGATAGAAATGTACCAGTACCTGTTTTCAGCTGGGTGGACATCTTAACCAAAGAATTTATATTCCCTTCTTGTACTAGACCTGTAGCACCACAACCTAGTTTTCTTGTTCCTCAGTAAATCCACTTGAAGATGTTTGCATTAGATAAAAATTCTGTAATGAGTCGACGACCACAGTTTTAGGTAAAACAGTTCCCCAAGGCCTTTTGAGATAACTGGTGAGCTAATAGGGCAGAGATGTCTGAGAAGGACAGCAGAGCAGAACTATTTTTTATTGCTGCCTTGCCCCAAGGCTACTCTACATGAAACACCTTTTTTAAAGAGCACTGCTTTATACTTGCTTCAATATTGCTTCTGTTTCAGCATTGCCCTTTTTGAAGAACACAGCTATTCTTTTGTATCCATTTGCACTTCTCATCATGCTCTATTTGATCTCATTAGCATGTGGATGGAACTTCACCAAGATGCTTTGTTCCTTTTATAAATACAGAGTGAAATAAAACCAGGACTTCATGTATCTAATGTTTATTTTGTTTCTACCTTAGCCATTTTGACAGTAAAGAAAAACATTAAGAACATTTTGTAAATGGTTGTAAATTTCTCTTTATTGTAGATAATTGTGTAAAAAAGTTCGAAGTGTCATTTTTTTATTAAAATATTTACAACAGTAAACATGTTAGCAATTTTGTTCAAATACTTTCGCAGTACATTCCTAAAAACAAGTTACTTGTACATTTCTGTAGCTTAAATTTAACTGCAACAAGTCTATGTAGCATAACTCTTACTGCAGATACTTTGCACATACTGGCATAAGCTCTACATTATGAAGGGTTTAAGTGACACCAAAAAAAGCAGTTTTCTTGAAGAGTATTGGAATATTGGAATACCTTGCCTTGGGACTGTGTGAAAATACAGATCTTCATCGTGTCACGGTGGTAAAGCAACAACTGTCTCTAGATACAGATCTGTCCTCTCCTTGTATGAAAGATGGTGAGAACAGATTCACTTCAGTGACTACTTCAAACAGACATGGACAACTCTGGCACAAGAAAAAACAGTGATGAAAGGCACAATTAACATGACCCATACCAGGTTTCCAAAGATAGCAGCAAGTTTATAAACCCAGTCTCTACAGTCTCCAGCAGTCCAGTGGGTATTACTACATCCACCATTCTGAGTGGCAGGTCAATGAACATGGAAGGAAAGTCCAAGTTGGTTTGGCTACAAGAGTGGGTTCATGGCAACCCCTGCAGCTGTGAAGTCCACAAGGCAGAAGTAGAAACTGACCATCACAAACAATACCTTACAGAAAGTGAAGATGACATCTTTCCAATGCAGTGTTCAGCATGAAACAGGAGCACTAGGATTCAGTTTCCAAAACAACACAAGAGTAAACTGGTTACAGTAAGACAATTTCAATACTAGAATTTGATCTCTAAGGAAAAACTATAATTTATCTTAAAATACCAAATATGCTGGCAGTGCATCTTACAGTACTGTGTATTTCAGCCACTGTTAAGGCTTGAAGAGATTCTTGTTTTCCTCTCAGCAGATGCTGAGCAATGTTCTCCTTTAAACAAGGAAAGCAGTGAACTGCTGATCCACAGGTGGTGAAGGATTCCAGTCAGGAACGGCACGAGCTCCCGTCCTGCAGGCAGCTGCAGCCTCACTGTATACACCTTTTCCCAACAGGAATCCTAGCATCACTGATCATCCACTTCAGTTCAACAGTAAAAATACTTCTGATTTAGTGCCCTGTGCTACAATACCATTGAAGGACTCGGGGCCTGTGTACCTTCCCTTTAGAGATATCAATGTTTTTCCCCTTGAAAGAAGGCTTCATCGTTCTCAAAATTAAGCTACTTTAACTTCCAGCAGTTCACTGTTTACAGCAGAAATTAACAAAACCCTTTAGAGACCACTAAGGTCAGGAAGGTGACACTCAAGAACTAATCCACAGGTCTCCATGGGCTGTGTGTTTCACATCAGCAATCAATGCTAGCCTAAAAACACCAGTTGTTTAATAGCTTTTCAGCCTTATGCTGGTGATTGTAAAGATGATTTAAAAACACAAGGACTTTTTTTTTTTCCCTTTCTAGCTAGAATTACTTGTTCTAGCTTTTTCAGAATACATCCTTCCTAGTAAGAACAAACGTAAAACCTTGGGTTCATATATTTTAGGGGAGCAAGGTTTGACAAGATTTCAGTTTTCTTTTCCCCCACAAGACTAAAATACTACTTTCCAGGTTGGAGGCGAACTACAAATTACTATGATACTTCATCTGGATCAAGTACATCCAACGAAATACAGAGATTGTTGAAATTATAATATATCTGAGGAAAAAAAAAAAAAAAAGGAAACTGATACACAGTTTCCAGATTTTTCCAAAGACTAATCACACTTCAGCTCATTCAAGGAACTGTGTTTCACACAGGCAAAGTATAAATTGCTTTGCTTAAAACTGACTCAAGGTATTTAAAAACTGCTTTGAAACAGCTAGACAAGCAGTGATACAACAGAAGACTCCAGTCTTTTCTTGGTCCATGAATCATATCTATCTGAATTTTTTCTAAGCCATCTTTAAGCACAGAAAAAAATGAATATATCCATAGGAATCTTTTCCATCAATGAAAACACACAGTTGAGATGCCTGCAAAAGCTCAAAGCCTTATACAGTGCTTTAGAAACACTCTAATTATCACATCCTGTTCACATTATTTACAAAGTTTTCAGCAGGATGACCCACCGAATGAGCAAACCAAGATTGTACTGACAGTCTTGTGTTTCCTTGGTCCCAAGCAATCCTGATCAGCTCAGAAAAGCAAATATTCACATCAGCCAGTCTGTTTGGCATCCAGTATAAGAGGTTCATTTGCCCAGATAATGAAGGTTTCTGGCTATGCCTTTGGTTTCACAAAAGTTTGCTTTTCTGAAGCTTTAACAGCATCAGAAGGAGCTAACGGGAGCACAGCATAGTGCAGGGGTTTTTTTTAAAAACATTTTGCATTATTGGATAACTAAGATTCAGAAGGAACTAATGGGAGCACAGGATAGTGCAGGGTTTTTTTAAAAACATTTTGCATTATTGGATAACTAAGATTCAGCGGCCTCAAGGGGATTTTTAAGGTCACAACAAAAATAAATTCAAATTCAATACATGTAGGGAAAAACTCCCTCAAAACAGGTTTAAGATGCTGTTTAAGATCTTACTGTCCCTTAAAATGGAGATGTGCAGGGGACACTGGCCCACTGGTGTAGACCCAACCACAAAGAGTACCCAAGCTAAAGGCTGATGAGCCAAACAGCCCAGATGGTGTTACCTCACCATACTTCCAGGAAGGAGACTTGCAGCATTTTAGCCTGACTTAGGGATTGGAATTTAAAGGTACAAATCCCAAAAATAGGTATCTGCAGAAATAATCTGCCTGATTACACCAGCTCTGAATTTACCTGGATCTATGAAATGTAATTTGTATTAATATGGCACATTTATCTAGAGAGCCTATAAGCTCAGGAACATTGAAAGTAATGAAGCAGCCCAGAGTTCTTTCAACTCCTGCTACTACAGTGTAATAAAAATGCATCAATTTTTAGAAAACAACCCACATTTTACCACACACTAGTTTAATTTGTTGCCTTGGATAAATTTCTTACCAACCTTTTTGAAAACTAAATATACTATTAACCAGTCTTGCAATCAATGTGGTACGGGTTCTGGTTTTTAAATATATTAGCAGTGATTCATCTTAACTACTGTGAAACACCAGGAAAAGTGATGCTTTGAGAATAAGCACACAGCTTTCTTGAATAAATGGTACCAGTAAACTTCTGGACTCACAGAAAAATGCGAAAGATCACTGTCAACAAAACTAATAGTAAGAAACTGCAATATCTAATGTATTTCTTCAGTGTGGATTGTAATAAATAACCCTAGTTTAAATAACTTGAATCATTCATTCACAGACACAGCTGAGAAGAAAACCTAAATACTTTCTCAGACCTTTGATAGCTGATGTGATAAAAAGTGATAAAAAGCCGTTGCATGTCAGTAATTTGATGGCAGGGCATTCTACAGGAAACAAATAGGGCTGTAGCACCAGAGTAGGCTAGAGTCACACAGGATTCCCAAATCCAAGAATAAACTCCATTTATGTGACCAGTGCTTAACTTATGCCCTCAGTGTCTATGGGCAACAAGCTTTCCAAGTAACATTTTATTTACACCACCTGATGCAATCAGAAAAAAGTAAACTAGGTCTGCTTGGTATCTAATTTTTCTTGAACTTACACCAGTCAGTCTAAACAGGAGGTCTTACCTCTGTGCACAAAACTTGTCTTCCCTGTGTCCCCAGACAACATAGCTAAACCAAAATGACAACAGTCTGTAGAAGTAGTTAAGTTCTTCAACTTGAATATTGCTGAATTGTCAAAGCTATGGCACAATTCTCTAACAAGGCAGAAGAGAAGACAGGCTGACACTATAACCCAGCGGTGAGGGTGTGATGGAGAGGCAGGTTTAGGTTCCTGCTCCTTATAAACATATGAAAGAGAGGCCAAATCCATCAGCTGAACTTTAATGGGGAAGTACAAATTCAAGACCCCTGCTCTAGATCAGGGAACCTGCAAGAGGTTTTGTGCATCTGTGCCCTAATCACAAAGACAATAAAGGTAATTTCCAACTTAGGTGATTCTGTGTTGGGGGTAGGTAGAGTGTGGGTTTTTTCCACAGGGAAAGCTGGCCAGCTTTTGAGATGTCAGTTCCAGGAGGCTGGTTCACAGCACGACTGAAAATACCCAAGCCAGCGTGGATGCCTCCCTCCAGTGTCAATCAGGCACTTCATTCCTACTAAAGGGAGGAATTCCTGCCTCTCTTTCTCCTGGCCATTTCTGACTAACTGAATTTTTCCCATGCCTGAGTCCTTACACATAAGCACCTAAGCAGAAGGACTCCTAAGAAAAGCAGCAGCATTATTACTGCAACAGTTCCGCTCTGATTGTAAGCCAGACCACGTTCTGTTCCTGACTGAATTTCTGATTCATTTAAGATCACTGTTGTTTCCCTTGAAATGAAAAGGCAGGGTAACAACTGGAGGCCAGATTCAGTTCCTTCTATAAAGTTAGTGTGAGTTAACCACAGTGATCCATAAAGGAGTCAAACTAAGACCTTGATCTTAAATAAAGGAAAAAAATAAACTGTAACTACGCACTAACGTATCCAAAATAAACACTGCAATAACAGAACTTTTTAAAAGGAGAGCTCTGTAAATTAAATGTATGTACTGTTCATACTTTTCATAAAAGGTTACCTCTTGTCACTCCAAAGAAAAGCTGGAGAATGATTTCCTTCAGGACAGAAAGTGAATTTGTTCAGCCTAGGAAATGTTTACAAATATTTTTAGAAAGAACTGGTTTGGAGTAAAAAAAAAAAAAATCTTCTAAAATGCAATGGATTCAATCTAAAAATCACTGTAGATTTAGTACATAATTATGAAAAAAGACATTTCAACATGCTTTTTATGTGGCTACAAACTGTACATAGTGGAATTTCATAGCCCCAAAGAATAATGCTCTTCAGAACTCTGTTTATGCCTCTGAACGTCATTCAGATTTTGTATATAAAACTACATAATTTAGAAACTTAATTTTGTTTTTTTTAAACATGGCAGTATATTTGAAACATGGTATTAATTTATGCTTGCATCTCCAAAGAAAAATGTAGAAAGATAACTTAAACTAGAGAATTCATAAAAAAACTATATCAATTTAAAATTTTACTGCATAAAAATATGTACTTTTCAAATTATTTTAATAAATTAAATATCCCTAGCATTTTAATATATATCCCTGACAGTCTATAAAAGAGGGTTCTTGTTATAGAAAATAAATGGAACTCCGAAAGTACCCCCTTCATAAAACTTATTTAACAATAATTATATATATTTTTTTTTCTTCTTCAAGGAATGTAACAATATGTACAACTCTATATTACTATACTATCAAAATAGTACAGGTTAA
Source organism: Regulus satrapa (assembly GCA_013396955.1). Classification (NCBI taxonomy): domain Eukaryota; kingdom Metazoa; phylum Chordata; class Aves; order Passeriformes; family Regulidae; genus Regulus; species Regulus satrapa. Next base: position 1,572,713 of record VWZN01000250.1, on the reverse strand, counting down.
CTGTAGCAGGGTTCTGCAACCATAAGATGGTAAAGTCACATTAAAGTGGAGGACAACTTGGGCCTCAGATGAACGTTATCAGTGTGGAGCATCAGTTTCTGGATGGATCAGATAAGAAGGGGTAAATACAATCTTCTCATCTACAGTAGATTTCACAAGAGGTAGAGTTCAAGTGAAAAAGAATGACATTTGGAATAAGGTGCATGCTCAGTATTTTCAATTTGTGACTTGCTAAGGATTTCAGACTTTATAGGAAGAATTTTCAAGGAATTCTTTCTTTTTTCCTCTAAAGCAGATATATTTCCACGATCAGTTTGTAATCTTTTTAATATGAATCTGAAACAGAGAATCAGAAAAAAAAATGGTTTAGTATATTACAATAAGAGTTAACTATTTTTAGTGTTAACTAAAAGTCTGAGCTTCTAAAGAGAATGAACAAATCTCCCATTCACCAGTTATGTGTTCCCATGTTCTACCACCTCTTACCTCATTCAGAATTGCCCAAACTGCTGAATTTTGTATCACTGAAAGCCGGAATGATGATATAGGATTTAGGCTGGGGTCAACTGTTCCTTCAGCTACACCGTTTTCAAACTTCCCTGGAAAAAGAAATACTCAACTAAGTCCTGTTCAACAAACTGAAGTACAAAATCCAGAAAATATATTTGCAGTACCACAATTCATAGTATCACAGTGACAGAATCACAGTGGAACCAGTATCATTCCTGAAATAAAAGGCAGTGAGTGATTTTGACATCAGATCCAGTTTTGCAGCAGCAAACAATATGGGGCACATCATCAGCAAACACCAATCTGAACAGGATTTTACATAAGAATAAAAGATTTGAAATTGTCTAAAGGCATTAACGCCTCAGACTCTGAAGATTTGGCAAAGGTACTCATTTAATATCACAGAACTAATATGATGCCTTTGGCTTATGTGTTTTCAAATAGGATTAAGGACAAGGGATATCATTCATGCCTAACATATTCCTATTTAAAGCATCTTCAATTATATTAGGATGAGTAAGAATTAAATTTAAAAGCCCAGTTACACTTTACAGTTAAACCATATAGACAATAGCTGTAATTTATTATGACAAAAAATGTGCTTCCATTATAACAGGATTGCCCAAACTGTGTTCAGCAACTAACTAAAATCCATGTGTCAAATTTCTCTTCCTTGACAGCATGTATCCAGGCACCTTCCCCAGCATCCCCTTGGCTGTTGAAATGCCAGTCTCATCCTGTGATGAGACAGCTGCAGGGCGAGTTCAAATCCAGGCCAAGCACACAATTCACACCAAAGCACCACAGGACAGAGGAGGTGACCTTGCAAAACCTGGAAATGCCTCTATTATAATCCAGGTGATCAATCCTGGCAGAAAAGTTGGATGTAGCTGCACGACAACTAAGAGTCACAAGAAATCTCTTTTTTAGTACATCAGTTTCTGAAAAGAATTAGTGGACACAATATTAAGTAAAGTCTAGAGGGTCATGTACCTAAAAAAAGATATCTTTAAGACATAATAATAGTAAAAATACACTTTTTTTCCTACTGTTACATACCTATCCTGAAGTAACCATCCTCTAGGCGTTTGTCTTTGGTTTCTTTGCTTAATACCAGTTCTTCACTCTAGAACAACAAAGCATAAATGAGATAATTTATTTTGACATATGACTTTGCCAGAAAAAGACAATGTGTGTGTGCTCTTCTATCTTCAGCATCCATTTTTTTCAAATAATTAAGAACAAACCTGGAATATAGTTACTTATAGCCTTAGACAAGCAAAAAAAAAAAAATCCAAAAAAGCCAAACCAAAAAAAAAACCCCAAAAAATTCCCAAAAAACAACAACAACAACAAAAAAAAGCCAGAGCAGCAGTGTTATCAAACTGAACAATACTTGGCTTCAAAGGAGAAAAATCAAGTACTCTAAGTGCCCTGTGAAACCTGCATGGTAATTGCCACATGAACAGAATACTTAGCACATACTGAGATACGTAGTAGGAAACAAGCAAAGGCAGGACCTGTCTTCTTTTTCTATGGCTTAACAAGAGCTTTTTCTCTTGGACAAATGAAAACTTACAGCTTACTTTTTGATCTAAGACTTTGGGTGGGATGGAAAGCACCACAATTTTCACTGCCTCACTATATGGATGGAGATCAGTAAGTTTTTTTTTTTAATAAGCACACACAAAAAAGAAATGTAGAGCAGAGCTTGAAAAACAGCTTGAAAATTACAACCATGATCAAATACTGAAAGACCCACTCTAAGAATTTCCTGTGATTAATTAAAAATGCTTGGCAAAATGGAGATTAAATTGGTCAGATTTTCTTTTTTTTAAATTCCTATTTTGAACTAAGGCTGCTGAAAAAGTGGTAGGAATGGTTTTGGTTATTTATTTGGGGGGGGCAGGTGTTTTGATTTTATTTGTTGTTATTGTTGTTTTGGGCATTTGAGGCAGGTTTTAGGTTACAGGTTGTCTTGAGGGTTCTTTTAGTATGCTGCTTGAATTGCAGACAAATCCAATCTGGGGGTACCCTGGTTTCTAAGGGTTGTTTTTTTTGTTTTTCTGAATTCTACTTGAGGAAAATCAGGGTTAAAATACTTGAATGACTTTCTAGCTCTACTAAAGTCCAGGGTGGATAAACAGGCCTCTCAGGAGCTGCTGTCCTCAGCTGACAGGATTTTACTGACAGTATTTTGTGCTGACACCAGTGGCTTAGGAACAGGCCAGATGCAGAATTTCCTGTTTACCTTTTCCACAAATTGCATCAATAGCAATAGAAGCTCTGTAGCATTACTTTCTAAAGGGATACTCCAGTGAGGGACATTCCATAGCCAAGTAAGGCAAAAAAAAACCAAAAAGAGATGCCTGATGCACATTTTTGCTCATTATCTTGTGCATTCTTGTACCTTGGGCTTTGATGAAATGAGGGCTGCTGCTGTTTTTGTGGTTGAATGTATTTCCACAGGTCTTGGGAAACAAACCCCTCGGATCTTATGATATAAGATCCCATATGTCGTGTTGTATAATTAGAATCAAGCTAACAATTTTCTTTTTAAGGATGGGAATAGTAAGAATTTCCTATTTTTGCCTGCTCCAAGAAAGGCAGACTGGGAAGATGGAGATATGAACTCCTCCATGACTACTTACTTTAAAAAAAAAAAAGATAAAAGAAAGCTTTAAAAAAAAAAATTCAACCTATGGCAATTTCGGCATAGATTTCAAGATTCCTACACCAGGTATATGGGGGGAAGATACTTTGCCATTTTAATACTAAATAAAATGAACTTGTCTGAAGTAGTATGCTAATCCTCTCAGTCTTTTATGATATAAATAGTCAACTGTAATATCTCATTGCAGACCATCTGACTTCAAACAAGAATATACTTCAGATAGTGTAGTACTCTCCTGTGGTAAAACTGGCTGATTTATGGGGAAAACCAATCAGAAATCAGGAGAAAGGTACACATTCTGTTTAAGAGTCTATATATTTCAGTGTCAGTGGGTTTGGATGTGTGTCAATCCCTGAACAAAGACTTTGTAACCAAGTAAGATAACAGACTGACTTAGGTTTCCAATTTTCCAAAATACACAGGAGAGGGAAGTTTGGTTTTTTTTTTTGTTTTAAATAGTCACAATGAACTGGAAGAAAATGACCTTGTTCACCTCAAAATTACCAACAGACTGCACCCTGAATGAACATCTGAATAGTTACAATAGTATTCTGTGAACATATTTAATTAAAAGAAGGAAAAGTTTGAGAACATCAGAACATCAAGTTCATACAGTTAAAAGAAGCATTTATGTCTGTCTGTCTCACCCTGTTATAAAGGCAATAAAGAGACTTTGCTTTTATCCTGTAATGGAGAAGACACAAATCAAAAAATTAATACCTGAAAAGGCAAAACTTCTACAGTTGTGTTTAGAAGGATGTCTCCTGGATGCTCTGGATTGCCACTATGAAACAAGTACCTATAAATGAAAAAAAAAAAAGACAGTCTACATATATCAGTCAGAATCAGCTGTGTTACTGTCTTACATGTTCATTGTCACATACAGCTGTTACAAGGATGAACATCATTTTTATACTGAGCCTACATCAGCTGGGAAAAAGATGGTTTCACATGCTACTGTAATTGGAAGGGTCACGTTTTTCAGCTGCTAAAGAATAGTTTGGCAATATTTGACAGAGGAATGGAGTTTTGCATCATGTGCTCTTGTCAGATGGTGTTACACAAAGCTGTAGTCATTACTGCCTGGCACACACTGGTATCACCTCCAGAAGCAGGAGCCCTGCCTTCCTTCAGCCTCTCCCTGTGCCCACAGCATGAACTCTGCAGATCCATTCTGAAACAGTTCTGGGTACTTAGCCAAGTCAATATTTTGCCAGGTGAATGTTCACCAAGTTCATCTCTCCACCGTGGTTCATTGCAAAATCTCGTTGATAATCGTGCCAGGAATTCCCAACCCACATCCACACCCTTCATGTTACCTAAATTTGAACTTCTATTCCAAGGACAGATTTATTTATGAAAAAACAATCCCTCAAAAAAAACCCCAAATCATAAAAGCCTGTTTTTGACATGCATACACACACAAGAAGGACTTTTTAAAACCTGTAAAAGACCCCATTACTCTCACTCAATTGTGAATTTTTTTTTTAATTGGATAGATTAAATATGTTCGAAACATTATCTAAACCATCCCTATCAGTATCAATCAATGAAGCGTTCAAATTCTAGCTGCCTACTCTGAACAGCTTTTGCAGTACTGTATATGTGTAGATTATGTTACAAGAGACAGCTTAATTCCTCTATTTTTATATATAACAGGAACTATGTATTATTCTGAATATATATTATGTAAACCAGTAATAATATTTTTTTACCACTAGGTGGAATCAATGCTTGAAAATTGTTCACTACTTCCCATTTTTTCTAGTGGACCTGAGTTAATTCAGATTACTGCCATAAACTAATTAGATCCTACACCTACTCAGATGCCACTTTTAGGAAGACTATTTTACTTTTATTATGTTTAAATGAATATGTAAAAATCTATCAACACATTTCAAACCTTCCTTCAGTTGGAACTTAGATGATACTTACTGTTAATTTCTCTTCAACATTAAATATGTCACCAGCCAGAGACAAAATTAGTTCAGAAATTATCGCTTGATTAAAATTAAAAGCATTCTGTTCAATTTGCAATGTATTAAGATGCAGTTAGAAATGTAAATTCCAGCTTGTCTTTACCCAATATATCTGAAGCCAGCTTGAATACCTGTCATTAATCCATACTCCATAGCTACAAGACAAGTAAAAGAAAACAGTGCTCTGATCCTGACTCAGAATGTCTGTGCCCCCAAAATGATAGAAGTATTCTAACAAAATGCACACACAGGTAATAAAACATTTCTTTTATCAAGGCTCAGAAAAGAAGCAACACCTCACATTGTGAGACAAGAAAGCCACATGGATTTCTATTGCATTGGTTTCAGCAGAACTGTATAATCATACTGGAAAACAGAACTGGGTTAAATAAGCCTCACTATTGTGTTTCAAGAACAATAATCTCCACACAGCATTTTAATGCAATGGTTAGTCAGTTTCAAAAGTATACAAACTACCTAAAACATTCACAGTTCTTCCAAGACAAATCTTGTGACTTTTCCTATGAAGACGCATTCATTGTACATCTCAACAGTAAGCAAAACAAAACTCTCAGGAAAGCTGACTAGGAATGTAAAAGTACATTTTACTGTCTTTTGACCTAATAGATCTAACTAGCCATTCCTTAATCTGTCAGATATCCTAATATCTGCTGGGCATTTTTTTTTCTTGAAAATACTGAAAACTCTAAGGAAACTTAATTTTAAATGAAAGTAATCAAACACTCGTCTAAGGTATTCCCATCAAATGCTCCACCCAAACCCCTGACATGCTGCTTTCCCTTAGCACTTAGTGCTGAGAAGACACACCTAAAAATCCACAAAGAAACTCCCTGTGATCACCATGCTCTCAGTGAACAGTAATTGGCTCCAGTAGTTGTGGATGAGTTTTTTTGGGGAAAGTTGGGCAGGGGAGAAGCAGTAGCAGCAAGGGCTATGGTATTTTGTGAGGGGTTGTCATTTATTTATTTGGGTGGGTTTGTTTGTTTTTAAAAACAGCCCAGCAAGCACACAGCCCCAGCCAACCATTTCTCCTCCTGTGCCATCAGCTTTGAGACTGAGATGCAGCTTCCTCCCCTCAGCAGTTGTCACTCCATTACAGCAAATCATTCCTCACTCGGCACAGTGCCAGAATAATTTACAGCACTAATTAATCAAACCCGATTCCCATGTAATCAAACCTGCTATTTTAGTATATTTTCTATAACTATCTGTTAGTCCATATGCACACACAAATGTAACACATGCACATGTCACATTTTAAATTATGTTTAGAAAGGAAGGGATATTTTTATATCGGAGCCTTGCTTCAACACTTGACAGATAACACCTACTTAGACACTAAAAGTTACACAGATTGAAAACAGAAGCCTAAATACACATACACAGTCAATCCACATCTATGATAAATATTTTGTTTTGAACTAAAATTTGCCAATTAGAAAATTGTATTTTAAATAAAATTTCATTTACAAACAAACATATTCCACAGCTCTTAAATATGTCTCATTAGCTATTGTTTTGTAAAACTTGCTTTTTTGACAAGGGAGATTTTCCAATGGAGATTCTTTAGAAATAGGTTGAGAGAGTAAAACTCATTTCAAAACAAAGGTCAGTTAAACCTCCCATTCAAATATGCTTGAAATGACTTTTAAGGAACCTGTCTTTACCTCCCCAAACCTTTTGGGTTTGCATTCTATATATGCCAAGACCTTCCTTACAAACTTTCTCTTATGCTAGATATTTAACAGGAGGAGAGAGTATTATGGTTTTCTCCCTCCCAGGTGGAGTGAAGACTCTTATGTCCCCTAACAAATGAACAGATTTATTAATCTGATATTTCTTAAGTAAAACGGACATTTCTAAAAACCACAGAGACATTTGCAGGACATTTAGGGTCCTCATTAAATCACTCATGTAGAGTAATCCAGCTGATAGCCACAGGATTACGAGGTTGTTTCATTTTATTTAATTCCTGCACCAGTAGTAAGATGTCTGGCCCAGTCCTTTTTTACTTTCAAACAAAACACTGGTTTATAACTGGACTGAATGACCTTAAATGTCTTTTCCAATCTAAATCTCTGCCTTTCAGACTATCACAGGTATTTCCCAATTCAGATACTGAAGGACCCGAGAACAGCTTTGCTTTCAATTGCTACATTATTTTGACACCTGTCCTGGGATTTACACATGACAGTCCATGTAAACAGTAAAAACATGCAGGTTCTTTTCCTAGGGTAGAATCACTAAGTTTTCCTTGTCTAACTGCTTCTTAAACTTAACACCTTCTGAATCATTCCTTCAAATAAAAATTCTGAAAGCAATGGACCTCTAAATATAGTAATCCCTAACACCTAAAGTTTTAAAAAAGCAAACCCTACTATTGCCTTACGGAATATTACTTCACTACTTCCTTAATTACAAAATACAAACATGGACAACAATTGAATATTTTGATCAAAGTCATCAGAGAAAAGTAACTCTAATTTATAATTGCTAAGTATAATACTAATGTATCTGAATCTAAGAGAATCTTTTCTGCCAGCAGTGTCTTTTTGAAGAGTCACAGGTCGAAGATAATAACCAGCTAATCTAGATATTCATACACAGAGACAAACCTCCTCTCTAGCAGAAATAATTAACTGTATGAACTCACTTTTACATACATTCTGCTCATAATATCAACAGGGTATGAGAGTAAGAGGAGACTAAGTGTTAATAATATTTCATGTAGCATTAAAAAATACATAAAACTTCAAGAGTACTGAAGGTTTAAAAACAAACAAACAAACAAACAAACACACAAACAGAAAAAAAAACCCAGCACAAATCACCAAATTAAATGTAGCAAAGTCAAAGCTGCCAAGAAAACTTCTGTTTTTATACTCAGTGACTTCAGTATTTACCCAGCTTGAGGGGTTGAGTTGTTGCCATGGACTAGATAGATGTATAAAATCAAGACAAATAGAGGGGAAAACCCCCAGTCAATAAGCTGAAAAAAAAAAAGAATTAATACACATCCTAACACACAAAGGGAGAGGAAGGCAGAAGTGTCATTATCATTTGCACACTGACAAAAGATACCATTAATTTGCCAAGGCAGTTAACTATTAGGGTACCTTAAAAGCCCACCCTCAGGTTCAGAACCCCTCCAATAGAGCACCCAGAAAGATTCCCACCTTTTGTGACATCTCCCGGAAAATAGAGAAATCAATATTACTAATCTGAACTGCCGACTTTAATATTCTTTTAATAGCTAGATGTTTTCATCACCTGTGCTCTCCAAAAAACCCAAAGCAACCATGCACACCTTTACCCACTCCCTGTCTTGCTTATAAAGGGATGTATCTCTCTACTTTCTCTCACATCCAAGCCTATTTAGGCTGCAAAACCTATTATTTTATTACCCAATTTGATTTCTTTTAGGTGTTAAAAAAAAATCTTTTATTTAAATAAAGTGCCAATTATTTTTTTCATGTCTACAAAGTGTTCTAACTACATGTTCTAATTAAAAGAGAACTGAATACACAGAAATTTTATTATTAAATTATGGCAGTTTCATAAAAGGAAACAGTATACAAAAATACTTTAAACAGCACAATTCACATGCACTGTCAATATAGCTAGGTTTTGTTTTGAAGGAAACAAGTTATCTCACCTGATAGTAAATCTGCTTCTAAGAATATAAGAATGCAGGCCTTTGTACTCTGTAAACATCAGGAATCAAATCCTTTCCTCCACATATCCTCCTTACATCCCTTTTTAGCAATCTGATGTATTTTAGCATATCCCATTTTCAGAAAAGGAAAAGAGGTAGGAAGGCAGAGAGGAAATGTCTCCTTCCACATTTAAACAAATTATCCATAGCAACATGCAGCCTTAGAGTTTTTAATTCTGTATAACACAAATTTCTGTAAAAGCAATATTCAGTCAGCAATTTTTTAGCTCTCTACAGATGCCATCATCCACTGCAAGAGCCATTATTCAACAGTTCTTTCTAGCATTTTTGATCACTGGATGCACATGTGGTAAAAGAAAACTCATCTACCTCCTTTGTGTCACTTTCTCAGAATCCTAATTAGGAAGTGCTATTCTACTATTATTGGAAACCAGTATCAACCATACACCATTTCCTCATGCAAAACACAAACAGAAGATAAATAATTTCCTTCTCTCAAGCTCAATTTATTCTCCTATTCTTCATGCCTTTTACTAAGTCATTTGAAAAAATTGCTTATACTTCCAAAAAAAGTGTAATTCCTCCAGTCTATATATATGCTTTTGCCAAGTATTCACAAGAGATAAGCAATGTAGTGGAAGCTTTTGTGCTTTATACACATATATATAAAATATCTATTTTGTTATATATATAACATATTGTTGTTATAATTCCGAATTTAGAAAAAACTCCCCACACACAAACAAAGAAGAAATTCCCTGGCTTCCCCAAACAACACAAACCAAAAAATACCCCCAACCCTATTACCTTCTATACAAACTTCCTGGAAAGATTTCATTTCCTTTGACAAAATGAGCCCATCTAAGTGTCTTTGTATAAACTGGGTTGCATGGTTGAAAGGTGCAAGGGTGGAACTCTCCATTTTCACAGGAGTTCACCTAAAGAAGTGAACTTCCTCATGTTTGTCAATGGACCACAAAGTAGCTTGACTGAAGGATTTTGGGGAGTGTGGTCTGAGTCTGTTTTATCCATCACATGCCTAAGAAATTAATTTTCACACACCACTTCAAAACTCAATCTGAATCTTTTAGTAAGATTACCTGTACCATTTCCTAACCCTCTTCACTTGAGCAGTATATGAAGAAGGTATTTAGCTGTGTAAGAAAATCACATTCTCTGGTCTTTCACCGTTTCCCAGACAGGACTATGACATCTACTTTCTAAAGCTGCACTGTCTCTCTAGAGTGGGCTCACATCAACTGTAATAAAAAATTCTGGCATTAAATTAAACTTAAGTTCCTAATTTTGGAGGTGTTTTGGGGCTTTTTTCTGTTTCATAGATAGGGTAGGGTTTTTTGTTTGTTTGCATTTTTTGCTGGGGCTGATTGATAGTTTTTTAACAATGTTATTTCTGCTGAATTTTTAATCCAGTGAGATGTAGAAAGACTTTCTTGAGGTTTTGAGTTTTAGTATGTGTGCATGTGTATATATATGTGGGTGTATGCACATAAGCATTTTTTAGCCCCCCAGCTTGGCTGGGGAAGCACAGCCTTCAGTTTTCTTACACACAGGGATTTGCCACTATTTGAAAGTGCACTTGGGTATGTGACCTCATCATAGGCTGCAAAGATGCAATCATCACCCCTCAGAGACTCCAGTCCTTCTGGAAATCACGTGAAGTATTGTAGAGTATCTCAAGTGGCATTAGACATCTAACATTTTGGCAATGGCATTAAGCCTCCAAGATTTCTGACTAAGAACTATAAATCCAGGAACACTGCCAAGTACACAAATCTTGGATATTAGTGCCATTAAGGAAGAAGCAGCATGTCCTTGGCTTAGGCAGTTCTTTTCTTCTGTCTCTGATCCATACTTGGGAGTTTTTTTCCCTTTTCATATGAAGTCCTTGCCTCATTGTTATGGGCAGAATTCCATGCCCAGAGCAAACAGCATCAGTGCCTGGGAGCCTGCCTGCCAAATCCCTGCTGTCAGTGCATCCATTTGAGGATGTTCTACTCATTAGTACAGAAGCTTATGCAAACAGAGAAACCCAAGTCCTCAAATTCTCTTTTATGTACACTAAAAGTATTATCCCACCTGAAATGCACTGATAAACACCAAACATGTAAAAATAATACACTTGGAGATTTTTTTCAAATGTTTCTTATCAGCTGACATGACAATTCCAAGCTTCATAAAATGGTGTTGCACTTGAATAACATATATCTTTAGAATCAGAATTCAAGATTACTTCTAAATTATACACTTTGTGTATGCACTTACATGGTTCTTGAGTTAAAACTGCCCATAAAAGGTTTAATGTACTGGGCTGAAAGGCAGGTTCTACAACAGTGCTTAAGAACATCAGGCAAGTCATTGCTGCACTCATCTAAAATCAAAACAATTTTGCAGGTTCCTAGGTTTTCAGTGGTTGTTACTAGGAAAGTAAACGATGAGCAAGTACCATTTCCAGTTTTGGAAAGCTGTTGGGAAGTTTTTTTTCCTGTTGTAATGCATTTGATCTTATATCTCTCTAGCCACAGGAGGACTTGCATCCCATAGGATGGATAATTAATTACATTTTGGATACAGACATGACTGACTGCTATGATACTTTTTTGGTAATACTTTTATACTTTAAAAAAAAAGTCAATTTTATTTTTCACTGCTAGAGAAGCTGTTTTTAAAAGCTGCCTTTATTTTCCTTTACAAAATATCACACACCCATCTGTCACTTTTTATGCAGGTATATTTCAGCACTGTCACAATAATTTGAAAGCAGACCAAATAATGTATCTGTTTAGTTATGAGGAGTCCAACAAGATACTATTCACAATCAATAAATTCATTTTCTAGCTTAAATAGTCAAATATATATTTTCTTGCATGACAGTTAATTCTGTGTTGTGAGAAGATGCCACAGGAAATATAAGTGAGGTTAACATCTTGTGTTCCCTTTGATTCCAATGTCCAGAATAACAGAAAATTAGCTTCAAAGTCTCAAAAACCGCACATCCAGTATCTATGCCAATATCAGAGCACAAGCAGTAAATGTAATCTACAAAGGTGGTTTGCCAAAGTATTAAGATTCTGCTTTAAAACTGAAATTCCAGTCAGCAAGTTGTGCCTTATAAAATCACCTTATTAATAGTCAATGTGACATTAGGATGACCGCTCAGTAACTTGCTAAAAGGAGAGGCCAACCAGCTTCGGAGCAACTATAGAGTTCAAAGCAGAGATGGGGGGAAAGGGAAGGGAAAAAAAACCCAACACTACAAGCAAAACCACATTACCCCTTCCCTAAAAACTGTTAACAGCTAATCCTTTTGAAAATATTCAAAGTAACACTACAAAGCAGTATTGCAGAAGAGTCTGCAGCACAAGTCCTATGAGGAGCAGCTGAGGGAGCTGGGGGAGTTTAGCCTGAAGAAAAGGAGGCTCAAACTCACTCCAAATACCTGAAAGGAGATTGGAGCCAGGTGAGACTCAGTCTCTTCTACCAAGTCTCAGTGGAAAGGACAAGAGGAAATGGCATTAAGTTCCATCAGAAGAGGTTCAGATTAGATACTAGAAATATTTTTTTCACTGAAAGAACATTCAGGCATTGGAATCATGTCCAGGGAGGTGATGGAATCACCATCTAGAAGTTACTAAGAGGCAACTGTACATGACACTTAGGGATAGGGCTGCTGGTTGATGGTTGGACTAGATGACCTTGAAAGTCTCTTCTAACTTTGATGATTCTGTGAAGCAGTTACATAAAAGAGACAATGAGCCTCATATTTCAAAAATATAAAGCAAATTTATTTTGTATACTAGCAAGTTTGGGGTGAGTTTTGGTTTTCAGTGTTTCTTTTTTCCCCCCCCACAGTATAAAATACATGTCTTTTCCTGCAGCTTTTTGCTTTTAAAATGAGGTTCAGCATTTGAAATGCATTTATACTGAAGCAAACCTGAAGCCGTTTCTAAAAACATCCATTATAAATTCCTATTGCAAAACTGCCATAAGTTATGCACTTTCAAGGGCTTTCTGAAAGTAATTAGTGCATATGTTCTTTGAAAACAGCATTTGATTTATGTCAATCACACCTATAGGGAGGACTTTGAAACTTAGTCAAAAAAGAAATGGTTGTGATGATGATGGACACCAGCATCACTTTAATGCTGGAATGGAATGTCTTTCTCAGATGTGTTTTGACTGATTCATAAAGAAACTCTTAAATATAACTGTCAGTTTAACAATTAAATCTGTTGCTGTTTGGAACAGCAATGTACATACCAAAACAGCAAAGTGGATATCAATAATTATGTAAAAACCTGAGGCAACAGAAACTCAATATTTTTTATCTTTACAATGTAGGCTGTTTTGGGCATTTTAGAGAACAGTCCATCCCTTCACTTAAAAAAAATCCAAAAAACAAAAAAACAACCCAACATACCTTCAACATTGTTATACAATTTGTTTTTAAGAGGAACCTCCTTCAGTCTATTTTCCTTCTCAAGGATTTTCTGCTGAAATAAATTTATCTATTTTATTATTGCAAAGAGTAAGACCCTAGATTACTACTAAGGGACTTTATTGTTTTGGCTGGAGAAATTTTACTTGGAAAGAACCTAGAAAGCTTCAGTACAAGAGTTGTCACTAAAGTAAGCATGAGAATGTTTCCATTTATGCATCCCTGTTCTCCAGGTGTAGAACAAGTACCATCTATTTGGCTGCTCAATATTCAGCAGGAATCTTCCAGCCAGGTCTTGCATAAAATAGTTACAAATGCTACTTTCTGCTCAGTGAAATGAGCTCAGTTCTCACTTTAAGTTAAGAGATCCTTCACAGTGTTATCCCTGAAATACTCTCAGATCTCAAAAAATAAATATTTAAAGACTTAATGAAAGCTAATTACTGAACTGCAGAAAATTCAAATTCAGTTCAGCAAAACATGTTGTGAGGAAAAATAAACTAGAGGAACAAGTCAGTGCTCTGTCACAGTGTAATAGATGTGCCATTTATTCAGTCAGATCCGTGGTCAGTATTTCCATTAAAAAACTTCATCATGAATTTATTATGGGAGTTTCTAAGCAGTTACCTCAAACTGACTTGGCCGACAAAATTTCCTTTCAGTTCAAAGAGCTTTTCTAATACTTAAAAGAGAAAAATAAAAAAAGAAAAAGCCTCTGTTCCATCTTTTCACAGACACAAGATGGCTATCAAAAGTGTGTTTTCTGCTTTTAATTCCCACCATCAGATGCATTTCCCCACCAGGTAAGTTTTCCTAATGCTTGGTCCATTTTCCCTTTTCTGTGTTCCAATCTGCCAGTCACAGTTTTATTTCTGACTGTCTCAGTAAGCATCCTTGAAATATCAGGAAACTCCATTGCTCTACTAGTCCCACACTTGCCAAATTTGGCAGCTGCTGCTCAAGATACAAAGACAAACAAAAACAAATTCCCAGTTATTTGAAATTACAACACCTGTAAATATAATTAGTCACTGACTTCAGAAAGGTAAGATACTGTATTTTTGAGGACACTGTGCAAATAAAAGCTAAAAGTTATAATAAACTTTTAACTGGCTTACAATGATAGCTGAAGAGGTAGCATCATGCAAACTTGTGGACTTCCTTTGAGGAAGCAATAGAATGCAAAATGTTTCCTTTCTTCTAAAACTAAAGTTAATTTATTCAATAAATAAAAATAACAAGACAAAACAAACAAGGAAAACAGAAAAACAACCACCCCCAAATCAAACAACCAACCAAAAAACTAAACCAACCAACACAAAATAATCTCACAAAACCAAACAACCTCCACAAAAAACTTATAACCACCAAACACCCTAGAACAATGACAAATAAAACCAAACAAAAAACTCCCCAGAAAACAACATCCCACCCCCCAAAGAAATCCAAAATAAACCCCAAAAACAAAAGAAACCCCAAGCCAAACAAAACAAGACAAACCCCACTTCTTCCCCCAATAAACCAAAGCATATCATCCTCTACAGCTATGACTATTCTTAACACAGCAGGTGGACATAACTACCTTAGGCCTGGCTACCATTTTCCAGGGCACAACAATGAACATCATTTTCCGTCCTTTTAAACAGATAATTAGTACTTTCTCATTCCCCTAAGTTCCCTTCAGCATTAAGGTAACAAAAAAAAAATGTATTTTTCAAGTATTGGCACAGAAAAACTATTTTGCCTTTAATCTGAAGAGGTATGGCAGTTGTGTTCCTCCACACATGCACCTTGGAATGCTAACCAGGGAAGCTTGTTAAAGCATAGCAATCAACTGAGAGAGTAATTTGGCGTCTCAAACAACAACCTTGAGTTTCATGGGTCAGATTAGTTTGGAACAACATAGTCACAAGGGAACTACTGATCTTCACCGTTGTGCTAAGCCAAGGTGAAACTTAGCCTTTGATTATGCATCAAGGTACACAAGTTGACTAATTGGATTTCGTTCAGGAGAGCAAAAAAAGTTTACTACACAGAAGAAAAACATCCACTTAAATTGATTCAAAGAAACTCTGTTCTACTAGGCTATAGATATTGGCCCAAAAAATGCCCCCACATAAGATGTGTGGAACAAGGAGAAAAGGAATCCACTAACGCAGCAATGCTTAACTAGACATTAAATAAACCATGTATAAGTCCTGAATTACTATGTTGGCAAGACAGTAACCAGCAAAGCAGCAAATGAGTCTCAATAAAATTAAAGGATGACTGATCTCTACAGTGCTAAATCAATTAGCCTTAATTAATCTGACCAGTAGTTGAAAAGAAGTAATCTTTAGTCCTCCAACAAATCTCAGCTATTTGTATTTTGAAACCGTGGACCTCCTTTTCTTTTTTGTTGCATTTTAATATTTTTTTAAATAGGTCAACCTGGAATCTTAGCACAGTGACTTTTTTCAAGCCCTAAAGCTACATCTTAAAAATATTGCCCTTCCGAGTCCCTAGCTTTCAGGTCTGGGGACATCCTTACACGCTTCAGCAAGATTTCTGATCTGGACAACCAAGGGACCAAGGCCACAGGGCACAACACACTGTACCACATACCATGCTGTACAACTGCTCTGTAGTTAAAAGCAGACTAACCAAATACAAATAGGAACAAATCGGCTTCTTTTGAAATTCTCTGCTTCACAGAAGCACTGGTTTTGCATTGCATTTTTCAAAAAGGCTTCAGATTAAATGACAAAAAAAATTTGAAGCAAGATTTACCATAGTAATTTACCATAGTAAAAGAATTAGAGGAAAGACAATAACGATCACCATTTCAGCTGAACTCCAGCTGTCCTACACCATTTCACTTAAGGTTTTAATAACAGCTCCAAATTCTACCTTAAAGCATTTTTGGCACAAACAACTGCATATTTGAGACCAACAGCAAGTAATTACTAACCTTTCTACATTGACTGGCTTGTCAAATTTAAAGAGAATATAATCTCCAGCAACTGGTGTGACAGCCCAGAAAAAATCTTCCCCTACGTAGGTTTTTTCTAGCGTATGCCCCTGGTAGACTTTTAAAGATGTCGAAACCTCTGCAGGTGGATTCACGTGGATTTTATGCAGTAATGGTTTCAGGAAGTCTTTATCCTAATTGAAAGACAGACAAACATCATGCTGGTGAGACAACCTTATTTATTATGTTCCTTTCCCAAGTGGTTACACTTAAAACAAACATTGGCATAACATGGAAAATGAATGCATTACTCATTTTGGGTGCATCAGATCTTGTATTGCTCAGAAATGTGGACATGCCATTAAAGTAAAAAAATTAGAAAAAAAATTCCCTAGCAAAAATCCACATAAATAAGCTGGACTAGCACTTCTTCTACTTTATAGTAACCAGTCTGTATCAGATTTAATTCCATCTGGAGCAATATACATCATGTTTGAAAATGCAAGACAACAAGAAAAGGCCCGTTTTCTCCATCACCACAATGTTTTTCATTTAACCAGCCTGCTCTGTAAAGGAAGGGGAATATTGTCTACTAACTGTGAGTTTCTGGATCTTCCCTGCTAGAGATGAGTGGAGGCCAACATGCTGGAAAAGAGAAGGCCTGAAGCGTATCCGTAGGTTAGATTTCTGTCGATCGCAATGTTTCTGAAATGGTGGGGGGAAAAGGTAAGGGTGGGATAGAAACAAAAACAAAGCAACACATTAGTAAAAACTGACACAAGGTAAGAACCTAGGCCTATTTATCCAGTTTTTCTTGTTTTCATTCCAGAAATCTACCAAGACTGCTGTGCAAATGTAATACTGTTCAAGGTTCTTGCACAGAACCTGTTCATTCAGCAAGGGTGTTTCTTGAGAAATGAAAGACCCAAATATGAAGTTTATTCCCCATTTGGAACTTTCTCTAAGACTGCTATCCAAGCAGTGACATTTTGCAGAGCCTCACCAGTGGTTACATGTATAAATTTATTTTAGGTCTATTCATATAGAACCTAACTAGATTTTGATTTTTATCCTTACTGCATCTATCTCCAAAATCTGAAGCAATAACAGCTATGATGACCCTGAGAACTGTCCCTCAAAAGTTGTTTTTCAGATAAAAGTCTTTACAGGAAGAAAGACTCTTCCGGAACATGCAGTAACCATAATGTAAACTATGCTGGCTTTCAGCTCACAAAAATTAACTCATTCATCATCATGAAAACATTTTAGAAGCTTTATAATAAAAACAAACTTACAGCATCTTTCTCAGGGTTACACACTTTCACCCAGAGGATATGGTCCAGGAGCCAATCAATAGGTTTCTCCTTATAAAACATAAATATGAACTCTACAATAAGAGTGATATCTGGAGACTGGAACATTTTACCTGTGGGTGACATTAAGAATAACTGGAGTTACTTTACATTAGAGGTAACATTGTCTCTTGAAATCAATGAGATAGCAGATGATAACATTTGTGCCAAGACAAGAAATGCTAGCACTGCACAACTTGAAATTTCAATGCTATTAAAAGTTCCATACCTTTCAACTAAATAAAACAACTATTCAAACAAGAACTTCTTGTCATATATCTTGGTGCTATCAAAATATTCAGTGTATATTCAATGTACCACAAAACAGTCTCCTTAAGAATAGAAATTGTCAGTTTGAAAGATTCAGAGAAAGAAGAGTTATGGATTGGCATCTATTATTTCCCATGTCATGTGTAAGTTCAAGCACCTGAGATAAAGAGTACTGCAAGTGTTATCTGCCCAGTCACACAATTTCAGCTTGTGCAGGTACAAAGAACAGAAATGCAACACCAGCCACTAACTTCACAACCTTCTGGGCTGGAAATCCAACAGAAAGAAGGAAGCTACCAGAACATATCCAGAGACAATGCAACTCAAAAAGAGACATCCCACAGAGTTAGGGTTTTTTTTTTTCTTGCAGTGCACAGGCCATCAGCAGGACTTCTGGATGATACTGTGGAAAAGGATTCTTGGGAATCCTCCGGATTGTGAGGCTTAAAGGATGCTTTTGCAAAAGAAGAAAACTTACTGTTGATGAAGAAAGTCTATTTATTATCAACATGAACAATCACCTCCGTGGCTGTGGAATACATTTCTCTGGCAGTAGAGGTGTGTGAAGAGAAAGCTGGGCAATACATGGGGCTATGGTGTCAATCTGAATGCAGCACTTGAAAAAGGTGCCTTGTATGAAAACACTGCTACCAGGAGCAACACAACTGGGAGTGGGGCACTCCAAGGCTGAAGATAGACTGACAAGTGCTTGGAGCAGGGACTGCACTGAAGCACTGGAACAGGCTGCTGAAGGGAATGCTTAAGGCACCATCCCTGGAGGTATTTAAAAGATGTGTGGCACTTGGGGACATGGTTTAGCAGGAGATTTGGCAGCGCTGAGTTAATGGTCTAAGTTGATGACCTTCGAGGTTATTTTCCAACCAAAATGATTCCATGACCACATGCTAGCTAAAATCCTAAAGGCAGTTCCAGATTTCAAGGCAGATTCAGAAAGCATCACCAGGTTTGCAGATGAAGTCTGAAGTCTTTGCTAGGTTACAGTGGAAAAGACAAGGAAGAAAGACATCATGTAACCACAAATCTCTCCAGAAGTGGTTCAGTTCTGAAGTGATTTCGTTCTGCAGATGCTGCTGAGATGTGGGCAGTGCTGGACTAAACAGGTTCAGGCTATTGGGGCATGTGTGCATCAATGGATCAGAGTCCAACCAACAGAAGCTCTTTTCCAATGCAAGTCTTCTGTCTCTCTGCATTCTGGAGTCCTGCACAACACACTAACACACAGCACTCAGGCTTGGGAAATGTTTTGAGGATTTTTTTTTTCCACTTGTGAAGAGGCTGCTATAGGCTTTCTAAAGAAAAACTTCCACAAGTGATAGACACTCTAATATTTTCTCCTATTCTTAGGAAAACCAGCTGGAGTAGATTTTAAGAAGAGATCACTGGAAGAGCCTTGCCCTTTTTTTTATGACTTGTGTGAAATTGGATAAGAACAAAGCCAATGAAAGAATATTTAGTAGAAACTCTGCAAGGAGTTTGGAGGTGTCTGAGTTAGAATACATTATTATGCCATGCAACAAATATGGAAGAAGCATCTGACTAAAGCACCAATTATTTCACCTGCTAAAATGATACTATACTCATCATAGTAGACAAATTACACACTGTGGTGGAAAAGTAAATGTGCTAAAACATTAACTGATTTAACATTGCTGTCCCTTACAGAAAGTTTTCATCCAACCCTTTACAAAGCAGAAACACTGTCGTCACTTTTAAGTGGCTGTTGCAATGAGGTCCTCAAATAGCTATCTCCACACGAAAATACTCAACCTCAAATAGGAATCTCCACATAAAAATACTCTAACAAAATCTTGAAACTCCCACTACACAAGGGACAACTCCTACTAAGCTAGGGACAATTGAAAAACTTTATTCTAAAAGACATAAGAAAGATGCTATTATTTTTATTAGTACATTGCTCATATTTACACACTATATTGTCACATGGTTTAACATTATTTGTGGAAGTAAATATTTAAAAATAGGTAGGAAACAATCATATGATTAGCTAAATGTTGTGTAAAATAGTCATGCAGAATAACAGCTTCCAGCTTGTCACATTTTCAACTAAACAGACCCCAATTTTCCTGGTGATTCATCTCTGCCTACTGCTTTCAATGGCATAGGGCAGGAGAAGAGAAAAATATGGTAAGCCCAAATAAAACACCAGCTAAAAAATGGGACTAATCAGGTGTTTCTGGGATTTTTATGGGACTGAAACAATAATTTCTAGGTGACACCTGCTGAGACAGTCTGTCAGTAACATCTGTTTCCATAGGAAGTGCACCTTTCCATGTGATGCCAGAGATGCACAATACTAGGAGAGTCAGAAGACAGAAATATTCCCCCTATATTGCCCCCTATAATCTCAACAAGTAGACAGCTTATCCTCTTCCAGAATATATACACAGCCATGATGCTCCAGAATCCTTTTTTTCTTCTACCCAAGGACAGAGTAGAAGACTCACAGTGGCATTTTTTTCCTTTAACTAGCTCATCTGCTGAAAAACATAAACATTATTGTCTTTACTTGTCTTCACTAACAGACTGTGCCACTTAGAACTTGGCATGAAGGTACAGGACCCTACAATTAAGTAAACTGAGAACAAGATTGAAGGCAAGAGTAGGAATTTATCCTTTTCCCTAATTTAGGTTATCCTAATTTTATATAAAATAGAGACAGGACATCAATGAATTATTTACCTCCATATGGCAAACTTGTCTGGCCTCAGAGGCAGTTTCCTCTAGGCTGGCACTCGACTGTCCTCCATGCAGTCAAACACCCCAAACTAGGGGAATAATCTAATTGCCATGGTGATGTCACAGGGCACACCAGGGTAAAACAAGCAAGCAAACAAAACCCAAGCAACCACAAACAAACAAACAAAGCAAGCCACCCTGATACATCCAACTGCAGCTAGTCAGAATAAGTGAGGTAAGCTTGCTGTACCTGCCCTGCCCTCTTGAGACCCAGGTGGCCTCTCTGCATTACACTGTGCAGCCCTTTAGAAGTGTTGTGCAGTTGAGAAAAGTTAATTCTAATGAACACTGGAGCAAAGATGAGCAGGAAACACCCTGATCCCAAGACAAGCCCTTGTCTTCATTCAGTAACCAAGGACAGACATCCACGTACCACTTTCTGAAATGCTGTCACCACCTCCCACACACAGCTTGGCACAGCTTGGCCCCAGCCCCTTGTCCCTCTGTATAACATTGCCTCACTCATCTGTCATTTTTGTCTCAGGACACCACCAGCACAGCTGTTCTGACATGCATCCATGTCCCCTTTTTTGCCATCAGAACAGTCTTCCTACAGCACCTCAAAACCAGAGCTCTGCAGTGAGGTCTCTGGTAAAACAGGTCTTCAAAGCTCTGGATCCCTGACTGGCCACACCTAGTCCTTGTAATGGAAACCAGCCCAGTACAAGTTCTACTGCACAGATCCAACACCCAGATCAACCAAGCCCCTGCCTAGGCTCTCCTAAGCAAGAGCAGCAGCCTGGCTTCCCTCGGGCACAGCCACAGCCCAAGAACAAGCAGCAGCGTTTGCTGAGGTCCTGCTGTCCTGCAGCTCCCATGCAGCAGCTTATGAGGAAAGTGCTGTGAGCCACAGAACCACTGAGACACCACCCAAATCCAACCTATGGATTGCCCACTGGCCATCCCCAATAGGCAGTCAAAAATCATCAAGCCAAGGAGACCTAAGCAAAAACATTGCAGTGAACATGCACTGCCTCAAACTTCCAACTCTGTGAAAGAATTGAAGCAATGGCTCATCTTGCACCATGTTCAGGCACCTGGTACAGTACATGGGAACAGACAAATCCAGGACACTCTGCTGATAAAGCTTCAGAGCTTTTGGGTTCCGGGTGCATACAATGTACTTTTGTAAAGAAACTTCAAAATCTGAAAGAGGAGACAAAGGTAGAATCTTGCTCCATAAAATCCTACAGATACAAAATGTAGACTTTCACCAAGTTATTTATCTATATTGATAAAAAGGACAATTATGACCCAAAAAACCCCCTGTGGAACACTCTCTGATTTGCTGTGCCCTGACAAGCCTTCTATTAATTTTTCAGTCTTTCTAAGGCTATCCTTAGTGAATGATTCTGGCCCTCTCAGTATTGTGCTGGCACACACAAAAAAAATCAAACACTTTATTTTCTAGTTCTCTTAACTGCAAATATCTCAATCACTCATTTTAATTCTCCCACATGAGCATCACTAATACTGAGTCTACACCAACAATAATTTTCACCTGCAAGCACATATTCTAGCTATAGCTGATGTTTTCACTGCTTTCCCTGTTAATGATATGCAAATTGCTGGCATTAAAACCAGAATCTCTTTGAAGTTATTTAAAGCTCAAATGTTTGACTTGATCTACCCTTTCCCAAACTTCAACTATGCGCACAGCTTGAGTAAAACTGCAACCAGAACAATTTAAACTAATCAGAACAACAGGCCTTAAAACATCAGGGCACAACAAGACTCGGAGGAACTGTGTAAGACAACCAAAAGGCCATTACAGACCACTCCATTAAATGTTTGTGACAGCTGGCATTATAGCTACAGTGCAAGGACTGCAGTTCCTCTGGAAAACACTTCAACTTGCAGGCAGTTGGAAGACAAATCATTATTCCTCATAAAAAGCTAGTAGGACTTTCCTACATTATGTCACAGGGCTCACAGTGCAAACAAGACTCCAGAAGAGTAAAAAGATACAGCTCCTTCCACAGAGCTGCTTAAGGAAACAGCATACATCTCACCCATTATTTATTAGATACTTGACAGCACTTAAGACTATGCTTTCAGGATTAAAAAAAAACCAAAGGAAGCAACGTCTGTTCTGTGGCAGAGGTGACAGAATTCTATAATCCTGCTGTCAGCCTAAATAGATACATTTGCCACTTCCTCATGTAGCACTTGCATAAATTAGATTTTCAGTTCAGAAATACACTGTGACAAAAAAATCCCACATTTTTACCTCGCAAACTTGCAAGCTAATCAAGGTTTCCAACAGCTAACAGTGAATCAGCCACACCTCTCTTTTTGAGAGATTATTTCTAAATCAGTAGCATCTAGACAACAGTTGCACAGAGAGGCTGTGGATGATCTATCCCTGGAAGTGTTCAAAGGCAGGCTGGATGGAGCTCTGAGCAACCTGGTCTGGTGAAACGTGTCCCTAACCTTTGGCAGAGAGGTCGGAACCGGATGATCTTTGAGGTCCTTTCCAAACCAGGCATTCTATGATTCTGTGAATTGAGTGCTCTACATTTTTTCTTGGACATTTACACGTAAAACTGATCCCCAGTTACAAACTACTGTTACTCTTCCCAGAGATATCTGCATTACCAATCTGGATCAAGACCCGTGAAGGGATAGCAGAGATGAAGCAAATCTAGATTACTTGCATAGAATTTCCAAGCAATACATGGTTATATGGTTACACCAATGTGTATCAGAGCCAACAGTTTTAGTTGCTCTTATGAACATTATTTTTTCTCTCAAAACTTCAAAACAAAATAGGAAGCTATATTGGAAGAAGAAAAAAATCTAATTTAATCTTCTAGGTAGGAAACCAACGTTAAGATCTGTAGCCATACTTAAATGCATCAGAAATTCTACTGATATAATCTAGTTAAAAGGAGGAAAACAAATATGATACAAGGATCAAAGAACAGGGATGCAAGCATCAGGAGCTAACAACTAAATTTAACTACAGCTACTTTCAGAGCCCACACAGCCCAAAAGTATACAGACAGTATAGAAAAACAGGATATTTTTAAGCAGTTGTGCTTTTAATTAAGCGAAGTCTCAGTATTAAGAACTACTACCTACCCCACCAGGCTTAAACACTGTGCCCTCTACAACAGCACAGAGAAAAGAAAGAGGGGGTGAAATGCACAGATACTAAGCAAGTTAAGTGACCTGAAATAAACTGCCTGAAGTAGACAGTGCACGTCCTAAAGTGTAAATTGGTTTGATGCACATTTGATGTGTCATTCTTACAAAGTGGCAATTTGTAAGTGAGCACACTCTACTACTAAATCAGGCAAACGTCAAGTAAATGTAAATTCTATAGCCCAGGAACTTCATACAGAATTTACACTTGAAGTGCAATTAGACTGGAGCTAAAACTCCAATTGTAGGCTTAGTCTGGGTTATTGTTTAACTCTTCAACAGTAGAAATAGTCTTAATAAATGCAGCATTCAACCGGTCCCTGCTAACACATAACAGAATGTTACGAGGAGTTCCCCAACCAAGGAGAAGTTCATTTAGGGCAACATGTCAGTAAACTACTTAAATTCTTATTATTCCATGTTAGCCAGCATAATTTCCTATTTCTCCCAGCTGTAAAACCACAGAACCAATCCCATAATTATTTCAGCAACAGTGTATCTCTGATGGTAGCCCAAAGCACTGAGGTGATGGCCAGGTATATAAGGAGACTTCACTCTGCCCATTTCCTTTCACCTCCCCCTTGTTTCTGTAGGTTAAACTGGCAGGCAAGTCTACAAAGTACCATTCTGTACCCTAACATACCATGTATGAGGGGTAATGACTGTTTTCCTTTCTACTCCAGGAACCTCTGAGACGCCCAAAGTCAGAGAACTATTGCACACCTGATGCTGAGTTGGAAATAGGATAGCACTTATTGAAGTAGTGCCAACATTCTCAGCTCTCAGTACAACCATTATGGGCTACTGAGCTAAAAATGAAGCAATTCTCTGGCAAGTAGATCCAAAGGAAAGAGAACAAGAATTTCCAAGCGAATTACAGAAATGAGGGCTGCACTTTTACCTGTTACACATAGGATTTTCTCTCTGTTCTGAACTCAACTTACAGCCTTCATGTTGGAATCATTTGTGCTGACCACAGGAATCTCCAAAGTCTGCCCCAGCTTTTGATTTTTCCTTGCCTATATCCAGCTTGCTGCTTTTAAAAAGATCATGACCCATCAGTGCAGTAAGGAAATAATATTTTGGTTTGTAAAATCCTTTAAAAACGTCTCTATCACTGCTTTTCTGTTAAGTCTAGTACCTCTCCATGGAAAAATATTAGCGTAAGAGCAAAGAATTTCCAGAGCAACCTAGCAGTCGACCCACAACTCAAGATCCTGCATTAACTTCTTTCCCTGTTGCTCACTGCAAATGACAGACTCTGACTACATCTACGAAGGAGCAGATTGTCCTAACTTCTCCTTCATGAAGTAGAAATATGGATATAGAACAGACTTTGCAACAAACTGATGCCTGCTAATTCTTGGAAATTTTGTCACAAACACCAGTTGGAGTTATTTTAGGTGGAGTTAATTTTCATGGCTTTTCTTTACTTCAGTCAGTTATGTTTTAATTACATTTTCATTTTAACAGCAGCTAAATTAAAAATAAGTCATGCCTTCCAGTTTGATTGTTACTATTTTTTATAAATTAACTTTTGGTTACAAAATTGCCCTCTTTTCCAACACTTTGAGTTTGCCTCTGTCCTACAAAAGTATATGAAACAAATGAGGGGCAAAAGCAACAACCATGAGCTAAACCAGAGCTCCTAAAAAATACAATTTCTACTTCTTGGTCTATTTCCAGTACAAAGAAGACAGTTTTGAAGTCAGATCACTATTAATTCACAGTCTGAGTATGAATGTGTTCTTTCTAACTGCAAAAGTGAACATTTTCTTACCAATGAAACCCAGCTGGGAAAATTCTAGAATCATCCAATCTTCAGAAGCGAGCTGAAGCGCAAAATTTTTTATTGTGCTGAAATAATTCTGCTTGACAACAATGTCATCTTCAAGCTAGAGGAAGGTAGAAGTGATATCAACGTTAAAAAAACACTAGCAAAGCACTAGATAAAAGTACAGCTAGGAAATACTGACTTTTAATATATTGCTAACACATAGCCATATATTTCTAAGGCTAGCACTGATATAAAAGTCTGGAACAACTATTGTAGGGATCAGTCTGTCTATTTGTGGAAAACTAACACAGAATCCCTCTGTAGTAAGAATCCACAAACACATCTCAACCTCTTCCTTTAGAACACTGCTTTTCCAGCTTCTCTCTTCAAAGGAAAATCATCCATGAAACAATGTTAGTCTAAGTGGCATCATCAGAACAAGTTCAATATCTGTATTATTTGTACAGAAATGTGATTGCTCACAAACAAGAGCACTGAAAGAGTTTCTCCTTTGCGACTGAGAGACGCAATATCTGACACATTTCACCTGTCCAACAGGAGCACAGGGGCATAGTCCATAACCACCCCATCCAGGCAGCAGAATTGCCAACACGGGGTGCTACAATCCCTTTAATTCACAGTAAGGCCAAGCCACTGCTGCATTAGGGATCCTTCTTCTCCTGTCCTTTCTCACAGTGCAGTTGTGCTCTCCCCCTTGTGCTGACACTAATATTTGTGCAACTTCCCAGTATCAAATCAGACTGTCACATGTTATTGGCTCTGTAGCTTCCCAGAGAGCTGGAACTCCAAAAGCTCACGGAGAGGAGTCAGCATAGCTTTGTGAAAACTAGATGAGATGTGTGGGACTTTACACCCCAAGGACACAGGCACAAAATCTAAATAAAGATCATTAGTGCAGTTACTAAATCTGCAATACCTGTAGGTAAGACTAGTACTTCAAAGCAGAAACACATGAGAGGAACAATTCTGAGCTAAACTGAAGAAGAACTGCTTAACTCTGTTGTTGGAAACCTCTTAAAAAAAATATCCCATGTCTATACACAACAGTCATGTTAAAGTGACATTGTACTTTCAAAAGAAACTAAAAATAGATTTTAGCTTCATTTCCACTAAAAACTATGCTGTTTTTTTTGTTTTTGGTTTTTGGTTTGTTTTTTTTTTCCCTAGGCAACTCAACAATAATTCATTTCTGGGACAAAATAAAAACAGTAGTTGAGCTGCTTGGATTTCTTAATTTTTTTGCTAGGCATCTTAAGATAAGTGAAATAGGAGAAATTGCTTTCTACTTTAGAGACAGGGTCCTCCTCAACTTACTTCCAGAAATATCAAAACCACCATATTTAATGCTCTCTTTAAATGATGGGATCAAGTTCTCTGTTCTGTGTAGGTCCTTCTGATGTGCCCAACAACATAATTTCTGGAGACTCATCTGAAAACTTGTCTCAAAATTAAGAAGAAAAATTTACCTGAATGTAATAAACCCCCTTTTTCTGGGCATACATCATAAGAAAACAATAATCCAGGTTTTGTTTTGTTCTCCATCTGAAATTAAATTGAAAGCTTAAGGTTTATGAAAAAAGGTTATTTCAATACATGCTAGCAATATAAAGTAAATTTCATTATGTAGAATGACACATATTAATGAAATGTTAGGACAGCTGCCTTTGGCACTAGTCCCTCATGAAATCCACTGCCTGAAAAAAACAAAAAGGAACAAAGCTTTCACTTTATGCTTTAATGCAGACATCAAACAGGTTTAATTTGAACCTGACTTTGTGACAACTACCTGACATTTCACTAAAAACACATGCACATTTAAAATGGTAATTCAACAAGAACTTTTGGGTTGTACCCTGTATTTCATGAAGAAAAACAGCAAATGAAAGAGTCCACATACAGGAATAAAAGTGTATCAAAAGTCTCAGATCTCCTCCCAAAATTTAAAGTTAATGGATTCAACCAAGCACAGGCTCTGATCATGCACAGAACAGCCTGTAGCTAGCAATGAGATGGATTCACAGAGCATTTTTAGCATCCCCACACTTGCAAGAATTACAGTAAGAAAACATTTCAAGAATTCACATCCCACTTGCCATTTTATAAACAACAAAAGTGTGGGTGTGGGAGGAGAAGGGAAAAGATCTGGGGGAATAAACCTACCTCACTCTCTCTTTTGAGTCTCCAAAAGTTTCTTTCAAGTTTGTCAAGTCAGGATAATATGTTGCAGGAGGGGCTATTACTTCCACCAAGCCAGAATTGATCTCTGTAGAAAACCTGTCAATAGAAACATCCTGAAGTCACAGGAGAGATTCTGAGTCCCTTAGTGCCTGCTCACATTCTGTTGGAACAGTTATTGTGTCTGGTTACGAGGACTTGTGCAAATGAGGCAAATAAAAGGACAGTATTAGAGAAAAAAAGAGCATAATTACCTATTGCCAGTCAGAATCAAACTACATTCTAAACTTTTTGGCATTTTCTCAGAACTTACTGATTTTTTTCTACAGTTCTCTTTGAACATACAGAATACACAGATGTCACAAATTTCTGTTCATGTTTAAACAATCCCATCTGTTTATGGTGCATCAAATAATTTAATCCCACTTACGGTTTTACAGTTTAACTGACTCACTGCCTCTTAATTTGTCACCTCTTAAGTTTTTTGTTCAAAAGTCCAAAGTTCCATGAAACAAAAAGGTATGATTTCTTATTTCCAGAATATTTTTAATTGCTTATTATAACCTCATTTAGTTTATCATCAATAAAATAAGAAATTCCCAATTAAAACTACAACTTACTCTCTTTCCAGGCTTGCAACAACACTGTTAACATAATCAAGATCAGTCTGGGGAAAAAAACAAACAAACAAAAAATAGATTACTTGATAATTCTGGAGTTACATATCAAAAGAACGAAGTAAAATAAAGATTGCAGGTGGCTGTCCTTGAAAATCACTTTCATTGCATAAGGTATTGGAGCAATAAAAGAATAGCAGTCTGCTGCCTTTCTGACTTGGGTTGCTTTTTTGCATCAGAGAGTAAATCTGAGGGACTACCAACCCCATCAGTCACTCAGTTCTCATAGATGCAACAATTCTAAAAATTAGTTGTTGGTGCAAACACAAATCATGACATTCTGGACAAGTCTAGATCATCTAAGTTGCCAACACTGGACAATTCTTCAACCTGGCTGTACACATGCATTCCATGAAAAGAGAATTTGTGAATTCATAAATGAATGACAAACCCCTGGTCTTTGTTATCCTTATTAATCTAATGATTTGAAAAACTGTTTACATTTTTGAAAAGAAGAGTCTATAAATCAACCCAGATTCTGGCTCATGAGAATTCTGAAGAAAGAATTGTCTTTGAAATGCAAGAAACAAAGGAACAGTTCATATTTTTTTCTTGAATTTGTAACACAGGATATCATTAAAGGATTATACACAGAGAATAAATCCCTCCCAAGCCTTTCTATAGAACAGTTAATCTTGTTTGATAAAGGTGCTCACCCTTTGATCTTAAAAAATCACAATTTCTATTTTTTAAAGGTTTATTTTTATGAAATCAAACATAATGCTAGTGACGCATGCTTTTCAAAAACGAAAACAACAGCAGTGGATTTCTTCCAAAAGCAGGTTTTAAATACCACAAGACCATGTGAGTAGAAAGTATTTCTCATAATTTTGCTGTATGTATTTTCATCCTAAGTGCTACACCTAGTTCTGTGCAGAAGTTCTACTAAGCTGGTAATGTGCTCACAATTTAAAACTCATCTCGCACTGAGTTCCACACAAGGAGACTCACAAGTCCATATAGACCTCTATATACCACTGCTTAAATATTTTGATGGATTTTTCATACACAATTAATGCAATGGAGTTAGGCATAACTTTTTCTGTTTTGTGTAACAGTTGCAAATCACAGTAGCCTAGTGACTACCTAAAAATAATTTTAGTATATCCATATTTAACTGAAGCATTTTTTCCTCTCTTTTCAAAACCTTTAAAACGTTAAAAATACAGAAACTGCAGTTCAATCATCATGTGAAAAGACAAAAATTTGCATTTCAGTTGGCACGCCAAATTTCAACTACCCAGTCCAGCATTAAGAACTCCAACACATCTAATACAGCCCATACGGTAATTGCATAGAAAAAATATAGGATTTATATATATCTATGTACACACACACAGCAGAAACACAGCTAGTTTCTATTCAGTTTTCCAGAGATTAAAATAAATGAGAAACTTCATGCCAACTGGAATCATATATATTTGATCACAAGCCTGTGCCTTAGTGCACATCTCCTTAGCAGGAACCTAGTTTTGACCTATTTTCCTATTTTGTTACTGCGTGTAAAACCTTACACTCTTATATGGAAAACATCACAATCAGAAAAAAAAAGTCCAGAATAACAGGGCTTTTTCCCCACTTCCCACTATTTGTTTGCATGCTTCACATGAGAGGCTGGCAGTTTCCCAATCACAGCTGCAATCATAATAGGATCGCATTAAAAAGATGCAGCCTGAAGTCTTCCAGCCTCATATTGTAGTCTTAGCTGTCACAAAAAGTCAAAAAGGTCTGTTCTAGCTGCTATGAACATGAGATACAGAAAATACCACTGTTAACTTAGTAGGCAACCTTTCCTTCTCAATCAGCAATCAATGTATCACTGTAGTGCAAAAGCAGGTGACACTTAGAATGAAAAAGAACATGTATATTAGAAGAGTTGATGTGATTTTTCAGATGATCAAATGCGTTATAACACAGGTATTCTGCCATTGTTTTTTTAAATAAGCAGTTGTATTTGTATCTACCAGCAGCATATAAGGTTCAGAACAGCACTTCAACAGAAAACCCTTCCCCTCTCAGGCTGACTGTCCTCTTTCCACATCAGAACTTCAAGAGACAATCAAGTCCTCTCAGTCTAACACTAAGCAGGATCTTTGCCAACACCCTTTGGCATGGATATGTCCCAGGAAGGTGGCACTTCTAAGTTAATTCACTCAATATCGTTAAATAATTATGAGAATACACAGCAAATTTGATCATGCTGTGACTATGCCCAAGGGAAGACTTTAAGAGATTGAAGACTTTGCAGGGTAGCAATGGAAAGAAATCTGGAATAGCTAAATTAAATCTAAGGATCTTTCAAGCAGTATCAATAAATTCAATCAGCAATTTAAAAGCAACAAAAAAAGTCCATTATTAATCAAAGTCTATTCTTCATTTTCAAAGAATAAAGTGTTTACCGCCTTCACAAAATAAGATACAAGGTCCTCTTTATCACTCTGAAGGACACAAGACTCCTCATCTCCAATAATCTTAAACAGAACAATTCAGATTAATAAAAAGAAGTCACCAACAAAGAAAATGTGTAACTGTTCTTTAGGCTTCCAGAGAAAATAATCTGGTAGATACTAGGTGGATTTTGGAGTAGACCTGAGAAACTTAAAATCTGTTTCATGCTATCAGTGCTGCTTGTAACTACTGAAATTAAATGTTGCTGGTGATTGCAATGATACAGTATGCTTTTGTCTATTAAATCCAAAGGCATTACTACAGCTGTAATTTTTTCTTACCAAAACTCCTAAGGCTGAAGATTAAAAGAAATCCCTAGGAAACCTGGACCCATAAAAAAGAAGCACAAATTAATATTTTAAGAGTAAATCCCTTTAAAGCAATTAAGTGCTTTAAAATTGTGTTAGGCCCCAACCGTAGAGTTAACATTTCCAGCCACAAAGATGCATCTTATCAATGAATCACATGAAGCCTTACAAAGGATTTTGTCCTGGTGAGTGGATCTCTGAGAACTTCATAATGAAAGGCATAAGCAGGGATGGTTGTTCTAGTATCAGCAGTTCAAATCTTTTGGCCTGTTCTTTCTTCCTAGTCATTTGAAATTACTGATCTTCAAGAGAATGCAAAACACTTAAGTAAGAGATTATCCTTTATTCACACCAGACAAAGGATTGATCCCCATCAGCACCTTGCTTCCAGCAGAAGCAGCCATGAAAAGATACATGGCAAAGAATAAGAACATGACAAGCACATACAACACCCCCTCTTGCTGTCATCCACGCTCCAACTACTTTCAGTTCATGTTAACTTCCTGAGACAGATGTGATTTTGTGCATTTAAAATCCCTCAGTAGACTCATCTCTTCGAGGTACCTCACTGCGATCCCCTTGAGCCTATCTAAACTTTCAACAGGAAAAGAAGGTTGTAGTTTATGGAATCTGCTGAGTTTCATCAGCCAGTGGAACATGGCTGAATCTATGGTTTAACTCTCTGCATCAACAACTTTGATGACAAATGTATGCAGAATGCTTTGCTGAATCTCTCCTTTAAAAGAGTTCAATCGTAGAACAAACTGAAGTTGCAGACTGTTAGTGAAATAAGTTTTAAAATTTCCTCTGTTTTTGTACAATGCTGTACTCTGATTCTCTAAAGCACTGCTCTGCAGTGCCAGTGAGGCTGCACGTCAAGTTTGTGATTACTCTAACAATTGTCTGAACAGACATCATTATTCTCAACAAAAACAGAAAGAACCAGAGCAG